>QEPC01014935.1:1450701-1484980 GCA_003113815.1 Sphenodon punctatus
ATTATTATTATTATTTTGCCCGGGCCCCAGCTGGCTGCCCCGCCGGCTGACAGGGGGTGTCCCCCCCAGGCCTGCTGTCCCCACAGACAGTACATGCCTCACCATGCCGCTGAGCTACAAGCCCCGCCTCCCTCACACAACGTGCTGTGCTGTGGTGGAATCCATGCGCATGCGTCCTCTGAGCGGCACACACAAGGCAGCCAGCACAGAGCACGCGGGTGGGGAACAAGGCGCTGGTGCTCAACTGGTCTGGCTCAGTGACTGTCACTGGCTGACTGTCTCAGTGAGTCTTTTGGCGGTAACAGAGGGAGCTGCAGTTGCAGCAGCGGCGGGGGCCATGGCTCAGTCAGCTCAGCCTCTCGGGGAGACGGACGGACAGACTGAGTGGTGGGGATAAGATTAAGGGAGGTTGGGATCGTTGGGAGGGAGCGGAGCATGGGGATTGGGGAAACGCTGGTGCGGTGGGTGGGAGGAAGCAAGTGTTTTGGAAACAATGCAGTGCGGGACAGAGCAACGGTGGTGTCTGAGGTGGTTGCTGCTGCTGCTGCTCTGGGACTCCTTGCTGCAGCCACCGAGCACCAATCCCCCGTCCCTGCCCTGCCCCCATCCACACACAAGTTGCAGAGTAGGGTGGGAAATGCTAGCCGCAGGGAGTCGCAGCCGGCCAGCAGCCCCTTGCTGGGCACGATTTCGCTTGCTTACATGTCTTTCCGGGGCTGCAGCACAGGCAAGACTTTGGGTGCCTGGGAGCGGCATCTGCTGAGCACTCTCCAGGTCCAAGTGCTCACAGCACCTTGCTCCTGCTAGAGTCAGTGCGTGCAGGTATCGGGCGAGTGTAACCTCACATCCTCTCCTTCCCCGCCCCCACCCCCGTGCTATCCCAGCCTGGATTCCCCACATGCAGTCCTGTCAGTGCAACCTCCCCGTTAACCCAGTCCCAGCACATAAACCCCCAAACAGCCTGAGGGGCTGCTCATTTTCTTCCTTCTTACCCCGACCTGATCCCATTTCAGTGCTCACAAGAACTGGGGATTCCCTTCTCCCTCTGCACTTGGCTCACCAAACTGATGGAAGTTAAGGTGGAAACACATTTGTCTCGAAACAAATGCGTGAATCTATACAGGCTGTCCCTTGCCTAAATGGGCAATCCCTCCCCTCCCCCCTTAACTGGACTATGTTCTTTCACTGTGGCCTCTGTACCACTGCTTTGGTTATAGCTAGATGAGCTCTTTCTCTACATGCAAAAGGACATTTAATATTGACTTTGCACAGTCCCCAAAGCAACATTGTATTTATCTAGATTTTCATAATAGTGCCCATCACTCGGTATCTTAAAAAGCCCCAAGGAGTTTAGTTAGCCCCTCCCCCTGCTCTTCTTTTAAAGCTATCAACCTGAGATCACTTGCTCATCATAGTTAGCCATGTAAATGGTCGCTCGTGCTCTTTTCCTGTCTTTGCAGTAAATCCAGCACTGACCAAAGGCAGGGATTTTAAATGGGCAATCTACATGATATTAAAGACCATAAAGGAATAAATTGCTTTTGGTATGCTGGCTCCTAACATACCTTGGTATAAATGCTTAGCTAGCGTATTAGCGACTTGATGACATCCTGCCATCACAATGTTTTGTATACTTGTAATATTGCAGTGCCACAGATAATGTTTATGTTCTCAGTAATGGCATCTTTAAGGGATTTAAAGTTTCTGTTTTAAATCATGTTGATCTGAAATGTGGATTTAAATCTTAAGCACAGCCAAATCTCTGTGGTACTTTCAGAAGAAAGGAAATGAAGAGTTAAAGGAATCTTGGAGTCCTAAGCTGCTTTGTTTTGGTTAGCTGGCATGCACCTGTGCACGTTGTACTTCTCTCTCTGGCTCTTCCTGATTGCTCAATTCTTGAGAGCCGGCAGGCATTTCTAATGTATTCTACTGTTGAAGTGCTGGCTTTTGCCTGGTAAGCCTCCTAACTTGTGATCTGCCACAGTTTTTCCTGTTGTGTTTCTATAGAGACTCGTATACCATTCTGCATCAATCGAACATGCAGGGCTAATGATTTTTTGCAGTTCGGGTCTATTATATCTGTACTAGGATGGTGGAACTTAAGAGGGTGGGTGAAAAAGTAATTGGAATTCAGTGGGATCCATGGCTCAGATCTGGATTTTGGCACCACTGTAGTACTAGGATGTCTAGGATTTCTGATTTCTTCTGCCCAGTTAGTATGAGTGTACAGATGTGACTTGTAGTTGGACAACAGGTTCACTTTTCCCTTCCCAAGCTCCCACCTCTGAGTGCAAGGGTTTCTATTATACAGAAAGGAGGGTTTGGGGTAGAAAGCATGAAAAACTTCTGAACAGTCAGATTCGGGGTGTTTGTGAATGGTCCGAACACCCCTGAGTTAGGGTTGAACCCTGAACTCCCAAACTGCGTCCGCACATCCCTAAAAAATAACCCAAACTATGAATACACAATGCTGGGTACTAAGCTAGGATTTACCACTCAGGAAAAGGATCTGGGAGTGATTGTGGACAATACACTGAAATACTCAGCCCAATGCACAGCAGCAGTAAAAAAAAGCGAACAGAATATTAGGAGTTATTCGCAAAGGGATATAAAATAAAAATCAGGATGTCATAATGCCTCTATACAAATCAATGGTGCGACCACACCTGGAATATCATGTGCAGTTCTGGTCTCCCCATCTCAAAAAAGACACAGCTTAACTAGAAAAAGGTACAGAGAAGGGCAACGAGAATGATAAAGGGTGTGGAACAACTTCTGTACAAAGAGAGACTTGACAAGCTGGGTCTCTTCAGCTTAGAAAAAAGAAGACTGAGAGGGGACATGATAGAGGTTTATAAAATCTTGAGTGGTATGGAATGAGTAGATAGGGAACTGTTATTTACCCTCTCATATAGTACTAGAACTCCATGAAACTAGCTGCTGGCAGATTTAAAACAAATAAAAGGAAGTACTTTTTCACTGAATGCATAATTAACCTATGGAATTTGTTGCCAGAGGACAATGTCAAGGCCAGTAGTATAGCTGGGTTTGTTTTAAAAAGGACTGGATAAGTTTTTGGAGAGTAGGTCCATTAATGGCTATTAACCAAGTAGCTTAAAAGATGAACTTCTTACTGTAAGGAGCTGGGAGTGAACAACGGGGAATGGATTGCCCATTGTGACTGTTGGTTCTTCTCCCATGCGATCGAGATTGGCCACTGTCAGAGGACAGGATGCTGGACTTAATGGACCATTGGTCTGACTCAGTATGGCACTACTTATGTTATTATGAATCTTCTTGGGAGACTCTGAAGTACAGATCTGGGGAGATGTCTCAGACGAACTGCTTACAGGCCTTTAATAGCTCTGTCAATAAATGCTTTGATAAATAGCTGAGATACAAAATAAACAAATACCAATGGTATCTACAGCACAGAGAGGTTTGAAATGCATTACTGAAAAAATCTCTCTGCAGGGTTTTCACTTGCTTGTGTAAGTTTAACTGTAAGCTTTTTCTCATTATAATGCTATTAACAACTTAACTACCTCCTTTCTCTGTCTGATTAAATAACACAGCAACTAGTGCTTAGTAGGCATGGTCTTATGGACAAAATTGTGATTTCGATCAGTTTGTGCTTCCGATCTTGCAATTTCCTCATTTTAAATACAGATTCATATTTAAATCTAGAGATCTGTATCTAAATCATCTTTTAATTTTTTAAAAAAAAAGAATCACTGTACTTGCACAAACACGCATGCACAGACTGACTTCCTTTCCCAGAATGGTGGCACTGCTGCTGCCACCATTTTGGAAGAGGGTGCACATGTGCAGAATGGTCCGGTGGACAGTTGCTCATGTCCAGTGGCTTTTTAAAAAAATTATTTAAATGGATTTTAAACCAAAACCTAACTGGTGTTTCTTGGCACAGTTTTGGTTCGATACCGATTGCATAAGAACATTAAAAGTGCCATACCGGGTCAGACCAATGGTCCATTGAGCCCAGAATCCTGCCTCCATCAGTGGCCAGTCATGGGGGCCTGGGAGAAGCACCCAACAGGTCACCATGCTATCCATTCCCTGTGGGACATCCCCAGGCTCCCGACAGTAAAGGGTTTTGTTCCCCAATCCTATCTAGCTAATAGCTGCTAATGGACCTGTCTTCCAGAAATTTGTTCAAACTTCTTTTAAACTCAGCTTTACTGCTGGCCTTGACCACCTCCCCTGGCAGTAAATTCCACAACCTAATTGTACGCTGAGTGAAAAAATACTTTTTTTTGTTTTTTTTTACCACCTGAGAGTTTCATGGAGTGTCCCCTAGCTTTAGTAGTAGTTGAGAGGGTAAATAACCATTCCCTGCTTACAAGTTCCACACCACTCATGATTTTATAGACTTCTATCATATCTCCTCTCAACCATCTCTTTTCCAAGCTGAAGAGCCCCAAACTATCAAGCCTCTCCTCATACGGGTGCTGTTCAATACCCTGGATAATTTTTGTTGCCCTTCTCTGTACCTTTTCTAGTTCTGCTGTGTCTTTTTTGAGATGGGGCAACCAGAACTGCACACAATATTCAAGGTGCGGTCGCACCATTGATTTGTATAGAGGCATTATTGACATCTTCAGTTTTATTCTCTATTCCCTTGAGAATAATTCCTAACATTCTATTTACTTTTTTGACCGCTGTGGCACACTAGGCTGAGGATTTCAGTGTATTATCCACAATCACTCCCAGATCCTTTTCCTGAGTGGTAAGAAATATTAAAGAGGAGTTAAGATGCATGTCTGTTTTCACCCACTACCTCCAGAAGTTACTCAGATTAGTATTTAGGCAAATCTTCAAGGAAAGGGAGTTCCAGAGCAATGGAGCAGCCACAGAGAAAGAGAGTGTCTCTTTGTGTGCCAGGGTTGTATGGACCTAGGCCAATGATGGAACTTGTGAGAGTGCTCTCAGATGATTGTAGACGCTGTGGAGGGACACAACGAGGGAGGGGATGTTTTAGATATATAGGGGATGCTCTGTGTGTGTGTGTGTGTGTGTGTGTGTGTGTGTGTGTGTGTGTGTGTGTGATTGTGATTGAGTTCATTTTTTTTAAGATTTGCTTTTTTAAACTTTGGTTGTTTTTTTTAAACCAAACCAAACCAGGGTTGGGTTATCACCAGGGTTTTAGGGAATGTATCTGTCCCTTAATCAGTGAGGACTGTTCCGACTCCATTACCAGTCCAGTGCTCAAAATGCTTCACTGGCACAAGCTACAGGATCAGCTGAACGTGACTAACAAACTTCTACTGCTGAACAGTTCTTAGGTTAATCAACATACTTTATGGACAAGAAATCTCCCCATTTCCCCACCCTCCCTCTCAACTGCAAGAGAGTCAGGATCATCATTCAACGCTTCATCTTTTCCTATTACTAACCTAGCTCATTTTTCTTAAAGTTCCTAATGTTTAGTAATGAGAAAGGTCGCTATTGGCCTACACAGTTAAATGGCCTTACATATGTAGTATACACCTTACAGATGTATGGTAGAAATTGCCAGAGCAGCTCAAATGGTATTCCAGTTATTAGTATTTCTTTCATAATTATGACAGAACTACAGAGTAATGTGTAATGCTTCAGGCCTTAGGGGTGTCATTTTTCCATTCCATACTGAGGGAAGGCTTTCCAAGAAGTGACCTCTTTTCAGGAGTCAGCTATGACATTTATAAAAGCCAAAACCAAATGAGTCCGAGAAGAATCAACTTTCATTTGCAGAGTCTAGTCAACTTGGCAGTCAGGATGGGTTTTAAAATGTCTAGCAAACAAAAAGGTATGATTGAAGGGGTTTGCACACATGCTTCAAATGTATGAATGTGACTGAACTTAAATTTACTTTACTGAATTTGGGATACAAAACAGGGTAGCTTACGAATACTTCTAACTTGTGGCTTGCAGACCTGGGTGTGTCTTCTTCAGAGAACCAATATAATTTTAGTGGTTAGAGTTCTGGAGTCAGGACTTGGAGAATTTTCTAATTGAGTCACTGTCTAAACTTTGAGGAGTGAAGTCAACTAAATTTGATCTTGAACCTTAAGTGTTCCTTGATGTTTAATGGGAGTAATATCATCTACTTCTCAATGGTATCAATCTTAAATTCTGCAACCAGTGAAACCAAATTCTGTAAATTCACTGCAAGCAAGCATTCAAATTTGCATAATTATGTAGCATTTGTACATGCAAGTTTGCTTCCCAGCATGCTTTTCCAATAGGTTTGACATAGATCAGATCCAAGATTCCCAACCCCCCACCTGATATCCAGGACCCCCAAACCCCCAGGCTCCTCCCCAACCCCCCATGGCTCCTCTCCAGTCCTCCCAAATCCAGGACTCCAACCTACCCAGATTGAGGACCCTCAACCCCCAGGATTCCCCCAGTTCCCCAGCTCCAGAACCTCCAAACCCCAGGCTCCTCCCTAACCTCCCCCGGTCCAGGACCCCAAACTGTTCCAGGTCCAGGACCCGCAACACCCAGTCTCCTCCCCAACCTCTCTAGATCCAGGACCCGCAACCTCCCCAGCTCCCCCCCAATACAGGACCCCCCAAACCCCTCAGGTTCCTCCCCAACCTCCCAGATCCAGAATCACCAAGTCTCCTTCCTGGGTTGAGCGTCTGGTGCCATGTGACTGGAGAGCAAGTCAGAGGTCATGTAGAGAGGAGAGGAGACCATGTAAGAGACTGGCTGTGGGCTAAACAGCTGGAGAGCAGAGTAGAAGGGAGAGGAGACCCAGTAAAAGATCCCCCTGGGATCCCCAGCCCCTCCCAGCTCTAACCCACTAGCCCTGTGTTTGGCATCTCTCCTGCTGGCCCTTCCCTTCCCCTAGCCCCTGCCCAGTGGTTCCCCCACAAATCCAACCCAAAGTTCTGCTCCCCACCCCCAAGAAACCCAACCTGCATCATTCAAGTCCCACGCCAGACTTCTTCTGCCACTGCAGTTGTTCCCAGCTAATGCCATGTGACTGTAAAGACAGCTGATAACCACAAGGGAGGGCTGAAACTGCGACAGAGGACTGAAACTGTGAGTGATGGCACAATTTCATAGCCTTGCAATAAATATGTGTCCCCGGTTGTTACACTGTGATCCCTGAAGTGTTATACCAGCATAAGACCCAGTCACTTCAATGGGTTTGTGTCAGTGGAGCTTTGAGGACTGGAGCCACATTACTGACTCTACACAACAGAAGGTGGAGAGAAGAGGAGCTGTAATCAAAAGACACCAATGTGGTGTTGACATAAGATAAAGATAGTCTGCTAGGTGCCATTGCCATGGCACAGAACTAAAGAAATGAGACTGACATCGACAGAGGCACATCACCTGAAACCTGCATGCTACTTTGATATTTACAACTCTGATCCTCAAAGTGCTATGTCATCTCAAGCCCCACTCCTCTGCCCAAAATTAGGAGCCACAGCACAACGCGAGGTTCCTATCTTCCTCTTTATCCACCCTATGACCCCTATCACTTCTGCCTGGGTAAGGGGAGGAGGGAGAAAGACATTCTTGCTGGTAAGGAGTTGCAGTGGGGAACACTGTATGGCAAAGCATAGCCTTCACCCTGAAAGATTTCACCCACTTTCCACTCCCTTCTTAGAAAGGGGGAAGGGGAAAGGGCTATCTTGCCCCATCTCTGACATAACTCCACCTTCCTTCAGAGTGTCATAATGTCACTTCTGATCTGTTATTATAAAGAAAGGAAATAATGAAATTGGCTGCCTATCTGGACACCAAAAGAGGGCAGTCTAAAGTCCTCTGGGCCTGTCAGGGCCCGCCTTTGCTGCTGGCTGTATCAACCCCGAACGGGATGTGATGGTGGCCAGTGGACACAGTGCGGTACCGGGAGGATGTTGGGGCACTCGCCCCCCCATGCACAGAGGGAGAAACAGAAGTCGCAGCCCAGCATGCAGTCACAGGCACGGGTGTGGAGTCCTGACAGAAGCCGCCAGATGACAGCAGGGCGGAACTCGCCAGCGCATTGTACTGCTCCACGTGGCTGCACACATGAAGGGGCATGGCTAGCCCTATTTAAGGGCACTCAGAAGAACACAGCGCTGCTGATGATCAACAGCACTGTGAGACTGGCCCCCTGTGTGCGATTGGAATCTCCTTCGAAAGCTAAGTAGTGTGCGTGTGTGTGTGTGACTATCAGTGTGAGTGTGGGTGGGTTAGGGATGGGAAAACAGATCATGGTTTGGGTTCGGCTGCGTTCGTTTCATCCGTTCGGTTCGCCTGTTCGGTTCGGCTGTGTTTGGTTCATCAGTTTGGATGTTCGGCCATTCGGTGGTTTGAATTGAATGTTGAGTTCAGATTCGGTATTTGGTTCGGTCGGGACTGGTTCGGTCTTTAGTTCAGTGCAATCAGAAAATGAAAATGACATTTGGTTTTTGAAATAAAAGGAAAAACTAAAAAACATATTTCTGGCTATAACATTTTTATTTCTTATTACCGTTTGATGAAATTTAGGGAGATTGTATCCCCGATGGAGGGCACCAAGTATACCAAAATTTGGAACGATTAGATGAAGAAAACCGAGTTCAGAAACAATTGAATGTTGTGATTTTAAGAAAAGCTCCATACACATTCATGGCTACAACTTCTTTATCTTGCATTCAATGTTCATGAAATTTGTGCATATTACATCCCTCCATATGCTTAATATTTCTGCCAATTTTAGGAAAGAGTGGATAAAGGGTTCCAAGGGTATAAGACATTAACCTGAAAATACATTTCCAGCTGTTACATTTTGATATTCCATTCTGTTTACAGGATATTTGACAGGAATGTATCAAATACCTTTCCTGCTATTTCAGCAAATGTACAGGAGATTTTGATAAAGGGACCCAATTATATAAGCAATAGATTTTGTCCCCATGAAGATCATTATTCAGATGAATATCAGCATATTCAGTGCCAGTCAGAGGCAGGCACCCTGCATGGCAGGGGGAGAGAGACTGTAGGAGGAAGGATGTGGAGCAACCCCAAAGACTGACAGACACATTCAATGGCCAAACACATTACTGCAAGCTTCTAGCTTTACAGGACCAATTGGTAGTGGTTTCGAGGTGGGCATAGGGGGCGGCCCTGTGGCGGGCATAAGCAACATAACTGGGACTTCTGAGATAGCATCCCAGCAGTCAGGAGACATAGTTTAAACACATCCAGGCTGGCCAACTATCAATCACATCCTGCAGCACTGAGACAGAGGACATAAGAGAATTTCTATTGACTCTTTCCTAAACAGATGCTTCTGACTTCCCAGAAACAAGTGGGGGAGATATGTTGGGATGGTCCCAGCACAGAATGAGGATATTTGGTTGACATTTCTGTTGGCCAATTTGCATCACAAACCGATCTTATACCACAGTGACATAAGAGAATCCCAGGCATAGGCCCCTTCTCTACATATGTTGTACAGGCATATAAAATTGGGACCCTTTATAATATTTTTCTGATATTTAGCAGAGATGATTATAAAAGTGAAATATATAGTCCTACCAAATTCCATGTACACTTGTTGGACTGCAAAGATGTTATAGTCAGACATACATTTATATGTTAATTGCTTATACCACAAAGACCTTTTTCCTAATCCTTCTAAAATTTGGCAAAGTTAGTTAATATGGGAAGGGGTATAAACTGAACAAGTTTAACCTACATTAGATGTGAGAAAAAAAAGTTACAGCTAAGAATGTATATGTAGAATATTGCAAAATACATTAATACAACTGCTTCTAAAATCGGATTCCTTTATCCAATTATTTTGAAATCTGGTGCACATAATGAGTTCCATTGAAGGTAGAGATACACCATATTATAGCCATATAGCATAAAAAACAAAAAAGTTACAGCTGATAATGTGTTTTCCATTGAAACCAATGGAAATTCAATTCCAAACTCACCGAACGCATCCGAACCAAACGTTCGAATTTGAGTTCGGTTCGAACGTTCGGTTTGGTTGACCAAACTGTTTGAGTTTGGTCTGAACTCAGAACTTCCAAATTCGAATTTGGTTCGAACGTTCGGTTCGGTTGACCGAACTATTCGAGTTCGGTCTGAACTCCAAACTTCCGAACCACATTCGCCCATCCCTAGTGTGGGCGCAGTGAGAGTCATGTGTGGTGTACGAAGGGTGTGAGAGGTACGGGTGACTGGGTGGTTGAGTGCTTAGGGTGACTCTAGGGCATGGGACGAGCGTGGTGTGGTTTATTTATTTATTTATTTATTTATTTATTTTCTTACATTTATGAGTTGTCCCATATGCCTACGGCATTCCAGGGTGATGTACAATAAAAAAATTCATACAAACATTTACTTTCTTTAAAACATCCAGGGATAAGAGAAAAATAAAAAATAAGGGCAGGGAAAGTAAAAACCCTATCCCACCCTCCCAGAGGTCTGGGTGATCAGCCAGGTTTTACAAGTCCATCAGAATGTTAGGAGACTTGGGGCCAGGTGAGCTTCCTCCGGAAGAGAATTCCAAAGATGCAGCCCGGTCGCCGAGAATGCCCTCTCCATCGTGGCCCCCCGCTTAACATCGGTGACCTCCAGGAAGGCACCCCCGGCAGACCGAAGGAGCCGCTCTGGGGCATGGAGGGTGAGGCAGTCCCTGAGGTATGACGGTCTAAGACCATGAAGGGCCTTATAGATTTGGGTGAGAGTGAGCGTGTGTGGCACTGCGGGTGTAGTCCATCCTCCCCTCTTTGTCTGGGCTTCCCCTCCTGTGTGTGTGAGACAGTGGGAGTACACTGTAGGGGTCCTCCCTTGCGTACCTGGGTCCTTGATTCCCCATCCCAGCACTTACCTCCTGCACTAACTTCTTCCCTGGAGCATGGTGGGTGTGTGTGCGAGACTATCTGGTGTGTGGAAGGTATATAGGGAGTGGAGGGACTCCACTCCGGGCCTTGCTGTTTCCCCCCCCCCCCCAATTGTGATCTGGCCTCTTCCTGGCTGGGAAGTAAAGGGCCACCTAAGATCCTGAGGGGTGGTTTTTCCCTTCTTAAAAGCGTGGAGTCCCAAGCACTGGGGAAGGAGAGTGTGAGGGAATGAAGTGGGCAGTAGGGATGGGCGAACAGAACACGGTTCGGATGTTTGGACATTCAGTCGTTAGGTCCGAAACTCGAGTTTGAGTTCAGCTGTTCAGTTCGATGGAGTTCGGTTCGGCCGAACTTGGCCGAACAGCCGAAAATAGCGCTATCGATACCGAAACTGAAACTGAATTCGATTTTTTTTTCCCGGTATCGGTATAATTTGACCCTGAAATCACCCCTGGTCTCCATCCCTCGTGCCAGGAAGTCTGCTCCTCAGCTGCCTCCCACTTCCAGTCATGTTTTTCCCTCCTTCCAGTCACGTTTTTCCCACCCCCGAACTCATCCAAACTTTTCTGAACTGTTTGGCCGTACGAGCGTTCAGTTTGGACATTCTGTTCGGTCATCCGAACAGGCCAAGTTCGGCCCGAACTCCGAACTTCCGAACCGCATTCGCACATTCCTAGTGGGCAGGCTTGTGGGGTCCACGGTCCCCCCCTTCGGCCCCCTTAACACTAACAGGCCAGGTTAAAGGTAATTTCAACTTCACTTTGGTGGCATTGTGTTGTCAGGCTGTAGCACTTCTCTGGTTATTTCCTGGGTAAATTTCCTGGATTCTGACACCTGGGGTTCAAGTGGGTTGTCTTGGAAAAAGCACAAGGGTAGAACAGGGCTAATTGCCCAAAACGAATCTAGAAAGAGGCCAGTGAAGACCTATTGTATGCCAAATCAGAGACCAATCAAAAGGAAGAGGGTCAGCTAAATGTGGTCTTTGAGTGAAAGAGAAGGGAATAAAAGGTCTAAAGGACCAAGAGTCTTGAGATTTACACAGCTTGGGTTATTGATAGATTCTCAGCCAGAGGAAGAAATAAAACTTTTTTTTTAATCCTCCTCAAAGAGCTTGATTTTCAAAGCCTGACCTATCATTTAAACTATCTTAATAAAGGTTATTTTAAAACACCTCATACCACAAGGTAGCAAATTTATGCATAAGTTAAGTTCATCTTGGCAGAGAGAACTGTAAATGACAGGTTAAGATAATACTGTTAATACATGTAATTACTCAGTAAGTGTTTGAATGAACATTAATGATGCATTAAAAAAAATTTTTAAAGTGCAAATGTTAATTCTTGCTTGATTTCTTGTTACATTGACCAACAATATTACCCAAAGCAGGTGATACATTTGAAATAGTTTTTGATATTAGAATTGTGGTTTAGAATATTTTCTTCCTATGTTCTATCAAAATTTTGTTACATAATTTAAAAAAATGTATAGAAAACAGCACAAGTACTTGGGTCCAGCTGAACTAGGGCTGGGTTAAAATTGCTGTTCTGATTTTATTTATTTTAGTCAATTTCTTAGCCGCCCCCTCCTACCACAGTAGCTCAGGGTGGCGTACAACAAAACTAAAACACAAAAATACAACAAAACATACTAACAACCAAAATATAAACAATAAAATATAAAATCTATAAAACCAATTAAGGGGGAGTCACAACAACCCTCCCCCCTACCAATCCCCCACCTTTCACCTGTCTCCCTCGCCAAAACACTGTCTTCGGAAAGAGGGGAGATCTGGGGCTAGGCAGACCTCCATTGGGAGGGAGTTACTCAGCTGCTGTGATGCGAGCAAGAAACTCCCCCTCATCGTCACCACCTGGGATACCCAGGGAACTCCAAGGGAGACCTCCCCAGCCAACCACAGGAGTCTGTCCAGATCCCGGGAGGTGAGGCGATCTCACAGATAATCAGGCCCTAGGCCGTTTAGGGCTTTGTTGGTCAATACCAACACCTTGAATCTGGCCTGGAAGAATATTTATATATATATAAACTTTTATCCCGCCCCTCCTGCCATGCAGCTTGGGGCGGCTCACAACATTTTAAAATACAATAAAAACAATTAAAATAATCATCAATAATATAAAACAATCAACAGGACTAGCAAAACAATCTAAAAACCAAAAATAGGTGGGGGAACTAAAAACCCCACACCCTACCCACCCTCCCTCCCAAAGGCCTGGGCGAACAGCCAGGTCTTACAGTTTCGCCGGAATATTAACAGGCTAGGGGCCAGGCGAGCTTCCTCCGGGAGTTCCACAGCTGCAGTCCCACCACCGAGAATGCCCTCTCCATCGTGGCCCCCCGCTTAACATGGGGGACCTCCAGGAAGGCACCCCCGGCGGACCGCAGAGGGTGCCAGTGCAGAGAATGGAGCACTGGTGTAATGTGCTTACGGCGACCCATCCCTGTAAGGAGATGAGCCACCGTATTCTGCACCAGCTACAATCTCTGGACTGTCGCCAAAGGTAGCCCCATGTACAAGTGCATTGCAATAGTCCAGTCTTGAGGTGATGAAAGTATGGATTATGGTGACCAGATGATGATTCGTGTCTGAGACATATGATCGAAGCCGATGCACCAGATGTAATTGGCAGAAAGCTCCCTTCGCCATGGCCACCACCTGGGCATCCAGGCAGAGCTGTGAGTCCAGGAGCACCCCCAGATTATGGACCTGAGGGATCAATGGCGGGAAAACCCCATCAATGACATGGGTTACCAGTCCCTCAGCCTTACCCACCAGCAACATCTCCATCTTGTCAGGATTCAGCTTCAGATGGCTTGCCCTCATCCAGTCCCCCATAGCCACCAAACACTGGGTAAGCACCAAGACTGCTGGGTCTGGATCAATTGAAAAAGAGAGCTAAAGTTGGGTGTCATCAGCATACTGATGACACTGCACACCAAACCTTCGAACAACCTCACCCAAAGGCTGCATGTACACGTTTTAACAGGAGAGCGGACAAAATAGAGCCTTGCGGGACTCCACACAAGAGGTCCCAGCGACAAGATGAACAATCACATAGCACCATATGCTGAGTTCTTCGGGCCAGGAAAGAGTGGAACCATTCAAGAACAGCCTCGTCCATCCCAGCTCTGTCCCACAAGCGCGTCACCAACATCTCGTGGTCAACAGTATCAAATGCAGCTGAAAGATCTAACAGGATCGAACGACCCTGGTCTAATTTGTGGCAAAGATCATCGACCAAGGCCACAAAAGTGCAGTCTCAGTGCCAAACTCCGGACGAAAGTGGAACTGCATGGAATCCAGAAAAGTGGGGGACATTTCCATGAAAATGGAACAGCAATCTTAGTTTTTGATTGGTATTCTAACATTTCAGTCAGAATACCAATCAGGGGGAGGGGGGGAACAGCTGTTTGCACATGTGCAAATGGCCATTAAAAAAATTAAAATCATGTGTTCTGATTTCAGATCAGAACAGAAGAAATGTCCAGTTCTGATCAGAAATCAAAACAGGTGGAAATCTGGATTCATCCCTAAGTTGAGCTATACTTAACACAGGACTCCAAATCGACAAGGGTGGTTGTATGCTTCTTTTCCATTCCCAGATTCTTTGGGCTGCCAGGGGCCATGTAGCTTTTAGGACAAGTTGAAATACCCTTAGGGATGCTCTCTAGCTACGCTAGTTGCAGGCTTCCCAAAGGAGCAATTAGATGTCGCTAGGGATCACTGGAGCATAACAGCCATAGGTCAGTTCTTGTAGAGGCATAATAGCCATACGTCAGTTCTTTCAGAGGCCTCCAATTTACACAGACTGAAACACAAAACATACAACTCAGACTGTGATATGAAGTAGATTAGGTAAGCAAAAGTTGAAGTGAGACTGGCAGAAATTGAACGTTTTATGTTTAAGGGACTGAGATAGGGAATCTTGCAAGCTTTCGGGAACATCATGGGTTTGCATGAAAACTACCAGATAGATTCTAGAAATGGGAGGAACTATTTAAATTTGAAATCATTAGAAGATGAATGGTTAATTTATGAGATGAGGTTGCCACTTCATTCTGGACTACTTGTTGATGGGAGAGTCACTGGAAGAGCTAACTGGATAGGAGTCAGGTGGCCTGGAGGAGTTAACTTTGTCATCATAGTTGCTGATCAGGGATTAGGCTTGCTACATTAGCCCTCAGCCACAAGCTCTATATTCTAAATGGTGCGGGCTTTAGTGATTGTTTGGGGGAATATACATTCATGGGTCATTCGGGCTCCAGCACAGTCGACTATATTCTAGTATCAGCTAGAGTTCTCCCTTACATTAAGGATTTTGCTGTGGACAGCGGCACGGCCGGTGACCACTTGCAGTTATACCTCTCCTTGATCCTCACTGATTCTATCCCAAGGAGTTTAGAGGCAGGGACACTGGATACTACGGCACTAGAGTCCTACAGGGCCCCCAAGTGGGACGACGCCTTGGATGGTGCTCTGTTACCCTTGATAAAAGGGCCCCTCTGTAGTCATCCCCGGGAGCTTCTCCTTGACCCTGTTAGTGACTCAAGGAAAGTGGATTTATACAATCAGTTCAGCTTGACATGCTTTCAGCAGATCCGGAGCCTTAATAAGGCCTCCTTTAGCCAAAGCTGAAGTAGCAGCAAATCCTGGTTTGATAGGGAGTGCCGATTGGCTAAGTCTAAATTACATGTTATGTATTTGAGGTACAGGACAGAGGGGCTCTCTGATCCACCCCCTGAATATTTCTTCCTTAAATCGGAATACAGGAAATTGATAAAAACCAAAAAGAAACTATTTATGGAAGCACAATGGGCCAACTTGCAAGAGGCTGCAGATCGGAAAGACACCAAAACATTCTGGCTCCTGGTCAACTCCTCCACCAAAAGAGAATTAAGGATGCCTCTGCACTCAATTTCCCTTCAGACATGGGTGAAATATTTTCAACAGCTATATAATCCAGCTGGAGGCAATCACTCCTTGCTGTGCCCTCCTGTCAGCTTAGAGGCCCTACCCCTCTGGCCACCTATCCTGGAACTCGAGATAGAGGTCTTAGTGGCTTCGTTTAAGAATGGGAAAGCACCTGGCCCTGATCTCATACATGTTGAGTTTATTAAAACTCACAGGGACTGGTGGTACCCTGTTTTAGCTGCATTGTTTACAGCTATTAATAATTCAGGTATTATCCCAGACGACTGGAGAAGGGCCATTATCGTTCCCATTTACAAAAAGGGCCCTGCTCACAATCTGGCAAATTATAGGTCCATCAGCCTACTGAGCATAGTTGGCAAAATTTATGCCAAGCTTTTACTCAGCAAGCTTTGTAAATGGATGGCAGATTGCAATATCCTTGCACTGGAATAGGCCGGCTTTCAGAGGGGCTGGTCAACAATAAAACAGTGCGCTGTACTCCACCATCTTGTCTGTAAATACAGAGCGCAGAATGGCTTTCTTCGTTGCATACCTGGATCTTAGGGTGGCCTTCGATTCTATAGATCGCACAATTCTTTGGGGGAAACTAGGCAGGACATCTATAGATAAGAGACTTCTCGGTCTGATTTATTTGTTATATTCTCGATCTTCCATTTTAGCTAGAATAAATCACCAGGGTCATGTCACGGACCCTATTGGAACAACTATTGGTAAAAGAGGGTTTTGTCCTTGCCCCGGCCTTAATCAATTTTTACATCAATGACATCGTTTCAAAAATGGCCGTACCAGAATTTCCACCCACCCCTAAACTTGTGACTAGATCCGTGGGCTGCCTTTTTCACATGGATGATGTGGCCCTTCTGTCCCAGACCCAAATTAGGCTTATGAGACAGATGGCTAGTTTTGCGTCCTTCTGCAAAGTAAATAAACTCACCATAAACTATCAGAAATCTAAGGTCATGATGGGCATCCAAATGTCTTCAAACGCTCTCTACTCATTCTGAAGTCTTGCATGTAACTTTTAAAGGCTAAACAGATACCATAACCTCTGCTTCCACATCTCAATTGAAAGGTCATTGGTTGCTTTCCAATTCCTTATGATAATGTTTAAAGCTGCTAAAAACAGCACCTTGCAAGAGTCCTGGTATCTGCTCACCTGTTTTACCACTGGGAAGAGACCCAAAAGACAAATTTCAGGTTTAAATGGTATTACCTCTCCCAGCATTTTTTCTGCAAATTTCCAAATTTTACTCCAGAATACCTTGACCACATTACAACCCCACCAACAATGGAGGTAATTACCTTCTTCTCCGCATCCCCTCCAACAGAGGCCTTTCCCAGCCTNGCCCTATCCCCAAATTTGAAACGGTCGGGTGTCAGATAAAACCTAAAAGTCAGTTTAATCTGCCCCTCTCCTACCTCCATTGAGTATGCACACTTATTCATATGATGCTAGATCCTTTTCTCATCCTTCTCATCTAGAGGTAATGCCAAATCCCTTCTCCAAACAGTTTGGTAGGTCATCGTAGTTATTGATGGCATGAAGATAAGATCGGCTATTTGGATGCAGAACTTTGTGGAATCTTTATTAGATTTGGATAAGAAAGTTGTATTGTATTGAACTGAGAAAATTTATTTTCTTGTTTGTGGATGTATATTAAATGATGAAACAATAAAAGTTTCAAAAAAAAAAAAAGAAATCTAAGGTCATGGTGTTCACAAACAAAAAGAAGACTCATAAATGGGCGATAGAAGGCAATCAGGTGCAGCAGGTTACCAGTTTTCGATATTTGGGGTTGTTATTTCATCAGTCTGGGAACCGGGGTGAACATGTACAGAGAGCTATTATTGCTTCTAGAGGACAATGTAAATCTATTCTTGGCTTCTTTATGAGATCCGGCAGGAGTGCAGTTAACTCTGCCATTCAGGTCCATAACACTAAGGCCAAAGCTCAGATAATGTATGGGGCCGAACTCTGGGCCCCCTCTTTATCTCATACATTAAATCCCCAGCAAGCTAGGTTCTTGCAAAATCTTTTATGCATCCCAAAAGGAACTCCGTACGCGGCTATTAGGATAGAGGCAGGACAACTAAGTTGGCAGCATTTAGCTATGGAGCACGCACTCAAATTCTGGTGCAAAATAGCGGGAAATCAATGTTCAGAGCTGCTTAGGGGTATTGGAATTGATGTTTTTAAAAATCCCTGGTTCTCAGGGATAGAAACCAAATTACACCAGATGGGCCTCTCTAGAGAGTACCTCCTGCATAAAACACCTGCCTCACTCTGCAAGGAAGTTATCACGAGATCCAGAGACATTGAAAGGCAGCAGGAAATCGGTAGGATTAGGGCAACTCCTTTCTTTCCTGGGCGCCTAACATAGGGCAAATGGCCAATTATTTGGGAATGGCAATCTCTCCCAGAGGTAAACAGCTTATTGCTAGTGATCGAATGAATGCTTTTCCCTCCCAGGTGTGGGAGGATCGTGTCCAGGGTATATCATTCAAGGATAGGTTATGCCCATTTGATCGCATGGCAGTTGAGACAGTGGGTCACATAATGTTGGACTGCCGCATATACGACTCCCCACGGGGAGAATTCTTGAGCTCTCTCTTAAGTAAATACCCAGGAAGGTCTGAACTGTTTATTCTGTAAGGTTCATTTTAATACTTATTTTAGGATTATGCTGTTAAACGTACTGTTTTAATATGTTGTTATGTCTTTTGTTTCGATTATGTCCCCTTTTGTGGTTGTGATGTGTTAGTTTTGTCATGTTTGTCATGTTACCAAAGCAATGGCCTCTGGCCATGCTAAATAAATATTATATATATATAATGTAAAAATGTAAAAATGTAGTTGCTGATGACACAACCATCTCTTTGGACCCAGGAATCTACCATAAAATTTACCACAAAATCAGTGATCTTATGAACAAGATGCCATCATCAGCTGCAGCTCATACAGGCTTTGTCTAATCACTGGGGTGTGAGGCTTGGATACCTGTTTCTTCAGCCTTATTTCCATTTTTCACCTTATTAACTTTGACAGCCAGGACATATTTGCCTTTGCAACGTTGCAATGAGTTTCTGGCCAGAGAGGACTCTAAAAGCAAGGCCTTCAAATAAGCCAGTGCTTATGAAAATGTGCTGTGCCTATAATTTCCTAAAAGTTAGGTTGAGAGAAAGCATTTTCTATATTTGCTATTATTCCCTTTCCTCTTTTGTGTGTATTTATTTTATTTTGATGGAAGTACCATTATCCTGACTTTTCCTTCTTTCCTAAAGGGCATTTAATGCCAGTGGGGCTGATCCCAAACTGTGTGCATGCCACCGCACAGTTTGTGCATACACTGTAGGCCCCATGTCGGGGGTCTGTATGGCTTGCACACACATACGGGTGCACGCTGCGTATGCTCTGTGTGCCGGACTTGGAATCGGCACCATTGTCTCTCAAGGTGTGCTGTACCCTTAGAAAAACTAAAGATAAATGCTTTGAATGAAAGACTTGCTTAAGGTTTTTCTGAATTCAACAGAAAGTTTAAAAGATTTTAATAGAGTGTCTTTGCTGTGGTAACCAAGAAAGCCAAGGTGTCAGTACTCTCAAATTCAAAAAAATATTTAATCTGTTTGATGTTTTATAGTTAGAGACTCATATTAACATCTTTTTTACCACCTGGGCCCATCTTCAACATCAGATTAATACAACATCCCTTTCTGCTGCCATGCCAAATAATCAGGGCATTAGAGACTGTAAATTAGGACAGCTGTTCCAACTCTGTGACACTACAGGCTTCTTCTGTGAAGAAAGTAAACAGCAAAACTTAGGTTGGGTGTAATGGGAGGGGTCTCCCTGATCATAAGTTCTTGTAGAATTAAATCCAAGCAAAATTGGAACAGGAGGAAAGAAGGTAAGGCTGGAATCGGGGGAGCAAAGGGAACAAGGCTGGAGCAAGTCAGCAACAAGCAGGACAGGAACTGGGTTTGATGTTCCACCCAGCTTCCTACTGCTACCAGCCAGGCTTATATCTTGTCTGACAGCCATCCAGGAAACTGGGAGGGAGGGAGGGCAGGACCTAGAGATGGACAGAAGGAGGGGTGTGGTTAGGGCAGCAGAAAGAGGACCCTCAGGGAATGGCCAGGCCCAAGACAAGGGAAGGTAGTGGCTCAGAATCTAAGCTGGGCACTGCTCCAGAATAGGACTGTGCACAGGATCAAGTACTTGTATTTGTGTTGTAGTATTTGTCTCTTTACCAATGCTCACTGAATTTCCCCTGTTGCCATTAATGTGGAAACCACAGTGAATATGGAGCTCTGTATATGGGTTATTTGGGTGCAGAAGTACAATGAGTCTCTTCCAGTTTGACAGGCCTATGTGGAAAGAAAAATGGTTTTAAAGTTGCTGCTAAGTCAGGGTACACTGGTTTGAGGGGAGGGGCAGGAAGCTTGTTCGCTTGGTAGAAATGGGGCATGGATCTGGCTTAGAGGAGGTTGCTGGTTTGAGGGAAGGGGAATCAGGCATGGGACTAGGTTCAGGGGATATTGCTGGCTTGGGAAGGGGCAATGGGACATGGGACTGGCACAGGGCTATCACTGTTGGTGGGGAGGTCACTGGCTTGGGGGTTTACCATTTCTCCCTTGATTAGGTGGTCTACATTGAGATGGGGCGTGGAAGCTTCAGTTCTGAAAAAGTAGCCGCCCTGCAGGTGAGGCAGGTGCACTACAAGCTTCCCAAGGAGGTAGCTAAGCTGAGAGTCAGAGAGCAGCCCGTCTCCAAGCTGGAAACATGCTGCAGTTTTGGGGACACAGTTTGAGACCTCAGATACCACATTTTCCCAGATATTTTGGGTTCACTCAGAACCTGAATAGACAGCCCTAGTATTTATGTTTCTAATATGAAACCTGAAAAGGATTTTTTGTGTGTGTTTATTTCTGTTTTATTGAAACCTACGTCAGGACCTCCAATTATGTGAGTCCAAGACCCAGGGCTGACAGTTGCACTTAGATCTGGAGTTCTCCTTCTATGGCCTGTGAACCACTAACAGTCAATGAAAGGTCTTGCATCTGTGGAAGGCTGGCTGCTTTTATTTTACTGGCTCTACTTTATTTCTAATTGCTACTTCCATCATTTATTATTATTTATATAGCACTTTCAATGTTCAATATACCCTTCAATATTTATCTAGTTAACCCTCACAACAACCCTGTGACTCATGAGGTACATCATTAGTGTGCTGAACTCCCCCACTAACCCCACGGGAGCTCTCCAACCCTGGCATAAAGAGAATTAAGCACAGGGGAAAGTTTGCAAGTGTTTATCTAGGGAGTTAGGTAAGGGTGGTCGTCACAAGCCAGCAGGCCATAGGGAGAGGGAAGGATACAAAAATGAGTGAACAGAAACACAACAAGCTTACAAATAAGTAAGTAACATTTTATTGTTTCAACCATAGTTTATAACAAAATATGTACAATAAAATAATACACATCACTAAAAATCAACACTAAATTAAATCAGGAGAAAAACTTTCACAATAATAAACATTTCCAAACTAAAAGGGTCAAAGGGGTCTTCAGCAAAATCCAAACTTATTAACATTTTAGGAAATCAAATCAATTCCCTTTTAAAGTGGGAAAATAAAGCAAAAGAATTTCAAGTCCCATTATTTACTTAAAATAAGTATAGTTCTGGAAGGAGTTATCCTCCTTCCCCTTATAAATATGCAGGATTTATATTCTTACTAGCAAAAGGAACTACCTTGTCATGATGTTGCCCCACCTGGCTCTGAATTGGGTATGACCCTGGAGGTAATTTCAACAAATTAAACTAATAAATTGATTTTATTTCTGAAGGGAGATATCATTCCTCCTGTAAATTATACAGATGTCCTTAGTTAATTGTCCCAAAATCTAAAGTAAACTCCGATAAAGCGCTAGGGTTAACTTTAGATTTTGGGACAATTAACTAAGGACATCTGTATAATTTACAGGAGGAATGATATCTCCCTTCAGAAATAAAATCAATTTATTAGTTTAATTTGTTGAAATTACCTCCAGGGTCATACCCAATTCAGAGCCAACAGTGATAACAACAGTTTCTCGCACTCAAACTCCGATAAAGAGCTAGGGTTAGAGTGCGAGAAACTCTTGGCCCCTGAAAATATTATCTCACAAAACTATCAACCAATCAATATGTTTGGCCATATCTGATTCAATATACTTGGCCATTTTTGAGGAGCTAACGCATCAATTTATATAGTACTAGCACCCTACGAGGAGATGGCCCGTTGTCTCTGAAGGTGTAAGGCAAATGCCAAATTAGCAGCCTTAAGGATGTTATCCCTGTTGGTATTTGCTAATATATGACAGCTTCGAAGCCTGATTCCAATAAGATCTCTTAAGAAGCAATGGTGTCAAGAATTTCCATCTGGCATCCATTGTAAAAGGGCAATCAAATAAGTAGTGGATCAAATCTTCCTGCATCAGTGAGCCACATGGACAGAGGCACATCGCGTGAGGTGTATGGTTGTATCTACCTTCTATCAAGGATGAGGGCATTAGTTGAAATCACAACTGGGTGAGAGATTTTCATATTTTTCATATCGTGCTGAAACTTAAACAGATGCATCAAAGGAGCAATCTTACTTTGGGTCAAAGACACCAGATCCCTTTGCACGTAAATATCCTTAATTCGATTTTTTATCATTGATTTGATATTTTCCCTAGGAAAGTAATTCAAGAAGGAGGTTGGTAAACTCAACTGATTGGCTAGTAGATCTAATTTCCCCTTCCAGATGGAATTAAAGCCATCCCCTTGTTTCTCCCTCCAGCACATCTTAGGAAGTGAATCATCTGACTTGTCTACTAACCTGACCCAATTCATTCGCCTGGCCCCGGGCCTGTTGGCCTTCCGACGTATTTGTAAGACTTGGCTGTTCACCCAGGCCTTTGGAGGGGAGGGTGGGGGTGTGTTAATTTCTGTGGGGGGTGTTTTAAATTTGTTTTAATTAAGATGTTTTAGACTTTTTATGTTAAAAAATATTTTATATTATGTTGGAAGCCGCCCCGAGATGCCGTAGGCACGGGGGGGGCGGCATACAAATATAAGGAAATAAATAAATAAATAAATAAATAAATAAGAAAATTCAAGCAAATCTTCATTTCTACTGGGAGAGTTCCTGTTCCTGTTTTCTGGAAAATTTCAAGCTCTTCTACTTTTTTAAAAGCCCAGATTTCTGCACCATAAGCCACCTGAGGTTTCAATTTATTTTCTAATAATTTCAGTGCAGGTAATAACAATCTCTCACCATCTGTTCTCCAGAAATGAATAACTCTGTTCGTTGATTGGGCCAACTTAAGCTTGGTTGCAAGAATATGGTCTTTCCACATGCCCCTTGATGAGATTAACCCTAAATACTTATATTTGTCAACTTGCTCCAATGGAATCGAGTCCAAGTGCCAGTTCTTAGTAGTCCTATGTCTAGCAAATAACTTTCATTTTATCGTAGTGTACACTTAAATTATTCTTTTTACAATATACACCCAACACCTGAAGGAGACTGAATAGCCAAATCTCAGGTGTAGCCAGTAGGACCATATCATCTGCATAAAGCAGAGTTGAAAGTAACCTCCCATAGATACTAACTGGGTGGTATATAGTACCGCTTAATTCCCCCACTAAATGGAGCTAACACACAGCCTTGCTTAACTCTGTTGCCAGCTGAAATGTCCTTTGTCAAATGGCCATTTTGTCAGGCTCCATAGTGCAGAGTCGGGGAAAACAAGGAGGGAGGAAGCAGAAGACCAGAGGATGGGAAGAAAAGGAGTGTCCACAAGGCATCAGGTTCTCTTTCCCTTTAACCTGTACATGTTTTTCTAGAAATGTGAAATCTACTTCTTTCCTGATATCTTCAGAACCCTTTTCATCTCCCTGTACTGAACCTTGCGAAGATGGGACTTCTGGGGCAGGGGACAGCAGTTGAGTCCTCATAATCAACCTCTTTTGAGGACTCTGCCCACTTAAGGCATCGGGAAGGCAGAGGGAGATGTCCTGTTTTTACGACTACACCCTGCACAGTGGTGCCTATGAATGCTGGTGAGGGGGTATTCCTTTCCTTCACCGGTACAAAAGAGGTTACAGAATTTGTATGAGAGGGTGCTTGAAATTCCTCACTCGGACAGTCCTCTTCTTCCTCGCTCCACTCTTCCCATTCTCCTTCCTCCAAGTCTGACCATTGGCCAACGTCCAAAGGCTGGGAGGAGAACGGGGTTGATTGCCTAGCCGTGTTCTTAGGTTTTGGTGTGCGAGAAATGGCTACAGTCACTTCTTGAGGGTTCCCTTTCACCTTTTTCAAATGAGCCGTTATCTGGCACTGAGCGACCCACATCATGGGAGGGGGTTCCAGAGCTCCCGGTCTTTTTTCCAAAAATGTTTCAACATCGTGATATGCCGACCATTTCAAGGGGATGGTGCCTTGGATTGCAAAGTATGGCTGGCACTCATTTTTATAACCACAAGTTGGGGAATTGGGGATATGGGGAATAGGGGATGAAAAGGGGGGCAGTTAGGGTGGAGCAATCTGTCAGGCTCCAGGGTGCAGAGCCAGGGAAAATGAGCAGGGAGGAAGCAGAAGACCAGAGGATGGGGAGAAAAGGGGTGTCCACAAGGCTACTCCCTGAAGCCTCTCAGTCACTCTCCACTACCCGGGAGACAACACGCGCAGCATATCTACCAGACAAGCTGGTCTAAGAGGGCATACGACTCATCATTGAGGCCAGGGGGCCAGGCGCCGGAAGGAGGGACCAACCACAAGGGAGTGGGAGGAAATCCCAATGGAAGGGAAGCTGGTAAGGGGGATCAGCAACAGAGAACAACGGGAGTAGACCAGCAGTGCAGAGCGCTGGCAGGGATAATCTAAGACAAGGGAGCGGGCAGAGTTAACTAGTGACTGAGGAGCTGGAGTGGAAACCAGCAATGAAAGCTGGAGGCAGGGCTAAGCAGAGCCAGAGGAGCTGGTGGGGAAAGCCAGCTACGGGGGGAACTGGGGGGGAAATGAAATAGGACACACAGCACACAAACCATGGCACACTTCTAGGACAGGATTGACACAGGGGCTGTAAGGGAGGCCAGGGGACAAACAGCACACAACCCCCCAAGACACTTCTAGAAGGGGATCAACACTAGGGCTGTAAGGGAGACAGGGAGGTAAGGGGACAATCAGCACACAGGCCACAATACACTTCTTGGAGGGGGTCAACACAAGGGCTGTAAGTGAGACAGGGAAGTAAGGGGACAAACAGCACACAACCCACAGTACAATTCTGGGAGGAGGGGATCAACACAGGAGCTGTAAGGGAGACCGGAGGACACACAACCCACAATACGCTTCTTGGAGGGGGTTACCACAAGAGCTGTAAGAGAGGCAAGGAGGTAGGGGAACAAACAGCACACAATCCCCCAAAACCTTCTAGGAGGGGATCAACACTAGAGCTGTAAGGGGGAAAGGGAGGTAAGGAGTCCAACACACACAATCCACAGTATAGTTCCAGGAGGAGACCAACACAGGAGCTGTAAGGGAGGCAAGGGGGTAAGGGGACAAACTACAACACCGAGCACAAGACAAAGGAAGGAATGGAGTAGTAGCCACAAACACTGTGCCCGAGATGTTACGGCACCACACACACATAACAAAGGTTTGGGGCAGGTATGAGATGTTGCTCCACCAGCTTCCTGTGGCCACACCCATGCTTAAATGCTTTCTGTGGCCAATCAGGTGACCGGCTACAGCTGGGGGAGGCACGACACCCAAGGAACATCCACACAAGAGAAGACGGGGAGAGAAACCAAGCCATTCACAAGCTGAGCAGGTGGCATGGGGCACTAGATTGCACTCCAGTACCCCATGGGCCATGGGTTCAAGGCCCATCCCTGGCACATTTGTGGACAATCTGACCTTTAATGAAGTGTTGGTATATAATGATTTCACCAGATACAGCAGTCTCTTTTCAACATTTGTTTCCTCTAATTTTGACTACAAAATATTTCTATCTATGGTATCAAAGGCTGCTCTAAGATCGACAAATGCTGCATATAGCTTCATCTTCTTGTTATAAACATATTTCTCAATCAAATGCAGCAAAACAAAACAATGGTCTGCTGTTGAGTGATGTGCACAAAATGCTGCTTGCTGCTGAGAAAATATATAATTGTCCTCTATCCACTTTTCCATCATGGTCAGAAGATACTTTGCATAAAGCTTGGCCACTACATCTATTAAACTAATTGGACGATAGTTTCTGGATTCGGATCAGTTACCCTTCTTATTTATTTATTTATTTATTTATTTAATAAATTTGTACCCCGCCCCTCCTGCGAACAGCCCGGGGCAACTTCCAACAACAAAAAGCATACATAAAAACAATTTAAAACCATCAATAACCATACAAAATTATTAAAACAGGGCTCAGGACCTTCATTTAAACAATAAATACATAAATAATAAATAAATAAGGTGGGGGAGCTAAAAAAAGACCTTACCCCACCCTCCCACCCTCCCCAAAGGCCTGGGCGAACAGCCAGGTTTTACAACTTTGCCGGAATGTCAACAGCCTGGGGGCCAGGGGAGCTTCCTCCAGAAGGGAGTTCCAAAGGCATGGCCCGGCCACTGAGAATGCCCTCTCCATTGTGACCCACCGCTTAACACGGGGGACCTCCAAGAAGGCACCCCCAGCAGACCGAAGGAGCCATTCTGGGGCGCGGAGGGCGAGGCGGTTCCTGAGGTATGAGGGGCCCAGACCATGAAGGGCTTTATAGAGCAACACCAAAACCTTGAACCTGGCTCGGCACGCTATCAGCAACCAGTGCAGAGCTCGGAGCACAGGTGTAATATGCTCCCAATGGCCCGTCCCCATCAGGAGACGAGCCACCGCATTCTGCACTAGCTGCAGCCTCCGAACAAGGGAAGCCCCACGTAGAGCGCATTACAGTAGTCCAGCCTCGAGGTGACGAAAGCATGGATGAGGGAGACCAGCTCCGGGCCGGAGATGAACGGACGCAGTCTACGCACCAGATACAACTGACAGAAGGCAGCCTTAGCGAATGCCTCCACCTGCCGCTCCGGGTGGAGGTCTGCGTCCAGTATCACCCCCCAGATTCCAGACCTGCTGAGCTATAGGAGGGCGAACCCCCCCAACCAGGGGGGGCACTACCTCCCTCGCTCTCCCCACCAACATCACCTCCATCTTATCAGGCTTGAGCTTCAGTCTGCTCTGCCGCATCCATTCTGCCATGGCCTCCAACCATTGGGATAGCAACGAGACAGCAGGGTCTGGGTCAGTTGAAAAAGAGAGGTACAGTTGAGTATCATCAGCACACTGGTGACACCGCACGCCGAACCCTCTCACCACCTCCCCCAAGGGCTGCATATATACATTAAATAATAACAGAGACAGAATAGAACCCTGCAGAACACCGCATGATAAGGCGCGGGGGTGCGATGTCTCATCCCCCAACACCACCCGCTGGCTTCTCCCTGAGAGGAATGAACAGAACCATTCAAAAACAGTCCCGTCCAGACCCCCCAGGTCATGCAGCTGTCTCAATAGCAGCCCATGGTCCACGGTATCAAAGGCGGCCGAGAGATCTAGCAGGATGAGAAATGTTGAACATCCTGTGTCCATCTCCCGGCGGAGGTTGTCTACCAAGGCCATCAATGCCGTCTCAGTGCCATAGCCGGGACCGAACCCCGATTGAAAAGGGTCTAGGAAACCGATGCTGTCCAGATGCTCCTGGAGCTGGAGTGCCACCGCCTGCTCAATAACCTTCCCTAAAAAGGGAAAGTTAGAGACAGCTCAGTAACTGGCGAGCGCAGTTAATTTCTTAAATTAGGAACAATTATATTAGTATTCCATCCCTCAGGAGGGATGCCAAAGAAATGTATATGATCAAATAACTTACTTAGTATTGAGATTCACCATTCTACATTTTCTCGAAAGGCTTCCCCTGGAAGTCCATCTTCACCTGGTGTCTTATGAACCGAAAGCCCCAAAATAAGTGTCCTTAGCTCAGAAGTCTGGATCAAGTCCCATGGAGGAAGGGACATAGGATTGCCACTATTCTCACCTAAGGAAGCATCTGGATATCTATTAAAGATACCCAAAAAGTGAGCTATCCACTGTTGTGAAGAGACCATAGGTTGGTACACGGTTGGATCTCTTGTCACACCCCCATTTACTAATTGCCAGAACTTAGTCGCATCTTTTTGCAAAACAGCTTAACCCAAACTTCCCCATAGATACTTCTGATGGTTAGTTTTCTTATCCCTGATAAAATTCTAGTTAGCAAAAATCTTGCTAACAGAGAAATGTATGACAGCCAAATTTGGTGACGTAATATCGTACCGTGCAACAGTACCTTTTACCCAGTACAGTAACAAGTTTTGTTATCTTGCATCACCTTTGTAGTGGGTTCTTCAGCAGACAAAAGAGGTAATTAGCACCTCATCAATCTAGCCAAAGAAAGTTACGACTCCCTGTCCTAGATTAAATGACTGCTGTTATTTATTGCTAGAGCTGGGAGGAGAATCTATGGCACCTTTTCTCACTTTAACAAGTTTGGGATAAGCATTGCTATTAAAGAACAAAGAAAGGTAAACTACAGGCAGGAGAGAGCTACGTGCCCAAGATCAACATGGAAAACTAAGACAGGTTGGAGGGCTTGTGAGTGTGTTTCTGAGAGATGATTCTTTAACATGATGAAAGAGACTATCACTGCTTCCATTTGTGATTCTCTGAGTGTCCTTAAAACTAAAACTTTAGAGCAGAAGTCAATACACATGTTTGAGAATTTTGATATTTTAATAGATTGAGGCCACTTTCAGACATCCCCCCCCCCCATACATATTCTGGCTGCGGGGGGAATGCATAGCCAGAATATATGCGGGTATTGACCGGTCTGAAAGCCTCCCCCAACCCCACAGCTTTTCTGGCAGACATGTGCAGGGATGCAGAGCTTGCTTTCCTGCTCTGCATCCATGCACATGTCTGCCATCAAAACTGCATGGGGGAAGGGGCCTTTCAGACTGGCTGATCCCCATGCGTATTCTGGCTGTGCTGATTCTAATGCATATTTCTGGCTGATCCCCATGCATATTTCTCCCACTGCCCTTTGCCCCTGACTGCAAATTAAATACCTCACAATTGAGAATTTTGAAATATCACGCAAGCCGGTCGCGCCATGGTGACCCGTTCATGTAAAAGCACCCTCAGTCATTGCAGCAATAGGTGTAAGCAACACTCCACTCCCTGCCACAAAACAAATGCATGGAGATGTCTATGTACGGAAGAATCTGGAGCTGCAGATGTAGCAGTAGGAGAGGAAAGGTTATTTCCCTGAGCTCAGTTTAATAAGAGAAGAGCTTGAACTGCAACCTTGAATTCTAACATCAGAACTTTTCAGTGAAAGGGGTTGGTATGAACCTAAACAAAGTTCTGAATTTTGCCACTTTGTCTTTAATCTAACCATTAAAGAGCCTCATATTTGCTTCAGGAAAGGCATGAAAACAGATAGTAATTATTTTGTAAGAACTGGTTCATTCAGTCCTACTTTCACCTCTGGATAGTAGAAGCAAATAGCTAAAAAAATGAACAGTTAACTTCACCATAATGATAGGATCTCTAGTGCTTTTCTGCTTATTATTAACAGTGAATGGAAATTTCTTATTTTTAACAAGCTCTGCTAGGGAACAATCTCTTCCATACGTAGAAAAGGCAATACATGGTGCTCAGATGAAGAATCTAGTAATAAAACAGGGAAAGCACAGCTTATAGAAGGACTATCATTAATATAATCGGCAGTGGAGTTTGTAACATTGGTAATGGGACTGAGAGAATTTATGCATTGTGTGCTTAATATTCCAGGTTTTCACATGTCATCCTTCTTTGGCCCTTTAAAACAAAATAGTCACAGCTTGGAGAGAAGGAGGGGAGGGGAAGTAAACTCAGCAAGTATAGTTGTAGTAGGGCTGATCAAGCAGCCCATGTTTTCCTCACGAGTAAAACTCATGATTTTGAGTCCTGAGAGTGAGATCTCATTGGTCCCAGTATGAATTCTCATGTGGGGGGGGAATCGCTGTGCATGAGCAAAATGGTAGGGATGTGTGAACAGCATGGAGTTCAGATGTTCGGCCATTTGAACTAAAAACTTAGTTCGGGTTCGTTGGTTTGGTCTGGTGAAGTTAGGACCCCCCCAAATGTTCGGAAAGTTTGGTCCCGCCTGAAAGCTTGAGGTGCTCCAGGGACCCCCAGGGTTGCCCGTGGTGGCATGGCAGGCCATCTGAGATGCAGCAGCAGCAGAGACCTGGAAGGCTTGGTGCTTGGCTCCCTGGGTTGCCTGGGCAGACAGGCTCAACGATTGGCCCCTGGGGGTGACTTTGGTGCCAGGGCTGGCCATCTAAGATGCAGCAGCAGCAGCAACAGCAGTGGCAGGGAAGACTTGGGACTTGGTGGATGGCACCCATTATTGGCCAGGCATTGCAGGCTGGCAGGTATCGGTGGGTCTCAGATGGTCAGCCATGCCCCAATGAGAATCGGGCAGGCACCCCCAGGGGCCAAGCTCAGAGCCTACGTTCTTCTGAAGAAGTGGAAGCAGTTAAGAGTCCTCTTCTTTACCCTGAAAAGAGACTGGATACACAACAGCAATTGGAACTCCATACGCCCAAGCCTAGTTCCCATACAGGTTGTTTCTCCTGTGAGCTCTCAGAATGGTAGCCCTCTGGTTTAGAACTGGGAAGGCTGAAATGAAGAGAGGTCAAAGGGCTTTGAAACCAGGAATTAGAACTGGGGTCTCTTGACTCCTGTCCTCTCCTACAAATTAGCAATGTTGCTGCCCACCCAAAGGCTGCTGAAAGCAGATGTTTTGCTGGGCTGCCCGTCTCTGCCTGCAGGCTATAACAACACATGCAACCCTGTCACTCCTGCCATGATGGTGACTAGAACAGGAGAACCCAGCATAGAGCGAGCAGAACTGGAGGTCTGCCAACCCGCAATGCCTGGCCAAATAGGGGTGCTAGCCACCAAGTTCTGGCTGGGCCTCTGTCACTGCTCCTACAATGTCTGGCAGCCTGCAGTGCCCGTCCAAGTAGTGTCTGCTGGTACCCAAAGCGGGGTTGCACGTGTTGTCATGGCCTGCAGGAAACTACACAGAGGCAGAAGCAGCAGCATAGACCGGGAAGGCTTGGGGATTTGTGGCTAGCAATCATAGGGTGTGGGGCATTTCAGGCTGGCATTGGTGGACCAGTGGCAGCGGCCTGGACAGGGCTTGGTGGCCGGCACACCTACTTGGTCGGGCATTGCAGGCTGGCATCGGTGGAGCAGCGACAGAGGCCTGGCCCGGGCTTGGTGGCTGGTACCAATACAGGGCCAGGCATTGCAGGCTTGCAGACCTCCAGTTCTGCTCGCTCTATGCTGTGTTCTCCAGTTCTAGTCACCATCACGGCAGGTGGTGGCTGGCTGGCCATGTGAATCACCACTGGGCAAGGCTACTTGACCAATTTGCAGCAGAGTTAGTTGAGTTCTGGTGAGTAGGATGCCAGCCTGCAATGCCTGGCCCTGTATTGGTGCCAACCACCACCAAGCCTGGGCTAGGCCTCTGGCATGGCTCCACCAATGCATGGCAGCCTTCAATGACTATTTATTTAGAAGAGTACCATCCTCAAGGGGAAGTAGTCTTAGTAACAGACCAGGTAAAAGAAGTTGTGTCACAAAATATTCAGCATGAGGCCACTTCCCTGGGTGGCTGGAACCCCTACTCAGCCAGGCATTGAAGGATGGCAGGCCTCCAGTTCTGCTCACTCTATGCTGGGTTCTCCTGTTCTACTCATCATCACGATCAGGCTTTTCAGGCTGCCAGGCATCGGCGAGCAGTGGCAGAGGCCCGGCTAGGACTTGATGACTGGTACCTCTACTCGGTCGGGCATTTCAGGCTGCCAGGCATTGGCGGAGCAGCGGCAAAGGCCCAGCCAGGGTTTGGTGGCTGGTACTCCTGCTCGGCCAAGCATTGCAGGCTGCTAGACATCGGTGAAGCAGCGGCAGAGGCCCAGTCAGTGCTTGGTGGCTGGCACCCCTGCTTGTCTGGGTGTTGTAGGCTGCCAGGCATCGTATGAGCAGCGGCAGAGGCCTGGCCAGGGCTTGGTGGCTGACACCCCTACTTGTCCAGGCATTGCAGGCTGTCTGGCATCAGTGAAGCAGTGGCAAAGGCCCAGTCAGGTTTGGTGACTGGCACCCCTGCTTGGCCAGGCATTGCAGGCTGACTGGCATCGGTAGAGCAATGGCAGAGGCCCAGCCAGGGCTCGGTGGCTGGCACCCCTTCTTGGCAGGACATTTCAGGCTGGCTGGCATCAGTGGAGCATTTACACAGAATGAAGTGGAACGATAGCCCTCCATGCCTGGAACGTAGGCCCCAGAACCCTGATGGTGGGTCCTGGGGCTGGAGTGGCTGCTTCTTGATGTGGTGGAATGACGTCTCCTTGTGAGCAGAATGATGGCCCTAGAACCCCTGGGACTGGACTGGCAGCTTCTGGATGAAGTGGAATGACAGACCTCCCTTGCTGTAATGTAGGCCCCAGAAACCTGACAGTGGGTCCTGGAGCTGGAGTGACTGACTGTTTCTTGATGCGGTGGAATGACGTCTCCTTGTGAGTGGAATGATGGCCCCAGAACCCTGACAGTGGGTTCTGGGGCTGGAGTGGCAGCTTTTCGATGACGTGGATGGACAGTCCTCCCTGCCTGGAATGTAGGCCCCAGAACCCTGATAGTGGGACCTGGGGCTGGAATGGCTGCTTCTTGATGCTGGGTATAACACCTAAATCTATGTAATCTAATCTAAATAAATGAAATTATGGAGGTAAATGTGTGGAAATGGGTGAAATAGGAGGAGGATGGCAATGGACTGGGCAGAACACAAACTTCTGGGAGAGGGAGAGTTCTGAAAATGCCTGCTGACTGGATGAGCGGCTAGTTCATAATGAATTGGAAGTGGGGAGGGTAATTACTTTTGTTACATGTTACTTGCATCAGCGGAGCAGCGGCAGAGGCCCGGTCTGGGCTTGGTGGCTGGCATCCCTACTCAGCCGGGCACTGCAGGCTGCCAGGCATTGGTAGACCAGTGGCAGAGGCCTGGCCAGGGCTTGGTGGCTGGCATGCCTACTTGGCAGGGCATTGCAGGCTTGCATCCTACTCACAAGATCTCAACAAGCTCTTCTGCAAATTGGTCAAGCCTTACCTAGTGGTGAATCACGTGGCTACCCAGTAGCAGACATTGGATTGCCAGGGCACAGTACCCGGCACACAGCAGAGGCAGCAGAAGCAGACATTGGATTGCCAGAGCACAGAACTCATGGCACAGAAAGCAGAGGCAGCATTGGCAGCAGCAGCAGACACTGGATTGCCGGGGCACATAACCCATGGCAAAGACAGCAGAGGCAACATTGGCAGCAGTGGCAGACAGATATTGGATTGCACGGTCTCAGAACCCATGGCACAGCAGAGGCAGTATTGGCAGCAGTAGCAGACATTGGATTGCCCGGGCACAGTACCAGTAGCACAGCAGAAGCAGCATTGGCAGCAGCAGCAGACATTGGATTGCCCAGGCACAAAACCCATAGCACAGCAGAGGCAGTATTGGAAGCAGCATCAGCAGCAGACATTGGATTGCTCAGGCACAGAACCCATGGCACAGCAGAGGCAGCAGAAGCAGACACTGGACTGCCGGGGCACAGAACCCATGGCACAGAAAGCAGAGGCAGCATTGGCAGCAGCAGCAGACATTTGATTGACCAGTAGCAAAATCCGTGGCACAGACAGCAGAGGCGGCATTGGCAGCAGCAGCAGCAGACATTGGATTGCCAGGGCACAGAACCCGTGGAACAGCAGACAGCAGCAGCGGGATTACCAGTTCAGTGGGGCAGATCACCCAGGGTTGCCAGGGCAGGCAGAAAGGCACCTTTGCATGAGAGGTTGGCAGGCTGGGGCAGGGATTCAGCTTTGACATAGGGCAGGCAGACAGGCACTTTGGCATTTGCAGAAGGAAGACTGAGGCACGGTTCGATCTTGGCAACCAAGGTGGGCAGACATGCAGCATGGCATGAGCATCAAAAGGCAGGCTGAGACAGGCTTTCATCATGGCAACCTGGGCGGGTGGGCAGACAGGAAGCGTAGCATGAGCATGGGAAGGCAGCCTGAGGCAGGCTTTGATCTTAGCAACCTGAGCGAGCAGACAGACAGGCAGTGTGGCATAAGCATCAAAAGGCAGGATAAGGCACGCTTTCATCATGGTAATCTGGGCAGATGGGCAGACAGGCAGCGTAGCATGAGCATGGGAAGGCAGCCTGAGGCAGACTTTGATCTTAGCAACCTGGGCGAGCGGACAGACAGGCAGCATGGCATGAGCATGGGAAGGGAGACTGAGGCAGGCTTTGATCTTGGCAACCTGGGTGGG
>QEPC01014935.1:1488109-1500971 GCA_003113815.1 Sphenodon punctatus
GAGTGGGTGGACTGGGTGGCCATCCAATCTCTCTCTGCAGGGGACTTCCATTCCTAACAGGTCAGAGGGTAATTCATTCCCTGTTGTTCCAGTCCCCGTGACATACCTTGCATGTGGCGGTTCTGTCGCCCTGGATGTAAAACCGCCAGACATACAACAACTGGCACCGAATGTCTGGGGGTGAAGCTGGCGAGCTCTGCCTTGGGGTCCGGAGACGAGTTGTTGTCCTAGGCCTGGTCCTAGAAGCAGGACTGCGCCCGGGGCCAGAATCATCTGATTTCTCACTGAAATGGGAACACATAAGAACACCAAATAAATAACATGTATTTATGATGATGCCTCTAATTCTCCCTCCTTGTGGATGCTAGGGACAGCAACTTAAAAAACCCCATAAAGCACGTGCAAATTCTGCCCTCCCAGGGGATGCTAGGGGATGCTAGATATTGCAACTAGAAAGTCCCTGGCTGGCACGTGCAAATCCTGCTGCCCTCCTTGGGGTGCTAGGGATGGTGACGCGAGATGTGACCCTGGCTGGAGGAATGAGACTGCCCTTATTTGGGGGTGCATAGGGAATGGAATGGCAACAGGAGAGTGGAGACCCTTGATAGCCTGGCACATGTTTGGGTGGGGATTGCTCATGCCTGACTGCTGGAAGAGTCACCCACACTACAGTACCCTCTCTCTCTGTGGAAGACATCTGCTGCCACCCACTGTTGGCCACTGTTTGTTCCTGACTGATGCCCACCACCCACCCGCACGCTAGTGAGCTGAGCGCTCTCTAACTTATGCAGCCTTTCTTGTCTTAAAAGTAAAAAAAAGGTTTACAAACCTGGCAGGAATGGCAGTAGAGCCCACCACTTCCTCCTCGTCCAAAGAGGAAGTCAGTGCCACCGGTGCCACGGGAGGTGTAGCAGGGGCAGCGACCTCCACTGGTTCCTCCTCCTCCTCCTCCACCGGCAAACGTGCCCCCAGCTGGAGGATGCGAGCAGCCTTCTTCATTTTTTCCCCCCAAAACCCCCCCACAGCACACACCAACAGTCACCACCCACAACACACACCAACCACCCAAACGCACAGCACAGTCAAACCCAACACAATCACAGCCAAAAACACACGATCCAAGCAGCCACCAACTCAAACACACACCAACTCGCCTCACAGCTCCACATGCACACAAATTTCCGGTTTCCAGCGTGATTTCTGGCTTCCCGTGCGCTCGTGATATTTTAGGCCGAATGCGATCTCGGCGATCCACCAGAACGGAGAACAGCCAATCCCAAACACACGAACCGAACACAGCTGGACCGAATGGCCGAACGCGAACCACGATCTGTTCGCCCATCCCTATAAATCCACCTGTTGTGAACTTGATCCATGCCCATTCTGGTTGGTGAAAGTCTCCAGGGAGACTTTGGGGATGGTGCTGGCGAGGGTGGTTAATGCATTCTTGCATCAGGGGAGGTTGTCACCCAGCCTCAAGGAGGCTATGGTGCACCCCCTGTTGAAGAAACCATCTTTGGAGGTGGATGCACTCGCCAGCTACCGACCTGTCTCTAACCTTCCCTTTTTAGGGCAGGTTATTGAGCAGGCGGTGACGATCCAGCTCCAGGCGCATCTGGAGAGCATTGGATTCCTGGACCCTTTTCAATTTGGGTTCCACCCTGGCTAAGGCACCGAAACGGCGTGGGTGGCCTTGGTCGACAATCTCCGCTGGGAGATGGATGCAGGATGTTCGACATTTCTCATCTTGCTAGATCTCTCGGCCTCTTCTGACACTGTGGACCATTGGCTGCTGTTGAGATGGCTGTGTGACCTGGGGGGTCTGGACAGGACTGTTGAATGGTTCCGCTCATTCATTTCTTGCCCCCGTGCCTTATCCTGCGGTGTTTCACAGGGTTCCATTCTGTCGCCATTGTTATTTAATGTTTTTACGCAGCCCTTGCGGGAGGTCGTGAGAGGGTTCAGGGTGCGATGTCACCAATATGCTGATGATACTCAGCTGTACCTCTCTTTTTCAACTGACCCGGACTCTGCTGTCTCGGTGCTATCCCAGTGTCTGGAGGCTGTGGCAGAATGGATGTGGCAGAGCAGACTGAAGCTCAACCCCAATAAGAGGGAGGTGATGGTGGTGGGGAGAGCGAGGGAGGTGTCGGCCCCCCTGGCCTGTCTCTTATACACATCTAGATGTGTATAAGAGACAGGTACATGGGGCTGCCCTTGTTCCTGGTTCGGAGGCTGCAGCTAGTGCAGAATGCGGCGACCCGGCTCCTTGCGGAGATTGGTCATTGGGAGCACATAACACCTGTGCTCCGGACTCTGCACTGGTTGCCAATAGCGAGCTGAGTCAGGTTCAAGGTGTTGCTCTATAAGGTCCTTCACCTGTCTCTTATACACATCTAGATGTGTATAAGAGACAGTATAACACCTGTGCTCCGGACTCTGCACTGGTTGCCAATAGCGAGCTGAGTCAGGTTCAAGGTGTTGCTCTATAAGGTCCTTCACGGTCTGGGCCCCCCGTACCTCAGGGACGGCCTTGCCCTCCACGCCCCAGAGAGGCTCCTTCGGTCTGCCAGGGGTGCCTTCTTGTAGGTCCCCCGTGTTAAGCGGGGGGCCACAATGGAGAGGGCATTCTCAGTGGCTGGGCAGTGCCTTTGGAACTCCCTCCCAGAGGAAGCTCGCCTGGCCCCAAGGCTTTTAACATTTTGGTGAATATGCAAAACCTGGCTGTCCGCCCAGGCCTTTGGGGAGGGGGGTTAGGGTTCTTTTATCCCCCTCCACTCTTTATTTATTTATTCTGTTATTTATTATTGTTCCCAGGTCCTGTTTTAATGGTTATTATTTTAAGAGTGTTTTAAAATATTTTATAGTTATATTTTTATGTTCCTTTGAGACTGTAAGCCACCCTGAGCTGTTTCAGGAGGGGCGGGGTATAAATGTGAGCAAATAAATAAAATAAATAAATAGATAGTTAAAGGCAAAAAGTAGAAGCACTTAGTATGTTGCGGTTGAGTCAGAGCCTTGTGCAGACGCACAACATAGCATGCCTGACATGAAAAATAACAAAAGGTCACCTTTGTGATACAGAATTGCTATTTACTACAACTTCCCAGTAACACCCACAGAAAAACGTACAGAGAAGTGTTGGCTGGAGCATGTAACTTGTCTCCTAAAAGGGAGACAAAGGACAGTCCAAACAACAATATGTTTTATAGATTTCTCCTTCAGAACAAGTAGTCTATTCTGATATTTGCTAGCTCAGAGACGGGCTCAGAGCAAGATTTTTTTTGGTACTTGGAAAGAAAATGTTGCCCCAGCATGAACTCTTAATATCTCCTCACCCATATGAAGGAACTATTCATTATATTTTAAATCCCCCCCTCACCCCGCATATGCACTCGCACGTACACACACACGGCTTCTTAAACAAATCATAGTTAGTTCATTTGTCACCATAATCCAGTGTATGGGCATCATCCCTAAGCACTGAATGTTATGGTTTTGTAGTGACAAACAATGTCTCTCCCTTTTACTTTCTCTTAAGACATATTTAGGGCAATAATACTAGAGTGCAATCTAAGTTATGCCAAATTAATAACCTTCTTGTCCACGGATGAACAATCTTCAGATCACAGTCTTATCCATCCGTTCTAGCCTCTGTCTCAAAGGCAACTTGTTCCCCATAAGGAAGGACTTGTTTTCACAATGGGGAAAATGCAGTCAACATGGGTCTCTCCACACGAACCTCTGAAGTATGGCTCCCAATCTTGCTGTAGAAGTTGTCATAATGGGAAAGACCATGTACAAGTTGCATCCTGCACATGTGCATTGTAGATATCTCCACTCCCTCCCCAAAGCCAAAAGGTATATTTTGCCTTTGGGTGAGTTCCTTTGAGGAGAACTGCGTTAAACTCCAAGGAATATGCCACGTTCATCACCTTTTAATATGATGATATATTATTTATACCAGGTCTTGAAAATTCCACTTGCCTAGACAGCTAGCATGAGTGGAAATTTGAAGCAGGTGGGTAGGCTGACTGCAGCCAGGAATTTGGAGATTATGGTCCCTTCTTTTAAGGAAAGGCCATTGGCCCAGTGACAGTTTCTCCAGGAAGAGGTAGAGAGCAGTAATAGAACAGTTCAAACACCAAGTCTCCTCTTCCATAATGAGATTCTGATGTGGAATTAGAGCTGAAAGGAGTACCCACAAAAATGGTACCTATCAGAATTACAATACCTGATTCAGCCCAGTAACATTGAGTACTTATCAGTACCCAATTGGTCCTCGATAGACTACTTGATTTTCCAAAATACTGGTATTGTTACTGATTTTCTGGTTCCCCATTACCAATTTTCTGTTTCTGCTATGCACTAATGTAGGGAAATGATCAGGAACATTTAGAAACACATAAAAAAATTAAATGTTAAGTTGAACTTGGTCAATAAAATGGAAAATCAATCAAAAAAGGTGAACCAGTAAGTTGGAATCAATTGATAAACCAGGAATCAGTCAGTAATATTCTGTTTTTGGAGATATTCCATTTTTGGTGAAAAATCTAATTTTGGACACAAGACTATCGTTTGTTGAGATATGCATTTTTGGAGAAATTACATTTTTGGAGAAAAGATTACCATTCATTTAGATTCATAAATTCCATTTTTGGAGAAATTTCATTTTTGGAGAAAAGACTACTATTCGTTTAGATACCCAAAGAGGTTAGCAAGCTAAACTTAAGCTACTGCAACAATGGATTCTTGAAGGTGTCAAGAAAGGGGAATGTGCTGGTTCTTGTCAGGAATTTTCTTTGCAGGAAAACCTTGGTGGAGTGTGGAGCACTGAATCCAAACACATTAATAACTCCATCATCAGGCAAGACACCATTAAACATAGCAATCTTTGGGTGACAACAGATGTGCACCCGGCAGGACTGCTCCAGATGGAAAATTGCAGGGAACATGGCCCAGGTCAGGGCACTGAACTGATGTGCCTGTGGCTGGGGAGCCGCCCTGCTGATTACATGGCTTAGATAATGCCAGGAGCACAACAAACATGCATGTTGGCAGCCCTGCCTTCACAGTTCCCCACTCCCCGCCATGACAGGCAGCTATGGGAGCCGATCCCAAGCCCTGCGTATCCCTTCTGCATAGTTTTCATGGGACACAATGTGCCCGCTATAGACAGCGGCATGGCTGCACACAGGATCAATGGGGCTTGAGGTCGAACCCATGGTGGTCAATGAGGCAAAGTCATGTCAGCCCCCAACCTAAGAATGCCGATGCACAACAGACGTGCTATCCTAGTGCGACCTGCTTTGGCTTACTGTGGCCTGGGTCAGGTGGGACCTTAGACCAGGTTATGACATCAGAGATTTTCCAGGGTCATGGCCAGGTAAAGCTACCAAACAACATGACGCGGGGCAATCAGGCCTTGTTGATTTTTCAAGGTTTCATGTTTCCTCTGAAAAAACCCTCAGATTTATCTTTCAGTGACAGATGTTTGCTTACTAAATATCACAGCAGCTTTAAAGACCACATTGCAGATTGCGGTTTCCAATCAATACATTTTGAACCATGCATCAGTATAGTGGTCCTAATATTTCTGTGGTTTCTTTATTTCTTTTGAGCCATCATTAAAAAAACACTTACACTGTCTTTTCACAAAATAATAAATTGCCCCTGATTACTGAGCTTCCTCTTCGACTGCAGTAATGCTGAGGAGCAGAAAAAACAACGAGTTACTTGAAAGGTCATGCCCTGGTCATCTCTCGCCTTGATTACTGTAACTTCCTCACTGGCCTCCCCCGCTCTCACCTTTCTCCCATTATCTCCGTCCAAAACTCTGCTGCCAGGGTCATCCACCTCACCCGTCACTTCGACCACATGCAGCCCCTCCTCTCCTCTCTTCACTGGCTCCCCTTTCCTGAACACATCCTGCTCGAGATTCTAGTCTTCACCTATAAAGCTCTTCACAACCTTGCTCCCCCCTACCTCTCTGCACTAATTTCCCTCCGTACTCCACTCCATCAACTCCACTCCTCCTCTGTCCCCTCTCACCTTCCCACGCCTACCCTGCTCCCCTAACCACCTTCGTCCCGTCTCCCTAGCTGCCCCCCATGCCTGGAACTCCCTCCCTGCCCACATTCACCTTGACCCCTCCCTCTGGACCTTCAAATCCCTCCTCAAGACCCACCTCTTCCACTCTGCTGTCCCTGACTCCTCGCTTCCCTCTCCTAACTCCTGCTGATACCTACCATCCAGTACAATCTGTTACCTGAGGTCTATGTACTCATATCCTTACCACATGGACCAGCCAGCCATCATTCTCGCTGTAACCAAGCCAAGCACATGCACCTAAGACTTTGCAACTTTGTGAATGTTACACCCCTTGTCTCTCCCCTCTGTTCCCTTCGTCTCACCTGTTATACTCTCAGATTGTAAGCCCTAGGGCAGGGACCATGTCTATTCCATTACTTTGTAAAGCACCAGGTACATTGCTTTCACTATATAAACGCTTGCTAATAATAATAAAAGACCTCTCTACCTTCTCCACTTCTGCAGCCTCGAGCGCCAGTACACAAGAGAGCCACCACTGTTATAAGTATTTTGAATGCTACATCCCTGCAGTACTGCACTTGCACACAAACTGCCGAAGAGGTGTAGAAAGCTGGAGTGGGCCCAGGCAAATTCCACAATTATGCCCCCCCCCAGCAAGGGGGTAGGGACAGGATACAGGTACATGCAACGCTTACCCATAAAGACATTGCCACTCCAGCTCCCACTTCCCTCAGGAGCAAAAGCAACCCTTCCAGGAAATTTTCAGAGTGGCTGGGGATGTGAACAGTGAAAGTGATAAAAATAACAAAAATGATGCAAAATGATGGATAATCACAAACAACTACCAGAAAGTGACAAAAAATCACAGGTGCTTATATTGAAAACAGTGTAAACTCTAGAGAGTGATGAAGTACCAATTAATATTTGCAAGTGCTCTTGAAAGGTTAGGCATTTTTACACAGACCATAAAGTTCTGGATTTTTCAATCTTCTGGGTTTACAAGTCCACAAGTAAGTTCTGAATACATTCTTCACACACACAATGCCCTGAGGCAGTTCCTGGAGACATTCTTCACAAAAACACTATCCTGAGGCAGCCTAAAGTAGCCACAACTGTAGGCGTGACAGACTGCTATGGAAACCAAGTGACCACAGCTGTCTGGAGCAGAGCGGTTTACCAGGAGAACTTGTTATACACACAAATTCTGGGAGAAGTTCTATGCAGAAGTTCAAAGAAGTACCAGATGTTTAAGATCTTGGTGAGTGATTTAGACATGCAGAAAGTTCAGGATGTAACAGCAAACATGCAGGAGAAATGTGTGTGTAAAAACACCCATTATTTCCCTGCAGAACACACTTGTTCCCATCTCAGCCCTACAGAGAGGACTCAGGTGCTTTCCACGGGGGATGAATTTCTGAGGGAACCAGGTCAGGAGGTTGGGTTCCATGTGTTGAACTGTCAATGTGGAATACCAAATGGCACCTACCTCTGAGCAACAATGCAGGGAGGTCGAGAGATGAATGGGCTAGGAGAAGCTGCTTTGAGTCTGTGCCATACATATCTCAGTCATCTCCTTGATCACCCACTCAATCATGCTTTCTGACAACTCAGACTGCTACCAGAGACAGGCCTGTTTTCTGTCATTCCTCTGGATGCCTAGGGGGGCCTCAACAACAAAGGCCTTGTGTTCTGCCACACCAACTGTCTATGCTTCATGGTCATACCATTAATGGCATCCCAGATCTCATCCACCATCGAATGGTTTCCCTGAACAGCTCCCTTTTCAAATCCTCCCTGTGCCACCGGTTGTGGAACTGCAGGTTCTGGTTCCATTGGGTGCTTGCAGTTGGGGGTTGCATCAGCTGCTGTTGGGCTGGCAGACCTGTAGCAAGGTAACAAAGAAAGCCTTTAGTTCAGACTGTTCCACCCACCTTCCCACCCCAGTGTTTCAGCCCCTGCCCACCCAATTTACCCCCCCCCCCAAAGGAAAGTGAGAATGAGTACCTGACCTATGCTGGTGTGGCTGAGGGATTCAGAAACTGGAAGACGTTTCCAGATGTGAGGGGGGAGAGCAGGATGGAGGGGACAGTTCTTCAGCATTCTATTGAGTAGCAGGAGTCTGAGCACCCAACAGAATGCTAAAAAACTGTGCTGAGACCAACTCTTCCCTTCAACTTCCCCATCCCATCTGTCTCCAGCCCCAGACAAGGTCATCATGTGGGTTAAACATGTGAAAATCAACTACAGTACTCCTCTCTGTTTACTAGGGGTGGAAATTCCCTAGAATTGATATTGCTGGTATTTTGGTTTATCGGATTAATCTGATAAATCCGATATTTACCTGTACCGGCATACTGGATCTTTCACATTGGGTGCTTTACCATTTTTTTTACATTGCACCCATTGAGATAAACAGCCGCAATGTTAAAAAAATGGTAAAACGCCCAATGTTAAAGATCCGGTATGCCGATACCAGTAAATCCAGTACTGGGGAGATCCAATACCGGTAAATCCAGTATCCAGTATTCTCTCCAGTGTCCCACCCCTAAGCAGGAAGCTGAAGAGAAGAGGCGAGCTCAGCACAACTTTTCAGCATTCTATTGTCTGCTGACTCCTGCTAGCCAATAGAATGCTCAACATCCGCTTCCTCCATCATGCTCTTCCCCCTTCCCATCTGAAAAGAACTTCCAGTTTCATATGGGAGGGGGAAGAGCTGTAGGGAAGAGGTGGGCTCAGCAGAACTTTTCAGCATTCTATTGGCTGTTGACTCCTGTTAGACAATAGAATGCTAAGATATCAGCTGAGCCTTCCCCCTCCCACCTGCTCTCCCCCCTTCCATGCCTGAAAATATGTGATTGAGAATCTTTCCCCACTGAGACAGCTGCCAGCCCCAGATCAGCTAAGGAAGCTGGGCAGGGAACAGTGTGGTTTCCTCCCTCCTTCCCTCCCTCAGCCCTGGGTATTATGTTTTTCAAAATTCTTGTTCTTCTCAGCATGAATCCAGCTGATTCTTGTCTTGCTCTTTTTGAAAGAATAAGGGCGCATTCAGATGTGCGCTTAAGTCGCACAGTAGCGGCGGCGGCATCGTGCGATTTAAAGCAACGCACACTTCTGGGTTGGTGTGAATGCACCAATTCAGTGTAATGTGAACCGTCGGAGTGCAGTTTTAAAACCGCACTCTGACAGTTCGCATTACGCTGAATCGTGCACACTAGGTGCATTCACACCAACTCAGAAGTGCGTGCTGCTTTAAATTGCACAATGCTGCCACCGCTGCTGTGCGAATTAAGTGCACATCTGAATGCAGCCTAAGACAAGAATTGTGACTTTTATCGAGAAACAGGGAATCACGTTTCAGCCCTACTGTGGGCTATAAGGAGGATGTTATTTGTGTATCAGTGAGAGTGGAGAGAGGGTCGAAAGTGATCACTCCTCTGAATGCTCTAGACTCTTTGCCCTCAACTCTATGGTTCTGGCAGACCTGTACATGCAAGATGCTGCATGCAACCTAATTGGCAGGATGCTGATACATGGGCACACATTAGCTTGCTTTCTGCTGCATGGCGGGCTTTGCATGCTCTGGAACCCCACCATGAGTGGGGACTTTATGTCCAGTGGTTGGTGGCCACATGACAGGTGGGGGCGAACACCTAATATATAGGCAGGTGGACACTCACCTGGAGTGAGCTACCATGTTGTTTGTTAACACTTCTTGATGCTGTGTTCTTCTCTCCAGTGCTCTCCATTTCCTGGCAGATCTTTTCAATAAACTCCAAGCTCAGCCTTATAAAACTATTTCCCACAACTGGCTAACAGCTTTATCCCTCTGCTCCCAGTCAAAACAATTAGCTGCAGGTGTTCTTAGTGAAGACCTAACTTATGTAGGCCACCCTCTGAAGTGACTTACCCTGGCTCATCATACTCTGGACTTGACTCTGCAATATATACAGGATGGGGGAACTGACATACATGAAAAATAGTGAACATTTGTTTTCCACTGTCACAGAAGATAGAACAAAAGCAAATGGGCTCAAATTTAAGCAAGGTAGATTTCAGTTAAACATTAAGAAAAGTGTCCAAGCTGTAAGGATTGTTGAACATTGAAATAGGTTGCCTAGAGTGGTTGTGGAATCTACTTTCTTGGATGTTCTCAAAGACCATCCGGAGAAGCATCTGTCTATAATGCTGTATGTGGGAAAGCGTAATATGTTTATTGTTGTTCAAGCCCCAAGGACATAACAAGCCAAATACAAAATAAAACAGTCATTTATGACAATATAGTAAAACCAACAACACAACCAATAGATAAAATGTGCCCCCTTTTAATAGGGTCCATAACCCACACATTCCCCAGGTATCTATAGATAGCATTCCACCTATTATGAATGCTACTAGAGCACAACAGCCGCAGCTTCACCAGATCTTCATACATATCCTTTCAGAATTTGCCCTGCCCTTCCCGGGGCTTGTGGCGGCAGCACTCAACCCCTGTATATGTTCGCCCTAAGCTTTCCCAATACATGTCCTACCCTTTCCAGAGCTTATGACAGGTATATAGGTATACCCACTTTATATACCCCCTGCCCCTGTCTTACACTAATTCCCATATGGTCATCATATAGGCGTACCCTTGTTTGTATCATATAACCCCAAACTCCTCGTAATTACATACATTTGACCGCACATTGGCACACCTTTCCGCAAAGACAGCCACCTGTTTGGTCCTATAGGGATTCTGGTCACCCAACAACCAGCTAAGCTGGCTGATTGTTGTCCAACCTTCCCTCATCCCTATCCTTGACCATAATCCTGGCTGCAGATGATCATATAGAGGGCATCGTAGTAAATAATGGCCCAAGTCCTCTGTCTCTCTCCCACAAGGACACCATCTCTCCTACATTGGAGTCCCCTGGTAATGTCCTATAGTTACCGTAACTTTTATTGTATGTAACCCAAGAGTGCTAAACCTTTATTTCAGGTTGGGCTCCATCTGAGAGTATAAATACATAACTCCAGACCGAGGAGGAATAATATATTTATAGAAAGGCGCCATCCTGGATGATGCAGACCCAGCCCTAAGCTGTTGCCTGTTTATATCCATAATACGTAATTTTAGTCGACTTATCACTCGCTTACTAGTATCGTTCTGGAAATATGACTCTGAGAAACCCAACCTCCCCAACCGACTCAGCACCCCCTTCCGCCAGGGGTCACACCCCACTTCCTCTGTCACTTTTTCAGTCCAGACACAATCAAGCAATGATCCTTCAGGCGCGTCACACAATTTGGCCCAAAATGCCAAAAGCCTTTGATCTATTAAGGCAGTCAAAGAGAGACATCCTATTTCCATTAATAGCATAGGCATGCTTGTGGACTGCGGGCACTTAAGTAATCTCCTCCAAAATTAATTGTTGACAGGTTGTAATAACCATGCTATGTCCACATCCACTCCCCACACATGGGATCTGTATAAAAGGCGTGCGAGTACCTTTGCCTCAAAAATCTGTCGGGCCATTTTAACTGACATCTGGCCATGAGCATAGAAAAAGCATATAATGGCTCCTTCCTCTAGTCCTGCCACCTCTCTAGCAGCCCGAACTTGGACATGCCACCGACAATTCCCCATTATCCTGACTCCTAAATACTTATAGGATTGGACCTGTTCCAAACCTCACCCCCATAGATACCAATTATACTTCCTGTACTGCGCTCCCACCACCATAAACTTAGTTTTCCCATAATTTATTTTAAGATGTTTCAAATCACACCTATCCTCAAAATCCTGCAATGCTCTGAGAAGTCCCACCATGGATAAAGAGATGAGGATGGCATCATCCGCATACATCAGCAGGAATAGCTTCCGTCACCCAATGTTTGGCGGATGATACCTACCTACATCTCGTTGCTCTGATATCAATGGGTTGACGTATATATTAAACATTAGGGGGGCGAGCAGACATCCCTGCCTGAACCCCTGAACGTCTGGACATAATCTGACAGTCTGCCATCTGGCGGCATTCTTACCTGCAAGCAGTAGGGATGGGCGAACAGATCGTGGTTCGAGTTTGGCTGTTCGGTTCATCTGCATTCGGTTCATCTGTTTGGTTCGTCCATTCGGTTCGGCTGGGTTCGGTTCGTCCGTTCCGTTCGGCAGTTCGGTTAGTTCGCCGAGTTCGGGTTCGGCTGTTCGGTTCGGTCATCCGAACAGACCGTTTGGTTAGGCCGTTCGGCTGTTCGGTTCAGCTGTTCGGGAAATGTTGTTATGGGTGTTTTTTTGTTTTTTATATGGTTTTTTTGTTTTTTATTGGGTTTTATAGGGTTTCCTTTTGTTTTTTATTTGGTTTTTTGTTTTTATATGGGTTTTTTTAATTTATTTTTTTAATCTAATATTATATATATATATATATCTACACTAAATCTAACTGCTATTAAGTATTCTAAATGCTATGAACTAAATGCCATGAACTTATTAATAGACAGGCCAACTCCTACAAACACTAAAACTAAATCACTAATGCTGTCTCTATCACTAAGCTAACTCCTACAGCTCTCTACATCTATCTCCCCCATCCCATATCCATATTCATATATGTATGGATATATATGGATATATATACATCCCATATGTATGGGATGGGGGGGAATCACAAACAGAAGAGGAGTCTGTAGTGAAATACATACATACTCAATGAGTCTGTACAGTGAAATGCATAGCACAAGGTTTCAGTTTAAGGTTTAAGTTTCATTTCAGTACAAAACTGAAATGAAACTTAAAGCAATCTAAAAATCCTACTCAACGCCTGCTGTTCAG
>QEPC01014935.1:1501261-1513997 GCA_003113815.1 Sphenodon punctatus
AGCAAATCACGAGGAATGGGATAAAAAGGACAGGTTAGCAAAGGCTACAATAAGTTTATTGGTAGAAGATGACCAACTAATCCATATAAGAAGTGAGACCACAGCAAGAGGCATGTGGATTGCATTGCAAAACTTGCATGAGAGAACTAGCTTGAATAGCAAACTGTTTCTACTGAGGAAACTATACAAAATGAGGCTTGGCAAAGAAAGTGAAATGCAGGAGCATATAAATGCCATGTTGGAAGTAGTGGCACAGTTGCGTGGCATTGGAGAAGATATAAAGGACAGCCATGTGGTAGCCCTACTCCTCTGCAGCCTGCCTAAATCTTACAGTGCCCTCATCAATGCCCTGGAGACAAGGTCAGAGGCTGATCTGAAGCTGGAATTTTTAAAGATAGTCCTGTGGATGAATTCCAGCGCAAAAAGGAGAACCTGCAGAATGATCTAAAGCCGGGTAATGAGACTGCACTGAAAACCTCAGAAAAAGCTCCTAAGAGGGAAACCAGAGTATGCTTCAGATGTAAAAAGGAGAGACATTTAAAGAAAGACTGCTATATATGGAAATCAGAACAGCAGAAACTGTCTCCACGAACACCTAAGCAGAGGGCTAAAGTCACAAACAGCAACACAGTTGCTCAACAATGGAGTGAGTGCTTCAGAGCAACTCAAGACAGCTCATCCCAAAGTTGGTGTGTAGACTCTGGGGCAATGAGCCACATGACTAGCGATAAAGGATCTGGATCTGAGCAGTAAAGAAAGGATCTACCTTGCAGATGAGAGAAGCATCAATGCGGAAGGAATTGGACAAGGATTCCTGGACTGCAACCAGTCACAGGGAGGCACACTGACCATACCCATGAAAGATGTGCTCTATGTGCTCAACTTAGAAGGGTGACTCCTGTCCATGATGCGCTTGGCAGCGAGGAGGCTCACCATCCATTTTCAGGGAGACGAATGCACAATTCAAAGTGGGACAAAAGTACTGGCTAGAGCCACTGCAGATGAGCACCTGTACCATCTGAGCACAGCAAAAGAACAGGCAAAGCTCACTGTGCACAAGCCACATGATGACTGCATCCACCTGTGGCATAGACGCATGGGGAATAGACACCCAGACAGCATCAAGGAAATGCACAGACAGCAGTTGACCAAAGACCTCAAGGTATCAACGTGTCCCATGATCATGAAATCCGACTGTTGCATCAAAGCCAAAGCCACGAGGGCTACACTTCCTAAGAAGAGTCAGAATAGAGCCACAAAACCACTTGATCTTGTACACAGTGACGTCTGCAGCCCAATGACGGTTCCCACACCAGAAGGCAACCGGTATATGGTAACTTTCATTGACGACTAATTCAAGGTACACGATCATGTACGTCATGAAGAGTAAAGAAGAGGTATTCGACAAACTTCAGAACTATGTGACCATGACGAGCAACAAGTTCCAGCACAGACCAAAGACACTGTGGACTGACAATGGAGGTGAGTTCACAGGAAAGGAAGTAGAGGACTTCCTGAGACTCCATGGAATTAAGCACCAAAAGACAGTGCCATATACACCCGAGCAGAACGGAACAGCTGAAAGGAAAAACGCTAACCGAAATGGTTAGATGTATATTAACACACTCTGGACTATCAGAAAGATACTGGGACGAAGCAGCAGTTGCTGCTACCTACTTAAAAAATCGGTTGTATTCTAGAACAGTGAGAAAAACCCCATATGAACTGTGGCATGGTCAAAAACCTAGTGTGGGCCACATCAGAGTATTTGGAAGTAAGACTTACGTATATAACCCAGAGGAGAAATGTATCAAGCTGAAAAACAGAGCAGTGGAAAGCATCCTTGTAGGATACAGTGTGCATTCCAAAGGTTACAGGATCCTGGATCTACGCACAGACAGAATAACCATTAGTAACAGTGTGACCTTTGTGGAAAACTCAAGCGACAGTGTGATAACTCTCCAAGGTCCAGGTGAAGGAGAAAAATCAACCACGGATGAAACCACTGAAAAGGAGAAATCCTCTGAGCAAATAGTCGAAATTGGCACAAAGGTAACAGAAGTACAGGACAGACACAGCCAGCTGTCGATGCTGAGCCAAGGCAGTGGACGAGGTCTAACAAAGGCATTCCCCCCACTCGTCTGTCCTACAAAGTCAGCAGCAGTAAATTGTCAGAGCCAGCATCCTGGGAGGACATCTCGCAGATGTCAGAAGGGGAAGCAGAAAAATGGGTAAGAGCAGCAGAAGAAGAAGCAAAGTCCATGCAGGACAATGCGTAGTGGACACTTACTCCACTGCCCGCAGGGAGAAAGACTATAGGTTGTAAATGGACATTTAAAATAAAGTACAATGCACTGCGAAATATTGAACGGTACAAGGCCCGACTTGTCACAAAAGGATACTCACAGAAGTATGGAGAAGACTACGATGAAACATTTGTACCTGTAGTTAAGCACACTACAATCAGAACATTGCTAAGCATAGCTGCCAGAAGAGGAATGCAAGTCACGCATATGATAGCGGATGTGTTCATGAAGCCACTAGCAGGGGAACACCATCGCAAGATATTAAGAAGAATGAACCTAGTGGGTTTGACTAGTGACTGTTGAGAAGGGGTGTTGGAATGTGCAACAGTCACAAGTAAAAGCCCATTGCAAGCCCTACAAGCTCAATATGGGGCTTGTCCAGAAGGGGGAGGGTCAGGCGATGAAGCAGGGTTGTTTTCTCCTTGTCTCCTCTCTTCTTCTCTCTCTGTCCTCCATCTTGTCCCATGCAGTCTGTACAGTATGGAAGCATGTCTTCTGAGCTCTTAGTAAAGTTCTGTTTTGAAGAAACGTCTGCTATGTGTTATTCAACAGAAAGCTAACTCTACCATAAAAAGAGCTAAAAACCACTGGCAAACAACCCCCACCCTACTCCTCCCCTCTCACAAAGGCCTGGACAAACAGTCAGGTCTTACAGGCCAGATGAAAGGCCAACAGACTGGGACCTAGGCGAGCTTCCTCTGGGAGCGAGTTCCATAGCCGTGGTGTGACCACTGAGAATGCCTTCTCCATCGTGGTTCACCCGTTCTTCAAAGAAAGCGGCCCTTGGTAGATTGCAGAGGTCACTCCAATTGTGAAAGAATTGGGTTTAAAAGTTCTATTTATTCAGTCATAATGCACCTCACATGTTACATACTATGGTTAAATAGGAATTTCAACATTTGGTTATGCTTGAGGGTCATAACACCAGACATTTCTGCAGTCTCTAAAATGGGCAGTAGCATTCACAAGGCTTTGATGGTGCGAGGCAGCTGTCCAAGTCACTAAATTCATGAACAAATGTATGCAATAAATCCATAGGGAGCCCTGTAAAGACTACTTTTCAAAATGTGCTATGGACATGCTCTCCTGCTCCTGTCAAGTTGAAAGAAGAGAAGGTGAGCAGGAAAGGCACTTGGCAGAATAAGAGCTGAGCAACAGAGCACTGAGGAAAAATATTGGAAACACTATGGTTTAAAAATATTTAACCCCTGAGCTCTCAGAACCCTGAGCTAATCATCAGCAGAGTTTCACAAAAACTGAGCTTTCTCCTTCCTAAATGTTTAAAATGTTTCTTCTATTTAAATCATAATCCCCCACTTTACATTTTGTTAAAAAACATTCTCAGGGTCCAGTGCCACTGGAGACTACATTTACTGCTTCACACAGACATATGCTGAGGAGAAAGTGTGTCCTTAGGAGTAAAGCTATAGGAACCAGTATTTTTTTACATGCAGATGTACCCAAGATTCGTTATCTCCAGTGGATTTACCTGAGATTTGCATTAGTGGGTCCATGATGAACGATTTCCACAAGTCTACATTTGCATACTTTAGAAGGACAATGTAGATGCAGACATTTAATAACCTGGTCTTTGTTGTATTAGGCAATTGACTACAGGAATAGGTTAGAAACAAGCTATAGGAAAAGCTTTTATCGAATATTTTCTGAAATGTATTATTATGGTATGTAACTGTGCCTTTCCTACTACAAACACGTGAGGCTGGGCTACCAAACAACAATAGCAGTCATTTCAATCTGTTTAGGAATGTCAGATAGGTAATAATGCAAAAATGTCACAACATATATACAATAAATTTACACTAGGGAAACCCCTAGACTACCTCTCTCAGCAATGTAAGCGGCTCTAAGTTTTTTTGCCACTAAAAGAAATCTGGCAACCCAAAAGGTGATATATTTATCATTATTGGCCAGCAAGGCAGCAATTTTAGCCATATCATTAATAACTGAGGCACTATGTAACAAATTTACGTGGGGTAGGATAGATAGGACAGTGGAGCTCATAATGATAAACAACTTCCAGATTCCTGGTATCACAAATACAAATATGCTCCTCCCTTGGAGCTTTCTTGTACCATCCAGACAAGTACTCTGTTTCTAATGTTTGAAATCTGGCAGCAATAAAGGCTCTTCTTAAATCAGGTGACACAAGATCAGTCAAATACCCCTCAAATTCATGTGAGTACTTATGTAAACCAAGGAGGGGGAAAAATCTTGATGAACCAATTCTATCAGATCCCCATTCCTGTAACAGCCAGATAGTTCTCCTTAATTTTATTACAAAATATTCCCTTTGATGTTGTAGAACAAAGTAAAGAACCAAAATTTAATAAGACTAAATATTGGTCACAAAGAAGCCTACAAGGGTCACATCTACCCATGATGCCTTTTTCTAAAAAACACCTTTTAGCCTAGTTCATTTCCGTACCCCAAAATAACTTATGATAATAAGAACATACAGCACAGTCAATATGAAATCTGACAGGTAAAACCCCCATTTCATCTCCGATCGGGGTGGAAGGAGCAACACCAAATAACATTCAAAGAAACTTATTTTGAGGAATTTCCAACATGTTGGTCTTGGCAATTTCCCATAGACTGACTCCATAACATAATTGAGCCACAACTCTAGCAAGAAAAACCTTAAGGGCAGGCAAAACCATATTACCTTTCCTATTCCTAAACAAAGATAAGATTCCATGAACTGAACTAGTACCTTTTAGTTTAACAGCTTCCAAATGTTCACTCCACGAGTCATTTTCAGCAAAGCGATTGCCCAGATAAGAAAAATATTTTACTTGTTCTATTATAACACCATCCAAAAGCGATCTATGTCTGGGCACCTCCCAAAACGACCACTTTTGTTTTCTGATAATTAATACACAAATCTTCCTTCTGACAGGAAATCCAAAGGCTGCCATAATTTGTCATAAGCCAACCTGGGTTATCCACCGTAGGAAGAAAATAACTAGGTTTAGCAAGTTCATGGAAAATATTATTCACACAAAAGTTAAAAAGAAAGGGGGCCAACAAGCAGCCCTGTCTAACACCCTTTGTGACACACAAATGTCATTAGCTAGTTGTCCATTTGGGCAAATTCTTACTTTTACTTGGGTGTTAGTATACAGAGCTGTAATTAAAATAATAATCTCCTATCTATATCAGTGGACTGGAGTTTTCCACATAATTTATTTCTATTAATACGATCACATGCCGACGTTAAATCTATAAAGACTGTTTTTACTAACCCTTTTCTTTTAAACCCTACATCGACTCTGTTGTCAAATCCTGTCGCTTCTCCCTCCATAACATTGCTAAGATTCGCCCTTTTCTCTCTGTCTCCTCGGCCAAACCCCTTGTTCACGCCCCGGTCATCTCTCGCCTTGATTATTGTAACCTCCTTCTCACTGGCCTCCCCAGCTCTCACCTTATCTCCATCCAAAACTCTGCTGACAGAGTGATCCACCTCACCCGTCACTTCAGCCACATGCAGTCCCTCCTCTCCTCTCTTCACTGGCTCCCCCTTCCGGAATGAATCCTGCACAAGCTCCTACTCTTCACCTATAAAGCTCTTCACAACCTTGCTCCCCCATACCTCTCTGCACTAATTTCCCTCCATACTCCAGTCTGTGAACTCCGCTCCTCCTCTGTCCCCTCTCTCATGCTCTCACAACTCCCCTGATCCCCTCGCCGCCTTCGTCCCTTCTCCCTAGCTGCCCAACACACCTAGAACTCCTTCCCTGTATACATTTGCCTCACCCCCTCCCTTTGTACCTTCAAATCCCTCCTGAAGACCCACCTCTTCTGCTCTGCCCTCCCCAACTCCTTGGTCCCCTAACCTAACTCCAGCTGATACCCTCCATTCAGTACAATCTGTTGCCTGAGGTCTGTGTACTCATATCCTCACCACATGGACCAGTCAACCATCATTGTCTCTGTAACCAAGCCAAGCACATGCACCTGAGACCTTGCATCTTCGTAAATGTTACACCCCTTGTCTCTCCCTCTGTTCCCCTTCCTTCATCTCTCCCCCTCCCCCCACGTCTCTCAGATTGTAAGTCCTATGGCAGGAACAGTGTCTATTCCGTTACTTTGTAAAGCACCAGGTATATTGCTGGTGCTATGTAAATGCTTGCTAATAAAATACTAATAATAATAATAATAATAATAATAATAATAAATATACAAGAATCTCCTTGGGCCCCTGAAATATTTCCCAATTAAATGATTAAGCAGAAAACATTGATTCATCGTACTGTAACCCTTCTGGAACCCGGCTTGTTCCTCTATCAGGATATTATTGCTAGTGGGCCAGTCCTCTAATTTCCCCAACAAATAACAAATTTTTACTTTAGATGGAACATCCAAAAAAATAATTGGTTTATAGTTCCCTGGGCCATCTCTCAAACCCTTCTTATAAATTGGAACAACTATACTCGAGCTCCAACAGGATGGGAGCCTGCCTGTAGGATTAATCCATGTAAATAATTTTGCCAGGGCTTTAATCAAAATATGATATTCTGGATCAATTGAATCAAAATGTTTAATTTTACATTATTTCATCCAGCTCCATTAAAATGATAAGAATACATTTATTTATTTAAAACATTTATACCCCGCCCCTCCTGTAATCAGATCGGGGCGGCTTCCAACAATAATAAAACAATATAAAACTGTTTAAAACAATCAACAAGTTAAATACTTTAAAAACAGAGCCCGGGGAAACAATTTTAAAACAAGATATTTGAAAAGTATTGTGTTTTACATACCAGGGCTGGAATATTGGGCTCATTTCTTGACCCTGTACTCATGCTGAGCTGTACTTTACTGTGGAAATGCAAGCTCTTCATAAGAGCTAGATGCAGCTCAGTATGCAGAAAGCTGGCAGACCTTGGCTTTTATTAAGCACTGACAATGTAACAATGCCATTTATGACACTAACACCTACAGCACTGGGAAGAATTCAACTTGAAATAATTCCAGTTGACACAAAGCAACACACAACCTTGAACCAAAGTCTTGGTAAGTAAAAAGCTTTTCTATTTATCTTTTCAAAGAAGGAAAACAATAATATGAAAAGAAACTTTAGTTTGGGTAGTGTGCTGTTCACACCAATGAGGCCCTTCAGAGTGCTGACAGAAAGGACTCTCTTTTCTACACTGAGAAACTGCTGCACTTTACTGTAAATGTGATAATGTAAGAAAAGAGATACTGGCACTCTGGAATGGAACTGAAAGAACAACAGCATGTGTTTTCGTTTTGCAACCTGAATTCCTTTTGTAGCATGCAGATGACAGATTGTATCTCAGAAGACTTTTCTGTCTAAATATCTGAAATAAACAGTAAATAATGTCATTGCATCATTATGCAAAATTAAAATGTGAGGCATTCAGGTATGTGAAAGTATAAAAACATAGCACCTTAAAAGCCTTTTTACAGAGCCAACTTTCATCTATACAACATGAAAACAAATCAATTCTGCTTTAAAATACCATAAGCAATCAAGTAATTAAAGCAATCTTTACCATACAGCTTGTTCAGTGACAGGAGGAAATGCAAGATATTTTTTTATTTTGCTAGGAAATGGCTCAAATGCAAAAATGAGCTTAGCCCTTTGAGACCTGCAATAGCCTACAATGAGGGCAACAGCCATCACACAGAAAATCTAACAGATGGCAGCATGGTTGCCTCACTCCCAGACACAGGTTACTGAAAAAATGCCTTTGGGGCTTACTCTCACCTATTTATTTTTAAAAATTCTTGCAGGATGCCAGGACCATGGGGCAACCATATGCATATGCTTAGGAGACAAAACACAAAACACCACAGAAAAATGAGTAAAATTACAAAATGTCAACAGAAACTTAAATTAACAATGGCTAATGCAATTATCCCTGTTATCAGTATAGACTGAAATAAGCTTTTCCTTTGTGGGGTGCTGTACATTTAATAGATTCTTTTGAAGTACAGTACAATAGTTCAAAAATCATACATAAAAATCCATTGTCGGTGCATCCGAAATGAAGCAAGGACATGTTGGGTTTGAAAGGCCGCACTCTTTATTCAAATTGGAATTAGGTATGGTGGGGGTAATTGCCCTCAGGCAATTCCGGTCCAGTGCTAACTTCTATAAACGGGTACGTAACAACCCCAACAAAGGGGAGGCTTGGATGTACACTCCATAACCCCCCTTTTTTTACCTAACTCAAGTGTCTCCCCTCCGGCATTGACTAACGGCCGCCTCCAGAGGGGACGAGGTCCTTTCGGACCCGAGCCAAGGATTTAAGTTACCTCCAGCTTGGGGACCGCTCATATCCCTTCCTGCCTTTGCCAGCAACTCACCTTGGGAGGTTAACCCTGTGGCTGGCCTCGCCCAGCCTATGTCCCAGGTGTTCCCCTCACATCTCTTAGGGAGATGCCTCTTTTACTACATATTGTTAAAACTTACTACAGCACTGGACACCTGCCACAAAGGGACCGCCACTATTTACCGTGGACGGGCCCGGCCCCCACCCTGCACAATCCCTCTTAACCTAAAACCTCTATCAACTTGGCTTTCAAAGTCGCCAAATAAGTCATTCCCCACTTCCGATAGGTGAACCCCATCACCTCAAAAGTGCTCTGGAGTTCTATGCGTGATTGCCACATGGGTCACTCGGTGCCCACCCCGGAGGGTGATCCACCTCTCGATCTCTCTGTTTACCTTCCGCCGAGCTCTATCCACTTTCCCCGGGTGAATGGTCTTGTCCCAGCGTAATCGCGCCACCCAATCAGTCCACACTATCACCACCCCGGGGAATATTCTCTCCAGCTCCATAATGTCCAATTTAACTTTAACAATTAAACCTAATCTTGTGTTTTGTGTCAAATCATTTTCATCCAGATGGATTACCACCACATCTGGCGTGACCCCTCTCGTGTTGACCCTGCAGGTGGGGAGCAGCTGGTGCCACCGCATTCCGCTGCGTCCCATCCATTGAATTACTGCTCGTGCAGACATTTCCAGCTGGCTTCCCCAAGAAGACTGTGCAGCTGCCTTTCCCACCCATCACACCAGGCTGTGGCCGATAATCCAAATTGCAGTTCTACAGTGATGCCGCCCGGTACCTGGGTGCATAACAACATTAAACATATTATTGTGAGACACTGCGCACATAAGACTTGTACGCCCGGGACTGTCAAGGCCCTACCTCTCTGATCTGTTGCTCTGAACAACCTGCTTGAGCCTCAAAAGAAGCTGCCCCGATCCTAAATGAGTGGGACCCATAATCCAGAAGTGGAAATCCCAAATATCCCAATGCTCTTTGCATCACTCCCATGAATTGCTGACGAGTCACTAGACCCCATTCCTGTGTTGAAACAGCGGCCCTTCCACTGCAGGTTGGCTCCCCTTGTATTCCCGATATGCCCTTACTGGACAAAGTTCGGGCACCCCAGCCTGATTCAGACGAACGACTCGACCTCGGCCTAGCTAGTCAGTTTTGGACCGCCTCAGCCGTATCGCCAGTATGCCCCCACTCTCCTGAACATCATCAATGGACAGAGCCCTATTAGTAGTATCCCTTGAGGATTCCGCCACCAACTCACTAACTCGGAATGCTCCCCAAAACGCTATTTTAAACAAGGCCTCAAACAAAACTACCTCAAAACCATCAAAGCACACGGCCGGGAAGGTGGAACACAACTTCACCAACAACGAGGGGGTGATAGGCTTCCTGGTGTCCAGCTCCCTCGGAGTCTCCCTAGCCCAACCTTGCAGCTTCGACGAGCAAAGAAACCCTGATACGGGGGGGGGGGGGGGCCCCCCCAGGCGACTGACAAATCCCAGGGCTGACAGTTTACTCGCAATGGTTCCCACTGCAGCACCAGCCCTCCTGAGGGCCATGGCAAATTGCAACATCTGCCCCTCCATAATGGGAAACAGCAATGCCCAACCTTGTTGCCACCTAAACTGCTGGAACTCCTCGAACGCCCTCTGATAGGCAGCCCGCGTCCGTATCGTCAAGGATCCCTGGATGATCTTGTACAGTTCTAAGATCCAAGGCTCCACAGCGCCTGCGGGGGGGCTGTGTGTCCGGTGTTGCTCTGGCTCCCGGGACCAAGGAGCGAAATCGCTCCATCTGGAAGTGAGAAAGGGCATTGGCTGCCAAGCACTCCCGCACAATCCCCTAACTAGCCTCATCACCCTTGGGGAACGCGACAACATGGAGTTGATCACATGGACAACTGCCATGTCATCACACCAGAAAATCACGGCGCTATTCGCCAACTCCTCTCCCCATAACAACACTGCTACCACTAATGGGAAAAGTTCTAAAAAAGTAAGATCTCTGGACACCCCACTCTCCTGCCACTCCTGGGGCCATGGGGCTGTGCATCACTGTTGGTGAAAGAAAACCCTGAAACCATACCCATCGGCCGCATCTGAATGTACCTGCAGCTCAGCTTCCAGCAAAAGGTCCTCTCTCCAGAAACTTGCCCCTTTATACCCCTCTAAAAATTCTGCCCATGTCTGTAAATCCTCCTTCATGTCCCGCATCAGTCTTATGTGGTAATGCGGTTTAATATCCCCTCTAAGCTTCCCATAAAGATGCGACAAAAAGGCCCTGCCTGGCACCACCACTCGGCACGCAAAGCTCAGGCTACCCACCATTGATTGTAACTCCCTCACCGTGATTTTTGATGCTGCCAAGAATGCCTCCAACTTTGCCTTAAGCGCTACTAGCTTGGATTGTGGGAGTCGTGAGAGACCCCGGACCGTGTCCATTTCGATGCCTAAGTATGTCAGGGTCGTTACCGGCCCTTCCGTTTTCTCCGGGGCCAATGGAATACCTAATTCTTCAGCTACCCTCATGAATGTCTCCATTAATTCATGACACTCATCCCTGGATGGCCGATGAACAGGAAATCATTGAGGTATTTCCTAACTACACCCCCTGTTGCCCTTTGCTCCACCACCCACTCTACCAAAGAACTAAAACGCTCGAAAGCAGAGCAAGAAATGGAGCAACCCATAGGCATGGCCCGATCAAAATAAAACCGTCCCTCGACATGAAAGCCTAACAGATGGAAGCTGTCCAGGTGCACAGGGAACAACCAGAAAGCTGACTTAATGTCGCACTTCCTGAGGAGCGATCCCCTGCCGACTCCCTTCACCGCCCACTCAGCATCATCAAATGGGACATGGTACACAGATGTACGTTCACTAGGAATTGCGTCATTCACTGACTTTCCCCGGTGGGTAGGACAGGTGGTGAATCATCCTAAACTCTCCAACCGCCTTTTTTGGCACAAGGCCCAACTGTGAAACGACGAAGTCCTCCAACAGGGGCGAAGAAAAAGGACCTACCAGCCTACCTTCTCTCACATCCTTGCTCACTTTTTCCCTAAGGATGTACTCCATACCCATAATGGACTTTAAATTGCGGGGGATATTACCTAACTCAACCTTCCCTGCCGGTATCTTAAACCCATAACGAAACCCATTAACTATATACAACACCTCTGCTTTATTGGGGTCGGCTCGTAATGCTCTCTCTAACCTATCCACTCTAACCGGGGTTGGGCCCCTTTTGTACATTACTCCCTTGGGCACCCGCCTGCCCCCCTTTTCCCAGGGGCGGGGGAATCAGGCATGGGGCTTACTCCCCCCTGACCGTCCCTTTGCACAGGCTGATGTGGCATGGTTTCCTCCACATATCCCACATGCATGCCTATACTTATACATGGAATGCCCATATCTCCCATTGCGGGCAAATTCATAGCACACCAGTGCCATGGAAGTTTGGGCCTTCCGGCCCTCGCTCCAAAAGGGATCGTTGGATGGTGCCACCCCTCCCTTTCTTAATACATGCCCTGTGTCGGTCCTTCTCCCACTAGCCGTACCCGTCATGCTATCCAACCATAAGTCAATAGCATGGACATCCCAACGAAGCCCTGGTATATAAGCCGCCCTATGCCTAAACGCTTTGTCGTACCTAAGTCAGGTCCCCGAGGGGCCTGTATCATAAGCACACTGAATAATGTCTGCATATTTCATCAGGGCATAAGCCCTGTCCGGGTAGGCCTGCATTATGACCCCTTGATGAACCGCAAATGCCAAGGACCAATTGGCCCAATTGCGATCGACCTTCGGATGCCTAAATTTCTCCTTGTCTTTCTCATTGTCTTGCTCTGACGGATCCAGCAAAAGATCCGTGAACAACAGGGAAAAAATATCCAGGTATTCCCCCTTCCATATCTTTTCCCTTGCTGTCTGCGACAAATAGGGCTGTAGCAGCATACCGCCGCGGCAGCTTTTACAGACGGAAACCCCTATTCTGCACATCGTGGCATGGTTCGGCAGAGGCAGCTTTCCGAGGGCTGCGGCTGTGGTTTGTCGCTAATGGTATCGCGGCATCGGAACTGGCGAA
>QEPC01014935.1:1516884-1531581 GCA_003113815.1 Sphenodon punctatus
GATTTTTAATCCCCCACCTGTTCATTTATTTTATATACCACCAGCTTTTATTTGTTTTATGGTTGTATTTTAAATGTTTTAAATGTTTTTACTGTTGTAAACCGCCCCGAGCTGCTGTGCAGGATGGGGCGGTATAGAAATCCAATAAATAAATAAATATAAAATAAATAAATAAAAGCACCAAAGGAGCAGATCGCCCCTCCGCAACTACCCTGACACTCCCTTGGCCCTGTACCTGCTCATCATCAGTCAGCTGCCTCTCCTGCTGCTCCTCGCTTGTCTGCCTAATGTTCTTCTTGGACTTCTTGGTTTTTGTCCTGCCCATCCTGCCAGCCGGCAATTCCTTGGGGGCACTCTTCTGCAGCCCTTCACTTGTCTCTATTAAGTAGGACTCACACAGGCAGCTCAACCAGGCCCCCAGAAAAAAAACTCGAGCCCTTCCAGCCCTAGCCTGCCAGCCCTATGACTCTTGTCACTGACAAGCTGGGACCCACCAAGCCAAAGAATGTGGGGGTGAGAGTGGGTGTGCTAATTAGGCTGCTCACTCACTGCCTATGCCCGGCTGGGGCCTCAACTGCCCCTGGAAATGCCAGGGGGGGATTTCCTGTCAGGACCCTCCACTTGCCCCTGCTTACACAACTCCCCTCCCTTGAAGACTGATGAGAGAAGGGGGGGTGGAAGCTGTCTCACGAGAGGAAGGGATGGCCCACAATCAGGGTGACCCAGATGACTCCTGGTGAATGGGGGGGAGGGGGCAACGCCGTTCCCCGCACCCCAGAACGCTTCCCTGATCCCCTCAGCCCACCTCCGCAAACCCCTCACTTTTAAGAGAGGGAATCCCTGCTTAACTTGTAAGAGAGGGAATCCTGAGGCTTACAACCCACAGAGCCCACAACGGAGCGGCTTTCAGCTCACAAACGGCACTCTGAATGGCACCAAATGATCTAACGGGCGGGAAGGCTCCCCGCAACAGGCGGGGCCCTCCTGCTTGCTTCTGATTGGCAGGCCACCCAGTTGCTGGTCAGGTTGCATCCGGGCCGCCGAGGTATCCTCGCAGCGGCCCGGCGTGAATGCTCCAGCACTTCCAGGTAGCAGCGCTGCCTGTACCGCCAGGAAGAAAGGCTGCAGTCTCTCTCATCCTCCTAGCTCCATTCCTCTAGTGGAGCCCGACAAATGACCCTGGTGGCCGGCTAAAAAAGGCAGGCCAAGGGCCCTTATAAAAACTCCATCTGTTTTGCTAGAAAGGTCAGCCTACCTGTTAGGCAGCAAGTCATTTCTTTCAATCACCAGCTGTTAGGCATGCAAACTCAGCAATGACTGAATAGGGTAGAGGGGAGTGGAAGTCAAAGTAGGCAGCAAAAATGAATGTTATTTATAAATATTTTACGAGATAACATTTAGAAAAGAACTAAACTAGGCAAAGGGAAAGCAAGTAGTATCACAACAAGAGTTATTTCCGACTCATCAACCTCAACCAAATGGTATTCACTCACTGATAACAGAAAGGTCTCAGTCAGTTTACTTCTCTGAAGTACATGCTTTGCATACACAGGAATGAATAACCAACTCAAGCAACCATGATTGATTTAGTCTCCAGCTAGCATTGAGATATACTTTATCCATTCTTTAGCACATCTTCTACATGCACTCTTAGTTACTGAAGGCCGTGTGTGTCTCTATAAACATACATTCCCACTTATAGTGCTTTTCTTGGGGAAAATTACAGCTTTGTGACCAATCAACAGGTTCATCTAAAAATTACCCTAATCTTTCTCTTACTGCTGCATGCCTTTCTTCCAACAGGTAAGGCATAATATCATAGAATCATTGGGTTGAAAGAGCCTCAAGGATCACATTTAGCATAATCCACTGGTCCATGGCAGGATCTCCGAGGACAGAGGTGGACAAAATGGTGACTCAGAAACCTCAAGTGTCTCTCTGGCATCTGTACTGTGAATCTTGCCAGAAGTATTCGTTCCTACCCTCCCACACACCTTTTTTTCTTTAGCAGAAAAGGAGGATTAAATAAATAAAGGGGCTGAAAAACTCTACTCCCAAATATTTAAGACATAAAACAAAAACACTTAATTTCAAACTAAAGGAAACACTTTTTTTGGTTCTTTTTAATTTTTAATAAATGTTTTAATGCAAAAATTAAAATGAGATGAAATATTTGTGCTTTTATCAAGATTTTTAATGAAGCATATATATTTTTAGACAGTATAGATTTTTACTAGAGTATTCCTAACTAAGGGGGAAGAGAGAAGGCCCAAGCCTTCCATCCTAGCGTAGCTTTTTAATCAGGGCATCACATTTAAATATCACTATGAGTCTCCCTTCGGAGAATGGATTAATCACTACACTGAATATGCTGGAGCATGGGGACCCCTGGCCTAGTAAGGTCCCCACAGTCAGGGCAGTGAGCACGTACATGCATCTCTCTAGCCTGAATTTAGCTGCTGGAGATCACATTGCAGCTGCCAGGAATGTGCAGCTTAGCTGAGGAGGCAGCAGGGTGCCTGCCCAAAGCATTGATACTGCCTAGTTCTCAGTCCTGATGTTGTCCAGCTCCTCCTCCCTCCATCTGCTACAGTTAGGTTGGGGTTGAGGAGAATCCATATAGTGGAGACAGTGGGCAGGGAGTGGGGATCTGCATCAGCTTTGGGTGACTAGGTTGGAAGAGGTCAAGGAAGGGGATGATGCTCACTGGTACAGTATTTAGGTAGATAGCCTAGTAGGGTGGTTACACAACTTGGCTTTGTGTGGGAAGTCTCCCAATATCCTTTCATGAGCTTCTGCCTCAGTTGATTTTTTTTTAATCCAGCAGTTTATAATTAGGTAATTTTAACCTAAAATATACAAAATACTTGAAATTAAACTATGGAGTGTATTCTTTTACTGGCAGGAGAATGAAATATGCCTAGTATGTGCAGCATCCCAAATTGCTGCTAAAATGGTAGCACTTCTGGGGCCGATCCCAAGCACTCTGGACAAGCACGAGCATGCAACCCGCATGCAACCTGGGCACCCTCCCCCCATTATGGAGACTGTGGCACATGCACAAACCATGCAGAAATCACACGGAAGCCATGCACACATGAGTTCTGTATCACACCCAATGGTCATACTTGATAGATAAATAACTGACAAGGCCGTATCAGACAAGATTTAAATTAGGCAGGAAAGAGGTGGAGATTTTGCTAATGATTTTCCCCAGAGATTAGCAATAAGAGCATTCATATTTAGTACATTTGCGGATCATTACAAGTAGGAAATAAACAGTGCTGAATGAAATATGTACATTAGAACAAACTAGGAGGAGACACAAAACACCAGTAAAGTACCTCCACAAACACCAGTAATACAGTAAAGATGCTCAGAGAACAGAAACACAGGAACAGGCAAAAACTTGGATAATGTATTCTAATGCATCTGGAAGAAAATAATTGAAAGCATATTCAGGGGTGTGACAAAACTGGAATGCTGGAAAACAATGTGAAAGTAGTGAATGGAAAATTAAGCATGCTTTCACATCATAATGGCAACGACAGAAAAGATCAAAACAAAACCAGTTCCACTTAGCTTCACAATGGTCTCACTCACATCTCAGAAGAGGGATGTAAGGCCCCTCTGTATGACCATGCCAGGGTTCATTTCTGGACTTCAGTGTACCAGAAAAATGTGGAGAAATTGGATTGAACTAAGAGAGGAGCAGCTAAACTGCTCAATAAGATGAAGGAAAAGATGAGGTGGAAAGATGAAAAGAGTTGGCATAGCTATGCGAAGTGACAGCGGAGGGGTATGATAACACCAATTTAGGAAAGATGTAAGACCAAAAGACAAGAACGAATTACTTAGACCACTGCAAAGAGATATAATGAGGAATAATGAGATTACATGGTATATTCAGGTCAAATGGAAGGAAAACATTCTTTTTTCAATACAATGATTGAATAAAATGCAGGGGAGTCAATGTAAGGGATTGAATTCAAGTTCAATAGAAGTGACTGAAATTAGACCACGGGACATTTTTCAAGAGAAGTGATGAGAGCTCCATTATTTGGGACAGCTGCACTAGGGAATAACAAGAAAATGTACGGTAGGGGGGAAATCATATAAAAATTAAAAAGAGGATCCAGAAGTTTGTTTGTGTGTTTATTTATTTATTTATTCTATTTTTTTCTACCTCGCACCCTCCTGCTCAGAGATCAGCTTGGGGCAGCTCACAAAACATATAACATATACTAATAATAAAACAAACATATAATATACAGTTTAAAAAATCATTAAAATACTAAAATATACTCAAAAATTGGTCTAATAACTCTAATTCACTTATATCCCTGAAAGGAAGGTTTGACCACCCATTCTCATCATGAACTGTGCTTGCACTTGTTACTTTGGGTATCCCAATACAGCCTTATGGCTGGAATTTGTTGACGATATAAATAATCAGGTGGATAAGGTGAACTGGAAAACTGGTCGATATGCTGTATCTGGATTCACAAAAGACATCTGATAAGGTACCTCATGGGAGTCTCTTGAGTAAATTAGGGCGCAGTCAGACGTGCGTTTAAATCGCACAGCCACCGCAGCGGCAGCGTGCGATTTAAAGCACCGCACACTTCCGGGTTGGTCTGAATGCAACATTTCTGCCTAACCCAAGCTGTTGGAGTGCGGTTTGAAAAGCTGCTCGGAGCAGCTTTTCAAACCGCACTCCAACAGGTCGGGTTAGGCTGAAATGCGCGCACTCATCGCATTCAGACCAACCCGGAAGTGCGCGGTGCTTTAAATCGCACGTTGCCGCCACTGCGGCTATGCGATTAAAAAGCACATCTGAATCCAGCCTTAGTGACACATGGGATAATAGGCAGTGTCTTATTGTAGTGTTTTTATTTGTCCATGGCTAGATTTTAAAGTTATGTTGCTTGTCTGCTTGACAGAAGTGAAATCATGCTAATACAAGAGAGTGGAATAGGGAAGAGCCACAGGGCCTGAACTCTCTCTCACACTAGTTATGGTAGTAGTAGTAGTAGAGGAAGAAGGAAGGCCTGATTGACAACTCGGAAAAAAGAGGAAGCAAATTAATGAGTTTGATTGGATGGTGCTGCAAACTATTCCCATATTTAACTAAAAATTATACTTAATTTGCTACGTTTTATGAATAATCGTAGGGTTGCCATACTTGCTATTCCATGTAATTGAATGGTCTATAAAAGTTGACCCTAATTGCCAGATGGCTAGCTGTGCAGCTCACTACTCATCACCCCTGGACCTCTGTCTGTGGAACACTTCAACCCTAGCAGAGTCTCTATCGGGGAACCCATACTACTTCTTCACTTCAACTTGCCTCTTGTCTTTTAGCAGATAAGATTTGCCAATTCAAGGAGACTGACCATCTCCTTGGAAAGGTGCTCTTTAATAGGTGCTCTCCTTGGAAAGGTGCACCCCACAGTCTCAGTGTTTACTTAGTCTTTGGCAGCTGTGGGGGACTGGATGAGGATGAGCTGACTGAGACTGAAACCCGACAAGAGGTAATGCTGGTGGGTAAGGTGGTGGGAGTGGCACCCCTCATCACTGACGGGGTTTGCCCTAGGGATGGGCGAACAGATCGCGGTTTGGGTTCGGTCGTTGGGTTCAGTTTGCCTATTCGGTTTGGCCATTCGGTTCGGTCGCTGAGTTCGGGTTCGGCCATTCAATTTGGCCATGTTCAGTTCAGTCGTTCGGAAAAAGGTATCGCGAGATCCCATGATCGCATCAGAAACAGGAAATTCAAGTGCGTGCGGAGCTTGTGTATGTGAGAGCAGGTGTGTTGTAGCTGGCTGGGTGTTTGGTTTCAATTCTTGTGTTTTGGCTGTGTGGTATGTGTTGGATCTGGTTTGGCTGGTTGGTGAGTGTTGGTGGGTGCTGTGTGTTGGCTGTGTCTGTTTAAAAAAATAAAAAAATAAATAAAAATGGAGAAGAAGGTGACCAGTGCCACCACCATTAAACACCAGGCCTGGGGAAGGTCAAGGTGGCAGAGCCGGTGGTGGAGGAAGACGTTCCTCCTGCCACTGCTGCTTGACCTTCAGTGGTGGAGGAGGAGCCAGACCCAGTGGGCACAGGTTTGTAAACTTTTTTTTTACTTTGAGGACAAGAAACTTAAGGCTCTATTTATTAGAGCGAGCTCACTGGCATGCGGGTGGGTGGTGGGCATCAGTCAGGCACAAACAGTGGGCATCAGCAGGTAGCAGAGGATGTCTGCCACAGAGAAAGAGGGTACTGTAGTGTGGGGGGCTCTTCCAGCAGTCAGGTACAAGCACAAGCAGCACCCCCACCCAAAAATGTGCCTGCCAGCCATCCCTAGCAAGGGTCTCCACTCTCCAGTTGCCATCCCTACCTAGCACCTCCAAATAAGGGTAGGATTTGCACGTGCCAGCCAGGGTCTCTCCATTAACATCCCTCCCTAGCAGCACCCTAAGGAGGGCAGGATTTGCACGTGCCAGCCAGGGTTTCTGCATTTGCAATCCCTAGCACCCCAAGGAGGGCAGGAATCAGATTTGCACATGTCAGCAAGGGTCTTTCTAGTTACCATCCCTAGCACCCCAAGGAGAGCAGGATTTGCATGTGCCAGCCAGGGTTACCAACTCCCATTGCCATCCCTAGCACCCCAAGGAGGGAGGACTAGAGGCATCATCATAAATGCATGATATTACTTAGGTGTTCTTTATGTGTTCCTGTTTCAGAGAGGAATAGGATGCCGGTCCCAGCACTTTGCCAAGCCATGCAGGACAACGAGGCGGAGGTCAGACTCGCCAGTGCCACCCCAAGACAGTCAGCGGACAAGGTCTAATGTCTGAAAGTGGTTTGAGAAGCACGAAAAATACGCCATCTGCAAGGTAATGCATGGGGGCTGGAACAACAGGGAATGGATTGCCCAATATCCTATGACCTGTTAGAAAAGGAAGTCCCCTGCAGAGAGAGATTGGCCACCCACCCACTTGTGGAGGAGACAGAATGTAGGCAGGGCTTGACACAGACCATTGGTTTGATGCAGTATTGCACTTATGTTCCTATCTTTTTATGTTCTTTAGATCTGCTTCAAAAGATCAAGGAGGCAGAGAGAGGGGACCACATTGGGGCTAATCGCCCATACTGAAAAGCTCCATGGCCTGATGGTGAGGCGGCAGGAGGACTCTGGTGTAGCTGTGGAGCCTGAGCAACAGCTCCAGAAGAAGGGGGGGAAGGCAACCCGGAAGCGTTGGCATGTAATCCCATCCCCCTCCTCCAGCCCTTATGTGGAGTCCCCCGTGCCCCGGGAGTCTGCTGAGAAAAAGGCCTTTCAGGTGGAGGTGGAGAGGCCCACCTGGGACTTTGTGGCTGCCCTAAAGGTCCAAGGAGCCACCATGGAGAACTGACTGGTGGAACAGTTCCAGGCGGTCAAGGTGCGGGAACAGAAGGTGGAGACGTATGCGCATTACGTCTCCAAGAATGTCTCCACCGAGATGGCTGACCTGGAACTCTTCCACCAGTCAGTCTCCAACTGGAAGGTGACCGTGGCAGGGGTCATCAACTATGCTGTCGAGCACAGCTATAAAATGCCGGTGAGTGTGATGCCCCCTGCCCCTACCTCCCGTGCACCCTTTCTGCCTTTCCCCCAACTTCCGGGGGGCAGGCCCAAAGACTGAATAAATAGATAAGTATCCTTTCTAGTTTAAAATGTTTGTTTTTGTTTTATAATGTTGTTGTTGTTGTTGTTGTTTTGTTAATCAAAGTTATAGTTGTTGTTATTGTTATGAGATTTGTTTGAACTTTCCAATCTTTTATCCCTCTGTGCGGAAGTTCTGGCTGGCAGGTGGCAGAATCTCATACAGCTTGTTGATCCCTACCAGCAGCACCTGGCACCACATGTAGCGTAGTTAAGTTATTAACCCAAACATGTGCCAGCAGCAGGGTCTCAACTTGCAGACAGCCCCCCAGGAGGGGCAGGGCTTGTGTCTGTGTGGGTGTGCCAGAGAGAAAGAGAGACAGGCTCCTTGGCAGTGGGCAGTGGGTGCTGGTAGTTAGACAGTGAATTGCTGGCTGCCAGGGTACAGAACTCTTTACACAGACAGCATATAGGCCTGGGGGGTGGGGTCCTTTGGCAGCAGCAAACATGAGTTGCTGAGGCAGGCAGGCAGCATTGCATGAGTGGAATTTGAGCTTGGCAACCTGGACGGGCGGGCAGGCAGGCAGTCATGGCAGCTTGGCCTGAGAGGCAGGCAGGCAGGCAGGTGGGCTGAGGCAAGATTTGATTTGAGCTGGCAATGGCAACCTGGGTGGGCAGGCAGGCAGCGTGGCATGAGCGGCAATCAGGCAGGCTTTGAGCTTGGCAGCCTGGGTGGGCAGACAGACGACATGGCATAATTGGGAGAAGCAGCAGCCATTGAGTTTCTTGGGTACAGACCCCTTGGCTGGCACAGACAACATATAGGCCTGGGGGCCATTGACACTAGCAGCAGCAGACAGTGGGTTGCCAGGGTACAGAACCCTTGGCACAGACAGCATATAGGCCTGGGGGCCATTGGTAGCAGCAGACAGTGGGTTGCCAGGGTACAGAACCTTTGGCACAGACAGCATGTAGGCCTGGGGGCCATTGGCACTAGCAGCAACAGACAGTGGTTGCCAGGGTGCAGAACCCTTTGCACAAACAGCATATAGGCCTGGCCTGGGGGCCATTGGAACCAGTATCAAAAGACAGTGGTTGCCAGGGTACAGAACCCTTTGCACAGACAGCATATAGGCCTGGCTTGGGGTCCATTGGCACCAGCATCACCAGACAGTGGTTGCCAGGGTGCAGAACCCTTTGCATAGACAGCATATAGGTTTGGCCTGGGGGCCATTAGCACCAGAATCACCAGACAGTGGTTGCCAGCATAAAGAACCCTTGGCACAGACAGCATAAAGGCCTGGCCTGGGGGCCATTGGCCCTAGCATCACCAGACATTGGTTTCCAAGGTACAGAACCCTTGGCACAGACAGCATATAGGCCTATGGGCCATTGGCACTAGCAGCAGAAGACATTAGTTGCCAGGGCAGGCAGGCAGGCGGCATGGCATGAGCAGTAGTCAGGCAGACTGAGACAGGGGCCAAGCTTTTTGCAACCTGGGTGGGTGGGCAGGCAGGCAGGCAGCATGGCATGAGAAACAATAGGGCAGGCAGGCAGGCTTAGGCAGGCTTTGAGCTAGGCAACCTGGGTGGGCAGACAGGGACCTTGGAATGGGAGGCAGGATGGTGGACTGAGGCATACTTTGAGCTTGGCAGCAAGCTGGGCGGACAGACAGGCAGTGTGGCATGAGAGGCAGTAAGGCTGGCAGGCTCGGACATTGGCAGCAGGGGACTCAGATAGGATAGCAAAGACTGTGCAGCACAAAAGAGTGAGAGCCAGTCAGTGTCAGATAGGCGGGCCGAGATCATGTAGGCAATGGCCGGCTGGCACTCTTACAGTTTGTTTTCCAATGCCACCCTGCACCATGAGGTCAGTCAGATAAGGCGGCCGAGGATGTCTAGTATGCGAGAGAGACAGAGAGAGAGGCAGGGCGGGTGCCAGGCATTGGGAGGGAGGGACAGCACCTCAGCAGCAAACGAGCAGTAGCCCTAGCCCAGATTGAGGAGTATTTGCTGCTACCTCACAACAACAACAACAACAAATTTTATTGCAGCCTAGTTTCCACTATTGCCATAATACCAATATGATTCATACATAAATAATTAATATATAATAAAACGACATACTATAGAATGCTTCCATACATACATAATAACACATCATACAATACTACAACCTATAGCTATATACTAACCAACTTATCTATTCCACCACAGTCCCCTTGATTCCCCAGGGGTGCCAGGTTAGTTCCCTGCTTAGCGGGAACTAATTGCCCATGAGGCAAACCACTTAGGCTATTTGGTGCTCTCCTACCTTCACCTCAGCAGAAGCGGAATACCAATGTCCCTACAAACTACTTGCCACAGTTAAGTTGTCCATATTGCCCTTGACTTTACAATCCTCCCCCTACTCCCCCTCCAATTACCTACCTCCCTTCTGTATTTGTTTGGGGGAGATTATGACTTCTTCTGTTCCCCAACGAGCACAGATCCCATAGCCATAATCTTTATAGATAGAGGTGATAGCAGGTAACAATTGCCTGGGACTTTTACTATCAGATGGTATTTGATGGTAATACTTACATCTGAGATTTGGTCTCAAGTGGAGGCATGCAAGACAATTTGCCAGTTGACCTTAATTTAGCTTTTCTCAGCCAAGGCTATGTAGATGTCAATGGCCATCAGTTCTTCCCTATCCCATACGCTAAGCAGAAACAAATAACAGCCTTCTGAGGTTAGGGCCATTGGCTTCTTCAATAAGGGAACCAGCCATACTGACCTCAATTTAGCATAATAGGGACATCGCAACATGAGATGGTCAGTTGTTTCTATCTCGTGCATGCTGCAAGAGCAGATATAATAAGGTGCCTTGACAGATATGGCACCTTATTATACCTACCTTCCGTAACAGCAAGTTTGGTGAGCTGAAAACGTAGCAGTGTGTACCCTCTGCGCAATTTGGTGATTGCTAAAATATCCAAATAGAGTTTTAACCCAAATAGCCATTTATACAAGCCCAACTTGGGGGCTACCCTCCTTGCTGCCACTGCACCAAGATCCTCCTGTTGTGCCATGTCCCTTATCCTTGTGCACACTTCAGTTCTAATAGCTGGCACATTCTTACTCATAAAGTAAATAAAGAAAAATCCACAAGAACTGAGAATCCTCTCCAGATACCTCAACCATGGGTACTCTCTTGGGCCTATATTAGTTAATTCCTCCCTTAAACATAAAAGGGAGAGATCTGAATCGCAACGAGTCAGAAGCCTGAGCCAATACCTGACATAATTACCCCTAGCATGCGTTCCTATGGAGTTGACCCCCAACTCCTCTCTCAATACTGCCCCTGGAATGCCCAGTCCTATTTTAACAACCGTCAAAGGAAAAGGTTTTGGACCCTCTCTAGGGCAATCAGATTCAGGTTAGGTATCACTTTGATGCCAAACACAGCTGAAGGGGGGACTTTGGAGTTATAGACTCATATAAATTCCAAAATAGGAACCCGCATAGAGATATTTATGGCCCTATTTAATGCCTGAGCGTGCATTGGGTGTTCAACGCTCTAGCCTGTATATGGGAGTTCCATGTTCCCCTACTACTAAAAGTAACTCCCAAATAATTAAATGAGTTAACTATCTCCAACTCCCAAGCTTCAGTTTTCCATTTGTGCAGGTACTTCCTTTTGCCTAATATCATTAGTTTGGATTTTTGCATATTAATCTCTAGCCCATTTGATTTGCAGTATTGCTGGAATTTATTTATAGCCCATCGCAGGCCACAGCTCAGGGAATCCCAGCAGTGGAAGGTTCACCTTCAAGAAGAACAACTGCTCCACAAACTTGGCCCCCAATCTCAGGCAGTGGGGGGGAGCAAATGTCCCCCGCCACAGAGAACACCTGCTCACTGGGGACACTGATTGGTGGGTAGGAAAGGATACCCTTGGCCACTTTTGACAGGGCCAGTCACACATTGGCCTTGCCGGTCCAGTAGGCCAAGGGATCACTGCTGGGATCAATGCATGGCTCCTCCTCCAGGTAGGTCTCCTCCAGGTAGGTCTCCACTGCTGAGGCACTATCATACTTCCTCTGGTAGCTCTGGCTGGGCACCACCTGCCCCACTGCCCTCAGCCATGCTGCTTGTCCTTTTGTGCTGGGACCCAGAGTGGACTGCACACAGGAGGAGCTGCTGGCACTAATAGGGGTCCTGCTGCTGCTGCCTCTCATCCTGCTGCTGGTGCTACTGTTACTGCTAGGGCTGGGGGCAGGGATAGATCCAGATGGCTGGAAGGGGTCACTGATCCCACTCCCACCATCCCCAGGGGTGTCCTGCTGCATGGCCTGCTGTACCTGCCGGCCTATCTGCACCAGCGCACCCTTCTGGATGTCATAGACTGCTGTCTCACATGCCATGCTGCCCTTGATCCTGGGGTCGAGCATGGTTGCCAGGACATATTCCTCCCAGTGCAGGAGCTCATCAAAGCATGCACTCAGTCCCGGCTTCAGCTTCCGTGCCAGGTCAAGCGCCTCATCAGAGATCTTCCTGCCCAGAGGGCCACAATTCCACCCCCCAAGAGAATCTTGTCCAGGCTCCTCTGGAGACTATGGACCAGCGGGGTCACCTGGCTGAGGGTGGTGGTGGAGCTGCTCACGGTCTCTGTCATGACCAGGAATGGTCTCAGGACGAAGACCGTGTGAGCTAGAATATCTCATTCCTCCCTGTTGTACCCTGGGGGTGCCTCAATGTCTGTCTCCAGTTCTACCTGATTCAGGGCGGCTTTCTGCTCAAGAATCTACTCAAGCATCAGGAAGGTGGAATTCCACCTGGTGGAGACATCCTGAATGAGCTGGTGCACCGGGGACCCTTGCTCGGCCTGCTTCTCCTGGAGGAGCTCGTTGCCCTTCACGCTGCGGTTGAAGAACCCCACCAACTTCCTCCCCTAGTCAACCAGGGAGCCTGGGTGCCTGGCCCAATCCCCTTCTCCCCCAAGCCCAGAGCGTCCTTCACCACAAGATGGAGGGTGTGTGCGGCGTAAGGGATGCTTGTGAAGCCCCCGTCATGGACTGCCTTTAGTATATTGGCTGTGTTGTCCATGACCATACACCCTTTGGTGAAGGCTGCACCTGGCATGACCCACTCCCTCACCACGGTGGCCAGGACTGCCTCGAGGTTCATAGTGGTGTGGGAGCTGTCCATGACTTGTGCCTGAAGGAGGACCCACCTATACCCTGCTTCAGGACCCCGCCTGCCACAGCCAAGCACTGCCTCTGAGTCCTGCCACCAGTGTGCAGTCACTGCCAGGTAGGCATGCTGGGCGTTTCTGGCGGACCACAGGTCAGTGGTGAAGTGGACCGTGACCCCCCACCCTTAGCCCCTGCCAGCTGCTTCCTCACCCGCTCTTTCAAAGTCCGGTAGAGCTGTGGCACCACAGTCTGACTCAGGGTGGAGCGGGAAGGCAGTTTGAAGTTGGGGGCCAGGAACCCAATCAGCCGCTGGAAGTCCTTGTCCTCCACAATTGAGAAGGGCAATCATTTTGGCCAACAGGCGCTTTGCTTTATTTTTGAAGCCAGTGCCACGGCGCCGTGCCGATGGCCTTGACTGATCCCCCCACCCCAACTCCTCCATGGTGGACTGACGGTGCTGCTGGGGAGGCTCCTGCTGCTGTTCTGTCCCCCTAGCAGGAGGAATATTGCTTCTGCTGCTAGAGGCAGCAGTTGGTGCTGGTGCAGGATGCTTGCCCGCTGAAGGAGCCGGGCGCCTGGTCTTTGCAGTCGGGAACCTGCTTGCATCCACTTCCCCTGCCTTCCCGCTGAGCAGTAGAGCACTATGGCATGACTTTAGGTGCCTTGCCATTTCCGTTGTCCCCAGGTTGCTGAGCACCTGCCCATGCTTTACTATCTTTTTGCACACAGTGCACTGCACCTCTCTGGGATCATCTGCCTTCACCTGCTTAAAATGATCCCAGACTGAGGATATCTTTCCCCCTTCTGCCTTTTGGCCCACCCCAGGTGACACACTGCTGCAAGCACTGCTGGGAAGGGGAGAACTTGGTGACACTGGTGACAGCTCTGGAAGGAGGCTCAACCATCACCTCAGCTGCAGACATCTTCTCTGTGGTACTAGTGTCTGACTCACTGTCCGCGATCACGGTGATGTCCCGTGAAGGGGAGTACTGGGACCCTGAGGCTAGACTGTCCGAGCCTGCCATGCTGCTGGCACTCTCCCTGTGCCCCCCTATATAGCTGCTAGTTCTGCTGCTACTCCTCTCCCTACTGACATTGCCCGGGGATTGGGCCCTGCCTCTAGCAGCCAGGGTGGGATCCACCAGCTCTGGACTGTTGGGGATCGCCTCAACAGTTGGGAGACATTGATGGCCCTGTAGGAACATCGAAGCAGCACCAGCACCTGCTCCAGCATCAGCAGCAGCAGAGACAGACCTAGCCTCATGTACTGCAGGCCTTCTAGTGCCCTGTATGGCAGTGGAGGAGGGCACTGCCAGGAGGTGATGCTGAGCCACTGAAGCCTGGGGCCCTAAAGCAGGCCTGCTGAATTTGGGGCGTGGTGATGTGCTCGGGCTACTGCTGCTGCCTGCTGCCACTCCCCTGGCATGGCCCCTGTCGCTTCTGGCACGCGCCCCATTATCTCCCCTATGGACAGCAGACCGGCCTCTCCTTCCCTTCTCCATTTCTCCCTCCAAAATAATGTTTTTATATATTTTTTTTAATTTTAAAATTTTAATTTTTTATCTAATATTATATATATATACACACACACTAAATCTAGCTGCTATAACTATTCTAAATGCTATCAACTATTAACTAAATGGATTATCTATCACAAAGGCCTGCTCCTACAAACACTAAAACTAAACACTAAACGCTGTATCTCTATCACTGAGCTAACTAGTAACTCCTACAACTGTCTACTATCTCTAATCTAATCTATCTATCTATATATGGGATGGGGGGAATCACAAACAACACAAGGAGAGGTACAAAACTGAAATGAAGCCTAAATCAATCTAATAATCCTACTCTAAATGAATCAAAAAACAGGGGAAGGGAATCAGGGATG
>QEPC01014935.1:1554580-1569223 GCA_003113815.1 Sphenodon punctatus
ATTTATATATATATATACACACACACACACTAAATCTAACTGCTATTAACTATTCTAAATGCTATGAACTAAATGGATTATCTAATAAGTACACAGGTATACTCCTACAAACACTAAAACTAAATCACTAGGGATGGGCGAACAGATCGCGGTTCGGGTTCGGCCATTCGGTTTGGCTGCGTTCGGTTCGGCCCTCTGAATGGACTGAGTTCAGGCCGAACACCAAACGGCCAAACTGCATTCGCAGATTCCTACTGGTATACTTACTGGAGTCTTAGGGCGAAAAAGAATACACTGTAACATATATTAGCAAAAGGCCATCTGGCAGAATATCCCTGCTCTTTTCAGTTTATTTTTAATCCCACTCACTTGTGCTTTAACTAGATGCTTCAAGATACTCCAGTTCTCTATAAAACATTTTACGTGTCTCCTTTTCATTTTATTCATTTAAACTGTTTGCTGTAATTGCCTTCCCTGATAACTTCCCCATATGTTCTTTACTCTGTGGATTAAGCAGGTCTGTTGCACTTCATTTATTTCTTATTTTCCTAAATGTCTAGTTAATTTTTTTTTCCATTAAGAGTACACAAAAATTATCCCTATCGATACCATTCATTGTCCATCTGGGATATGGACTGAGTACAAATTGCATAGATTCAGGTGAACAGTAAGTGTTTTGTAAAAGCTAAACAATCTCACTATTTGGAATAATATATTGTTTCTGCCCTAGGCAGCAGAGAGTTCTAGAACAGCCTTGCTGGGTCAATGTTCCTTCAGCAAGAGACAGAAATGGGAGACCCTCAGTGTGACATAGAAGTCCATTTATTTACAAATGTACAAGTTGAGAGAAATGGCTGGGACCAGTTGCCAGCTCCTCGTCAGTTCCTGCACACCAGGGGTTCCTGAAAAGGCTGTCTGTCTCTGCAGCCTTTTGCCCCAATATACTCTCATATGCAGCCTTCTGTTAGACTCAAATCTTCACTCTCACTCAAGACTGAAAACTGTCCCTCCCAGCATGCAGCACTGTCCATTCAGTAATCAGTCCTGCCAGGCCAAGATCATTGTTATAAGACAAGAGGCTGACAGGCCAGCTTGGATGCAGCTGATGGCAATGAATTACATTCCAGGAGACTGAATCCCAAAAGAGAGTTACATACCCAAGGGGTTGGGGAGACCAGATCCCTCCTTTCCAAGGGTCCATAATGATACCAAATCCAAACAGAGATGTAGCAATTATGGTTCTAAGCAAACATCTTCCCCTTTCTATCGATCTAAAAACACAAACACCTTTATGCCATATCAACTGCTTTCTGAACTAGACACCTTTCCTGCTTTTTCACAATTACAATGAAAGTTGCATGCTTATATTGGAGTAAAAAGTAATCCTCGTGTGCTGGCTTCATTGGCTTCCCAGAGGCTACACCATGTTAATGAGTAAAAATGTGACACGAGAAAAAAGATGCGTGAGAAATATCTGACCCCTTTATTGGCCTCCTACCCAGGTCGCCCGGAAGCATTCTGGGTGGGCATTTTACTCAGTGAAAGTTTGGCTGCAACATCCCAGGCGGTTGGAACCTTTCTAAGTTGGGTTATCAAATTAAAACAGAAAATAGACTCTGAATCTAGCAATGGAGGTCCTGTGCAGGTAAATGAGTAGACACTTAAAGTATTGAGTTATAATTTGGTGACAATCTAACCCTTGTTCTGTTCTGTGATTGTCTGGGTTTTATTTTTGGTATTGGAGATGACAACTTTATATCACCAACCAGGACTAAGTGACTGTGATGTGTCTATGTTTATCTCTAGATTGTTGTGAGGGTCTTACCAATGCCAAATTTTTGTAGTTATATTGTAAGTTTAAATTTTACCGTGGTTTGGAATGTGTAATCATATAATGTGTTTGCTTTTTATATTCTGTTTTATATTTTGTTTTATATGCAATGGCCTGATGGCCACGCAATAAAGTATTTACTTACATACTAAAAATGTGGCTCCGTACAGTTAAGGACATAGCAATTAGACACTCTTCTGGACAGGTGTATCAACAAGATAGAAATTTGGCTCATTGATGTCAGTGGTGTAAATGATCAAAAAACTTCCCCCTAGGGTTTCATCTTGTGACCTCTGGAAGAAAGCAACAAAGGGGATACTTCCAATATTCTCGATAAACATAAATCACTATGTCGGCCATGAAATGATCTCTTTCATATGCAAAAACAGGGGGTGTTTTCCAGATGCCTATAAGTGACTTGCACTTGATAAACCCATTCTCTTTCCAAACTTTCCATCCAATTGTAGCCACCCAAATTAATCATTTTTTGTCTATCTGGATTATATGCAGACTCTAATTGGATTCACTTCACCCAGACAATAAATAATGGCTTTTCCAATTCAGGCTGATCTTTTTAAAGAAGAGTGATTGTGACTCAATGGAAGAAAAACATATGTTCAATATCCCTGACTTGCAGCAAACATTCTGCCCCATGATTATTATTGTAAGTTCTTTGCAGTTTGTGTACTTGTGCTATCAAATGTGAAAAGAACACACCCATTCACACACAAACAAATCCATTTTCATTGTGTTCTTTCTGAACCAAGATCTTATTCATAGTCAAGAAAGAAGAGAGAACGGTGGAGTCCACTAACAATGGAAATATTTCATCTCTATTCTGAAAAATGAAACAAAAACAAACTTCCTATGCAGACGTATAGGCACTTCAGAGATGATAAAAATTACTTCCAGCAATCTCTACAGATATATTGGAAAAGAATGCAATATGTTCAGCAGCATTCATTATAGGAACGCTATCCTGCTGCAGCTGAATTTAATACATCCAAATTTGATGCAGGAGCCTTTTAGGTACAATATAGACTTACTTTCTTGACTGCTGGATAGGATCTTAATGAAAGTTCACCAGTGTACAGTCTCTCTGGTTGTTTATCCATTAGGTTGACAACACTGGACAGAGGATAAGGAGAAAAACAGATGGGAAGTGAAAATATTACTATTACATGCACGAGCTACCAATAAAAGCTTTGGACTGAAATATTTCTAAGACAAATAGCTCAAACCATTGTTCTTTTACTTGCAGACCTGGCTCAGGTCAAATTTAAATATCAGCGATGATTGCCAATAATTTCCTGATCATGAACTTCTCAACTTACTGAACATGCAGCATTATATGCCCTTTGTGTATGTTGAGGAGGATGTAGGATAATGGGGAAAAAGCACTTGTGTAAAAGCATATACTACATGCAAGGGTGCCATTTAGGGATCATGCTGTGATCATGCTTCAGGATTTCTCCAAATTTGGTCCTTACATAAAAACTCCTTTGCAATGGCCCCTGCGGAAAGCTGCTCCCCTATCCCCTACTGAAATCTGAAATAGCCCCTCTGACACATGAGCAAAAGCATAGTGGCAGTTTTAAAAACCCAATTTTATGGAGAAAGGGGGGTGGGTGTGACTGAATGGACTTATGTTTAAAAATTTATCAGAAAGTTATCCAACTCCAATAAAAAAAGACGTTAAACTCCTGATATTTTAAAACCTCATTCCAAGAAGGATTCTTGTTCCTTTGCACTGCTCCAGCAGCGTAAAAGGCCTGGAAAATTCCTTTAGCTGGCTAGAGAACAATGCTGCTGGCACAAGAGGCCATGCCCTTTGGCGGGGCCCAGAGGTAGAGGGTGAGGGGGTATTGTGTGGGTGGAATATGCCTATGATACTGATAAAACTGAAAAGGATATCTCCCCCTGGTAAGAGAGGGGTGGAGATGGAGGCAGATTACTTTCCCTGGTGGCAGCAGGGATGGTAAGGAAGGGAGGACTGTCTCTCTGGTGGCAGCAGAGAGCGGCCTAAGTGGGTTGAGTTTTGTCAGTGAGGTTTATTGATATTTATTTAATGAGTGTATTTATCATTGTTATGATGTGGGGATGACAGGTTCTATTGATTGTGTACTGTATTGGATTATGTTATTGTAGGGGTTCCCCTGTGTGGGATATTTACCCCATTTTTGCTTTGTGAGCCGCCTCGAGCTAGCGTGGCTAGGAGAGTGTGGGGTACAAATAAACTGTGACTGACTGACTAACAGGCATTGTAAGTCATCAAGATATGCGCAGTCTTGGGAGGATGAGGACCACACAGGAAACCAAGTAATATGAATGAAACAAACCAGGAGCAGCCAAAGAGTCAGTGAGTAGAAAAGATAAGGAGACAAGCCAGAAGGGTAAACTGGATCTGGCAAACCAAGGGAACATGCCCAAAAGACAAACCAGTCTCCCCTGGTACAGCAAGACTTGGCACCATCATTTTGCCACCAGGCTGGTTGCCATGTGATTCTGGTTTGTGCCAGGTGGCAGGGCAAGGAGAGGAGACATAGCCACAGGCACATAGCATCATAACATCTGTTCTACCGGCTACGCACACAGGATGATGTCACCATTTTCAGAACAGGATAAATTTCCTCTGTTACCACAGTTATATCTGATAATACCCTATGAAAGCATGCTAGATTTCTGCTGTCCATAACTCAGCTGGTTTCTGAAATTATTAACAGACACACCAGTAAAGTTTTTATGAGTACATTAATTTAATATAGCACAATTGACTTTAACTCCTCTAACATTTTACTGTTCAGTTGTGGCCAAAGGAAAATCATCATCAAAGCCAAGGTGGCAGGAGGGAAAATGTGAGCTGCTGCAATTCCTGAAGCTCTGAGAAGTGCTGATGGGGGACTCCTTGGCAGAATTTATTTTGTCCTTGCTTATTTCCAATGAGTTTGATGCCCCTTAGATTTTTAGCAGGATTCTTGCATATGAAATAGCACCAAATTTGACAGTCGTTCAGCTGAGTACATCATTACTGCTCATTTTAAAGGCAAATGTATAAATAACTATATAAAGTGGAAAGAAGCCCAAACTGCAGTTAAGAAAGCTGAAATTAAGGAAAAGGCACTAAACTTGTCAAACTGAGACAGCTGAGTATTAAAAATACAATAGCCAAGCAAGCAACTCATTCACAGATGAAAGTTAATTGAAGAGCATCTTTCTTCAAGAAGTTTTGGTACATTTGGCATGGAAATCACTGACTGCCTATGACAGAGGTATGATGTTAATAAACTTTCTAGTGAGCTCGCTAGAAAAACTGATATGCAATCCAGGAAAAGTCAGATAAAGAGGATCTTTCTTAAAACCCCACTAAGAACTGGCGTTATTCCAGCATAAAATGCATACACATAGTGTGTGAGCTAGACTTTTAGACCACTGGTTTAGAACAGATTTGGGTATTTTCAAACATGATGTTACCACGGGTGGCCACGCTTACCCCAGTGTGGCCACCCATGGCAGTGTCATGTCTGGTTCCACCCACCAGATGTTTGCCACAGGCGGGAGCAGAGTACAACCCGCACCGTGGCAGAGTAACTTCGGGTTGTGCGCTGGGCTCCCTGCCAGCGCATATCCCAAAGTTAGCCCTTAGGGATGTGCGAACAGAACCAAGTTCGGAAATTCAGTTCGGTTCGGTTTGAAAATCGGTTTGAAAATCAAGTTCGGTTCAAAAGTTCGGTTCAGTCAACTGAACTATTCGAGTTCAGTCGAATTCCGAACTTCCAAACTGAGTGCGTACATTCAAAACTGGGTTTTTTGACCTTCTGAACTGGTTCAGATTCAACCGAACAGTTTGGTCAAATTCGAGTTCGGTTCGAAAGTTCGGTTTGGTCAACCGAACTATTCAAGTTCGGTCCGAACTCTGAACTTCCGAACCGCATTCGCACAGTCCTATTAGCCCTGCCATCGTCTGGGGAAGGCAACCTTCCCATGATAGAGCGGGTCATCACGTCTGATGGCCAGAGCTTTTCCAAGTTGGTGTGGCAGTCTCATAGGAAGCCGTACCCGCCCATCAGGGAGGTGGCCCAGTCGTGCTGAGTAGTCCACACGTCCCCCCTCCCCCTTCCCAGCCCTGGCCACTGGCATGTTTGTTGGGTGACGGGGCCATATTCTGCTGATGGTGAGAGCTCTCACCATGGGCAGAATCAAAGAGTGGCGGTGCTCAGCACCGTCACATGTAAAAATACCCATTAAAATTTAAATGTATCTCATTGCCATATGCCAAAGTTCAGGCTTGCAGAACTGAAAGCAATTTTATAATGTTTAGAGCCTGAGCATTCCAGTTTTCTTATTTGTCATAATGATTTGCTATTGTTACATGTTATCTAAAGGAACTACAACTAAAGGAACTAAATTCTTCCATCTATTGTTTGCTTATGGCATACGAGAAGTGACTTGATGGTCCCTATTAGATTGTTAGATAATCATCCCATCTCTTGGTGCTGATATCAGCAAAGAGTAAAAGGATTAATAGGCAGAGAGTTTGAACTACCTGTTCATACTTGCATATTTTCTCCATAATGTGACTACTTTAGTCTGATGCCCCTTAGATTTTTAAATCCAGTCATAGCATGGTATCTTTCCTTTTCAACTGAACCAGGCCCTGCTGTCTCATTGCTGTCCTTATGTTTGGTGGCTGTGGAGGACTGGATGAGGTCCCCCCCAGTTGACACCCAATCCCCAAAAGACAGAGGTGATGCCAGAGGGTGGGGTTGGTGATCTGGGAGAGGAGGCTGTTCCATTATTGGGTGTATGCAATTTCCTTTAGTTTTATCTGTGCGAAGTCTGGGGGTGCTCCTGGATTCTCAGGTGTTGGCTGCGGCCAGGGGCACTTTCTGCCAACTCCATTTGGTAAGCAGGTTCCATATGTCTCAGACTCTGATCTCACCAATATCATCCATGCGTTCATCACCTTAAGGCTGGACTACTGCAATGAGCTCTGTGTGGGACTGCCCATGGTGATGGTTTGGAATCTGCAGCTGGTGCAAAATGCATCCTTATGGGAATGGGCCACCACGAGCACATTCAAACAGTGCTCTGAGCATTGCACCAGCTGCCTATTGTCTTCCAGGCTCAATTCAAGGTGCTGGTTTTAACCTTTAAAATCCTACACAGCCTGGGCCCTGCTTACATGGATCCTGGGGTGGCCCCTGAGGTTCTGCGTTATTGGTAGTTTTGAACCAACAGGTGGGCGTTCTCGACAGTTGCACCATCGCCGTGGAATGCCCTCCCAGTGGAGACTCACTTGACTCTTCCATTAGGCATTTGGGGTGGGGGGGGGTATAGGTTCTGAGCAGATCAGGGTTTAGTGATACTGTGTATTTTTAGATGTATATATTTATATCCTTTTATATCTTTTTTTTATATTGATGTTTTATTGTGATTCTTATATTTTACATGTTGCTGTTATCCCCCTGAGTCACCATTGGCGAGAGAAGGTGGGATAAAAATGTTTGAAATAAAATAAATAATAAAATAAAATCCAGCCATAGCTTGTGGTATGTATACTCTGGAATAATAACTATTAGCGGTCTCAATCAACAATAGGAAAAACCCACAAATTATCTAATTTGAGGTCTGTAGGGGGTGTGGACTTTCATGAGGTAAGTGCATGCAGGATCCGCACCATCAACTCAGTGACTCTGGGAATTATGTGAATACAACAGCACTTTATTTTCCATGTAACATAGTCTTTACTCTAGGCCAGGCTCCAAGTCTCAGGTCAGTTTACACAGTCCATTAGATAACTCACACACACTCAAGCCTCTGGTCCCTCTGTCTTCAGATCCAGGCTTCACAACAGATTCACTATCAGGCTTCTCCACAGACCTTCAGCTGAGCAGCATAGGTGTTGCCTCCTTGTCATCCAGACAACTTCTACGCTTCCTCTTCCTGCTTCCTGTCTTCATACCCAAAAGTGGGTATGACTTCCACCTCACTGAGCTTCTCTTAAAGTGACAGCAGCCTTTACATGCCTTTCCCTGTCACAAGATCTTTTTAGAAGAGGGTGAATGATTTGTCAAAATACTGAATGCTTTAGATTTTAGGACATGGGATTATATACTGTTTAATAATAAAATTTAGATCTCTCAGTTAAAGGTTAATTAATTAATTTGCATTGCCCATCCCATTAATTTTATCTTACCCTTCCCATTAATGCTACTATTTGAAAACAATAAAGCTCAACATCCAGCTAGAGTGTGATTCTTAAGGATGTTAGGGAACAGATCACGGTTTGGTCGTTCGGTTCGGGAGACGAGTTTGGGTTTGGTCATTCAGTCCGGGGACTGAGTTCAGGTTCAGTCATTTGGTTCAGTGGCATTCAGTTTGGTTCGGCCGTTTGGAAATCGGTTTCAGTCTAGGTAACGCGTGGTTAGTCCCGTGATCGTGTCATTAACAGGAAACCGGAAATTTGAGTGCATGTGGAGCTTGTGTGGAGAGAGAGCGTGTGTGTTGTGGCTGGCTGGCTGTGGTTTTGTTTGGTGTGTTTTGGCTGTGTTGGACTGTGTGTTGGTTTGACTGGTTGGTGAGTTGGTGGGTGACTGTTTTGTTTGGGTGTTTGACAGTGTTTGGAAAAAAAAATGAAGAGGGTGAGGCTTAATAGAGGGACCTGGGCCAAGGTGGTGGAGCCAGTGGAGGAGGAAGAGGTTGCCTCTGGACCTTCGGTGGTGGAGGTCGGCTCCTTAGAGGGACAAGAGTCAGGCACAGGAGGTGCTGCCAGGTTTGTAAACTTTATTTTTACTTCGAGGACAAGAAGAATAGAATACTATCCTTTAGAGTGAGCTCACTGGCATGCGGGTGGATGGGTTGGTGGTGGGAAATCAGGCACAAACAGTGGGCATCAGTGGGTAGCAGTGAATGTCTGCCACAGAGAGAGAGGGTACGGTGGGGGCTCTTCTAGCAGTTAGGCACGAGCTGAAGGAAGCATCCACCCAAACACGTGCCAGCCTTCTAGCAAGGGTCTCTCGTTGCCATCCCTAGAACTCCAAGGAGAACAGGATTTGGACGTACCAGCAAGGGTCTTTCCAGTTACCATCCCTAGCACCCAAAGAAGGGCAGGATTTGCATGTGCCAGCCAGGGTCTTTCTACTTGCCATCCCTAGCGCCCCAAGGAAGGCAGGATTTGCACATGTCAGCCAGGGTCTTTCTAGTTGCCATCTCTAGCACCCCAAAGAGGGCAGGATTTGCATGTGCCATCCAGGGTCTCTCCTTTGCCATCCCTAGCACCCAAAGAAGGGCAGCCAGCAAGGGTCTCTCCATTTGCCATCCATGGCATCCCCTAGCACCCCAAGGAGGGCAGGATTTGGACGTGCCAGCCAGGGTCTTTCCAGTTGCCATCACTACTAGCACCCCAAGGAGGGCAGGATTTGCACACACCAGCCAGGGACTTTCCAGTTGCCATCCCTAGCACCCAAAGAAGGGCAGGAGTTGCACATGCCAGTCAGGGTCTTTTGGATTTGCATGTGCCAGCCAGGGTCAACGTGTCCTGTTGCCATCCCTAGCACCCCAAGGAGAGAGGACTACAGGCATCATCATAAATGCATGATATTATAATATTATTTACTAGGTGTTGTTTATGTGTTCCTGTTTCAGAGAGGGTGATGATGCCACCCCCCAGCGCTGGTGCCACCGCCATGCACAGGACACCATTGAGATGGAGGTCGCCACTGCCAGACAGTGGGCGCACAAGGTCCGATGTCTGGCAGTGGTATGATAAGCATACAGGATTCACCATCTGCAAGGTAAGGCACGGGGGCTGGAACAACAGTGAATGGATTGCCCTATGACCTGTTAGGAAGTCCCCTGCAGAGAGAGATTGGCCACCCACCCACCCACTTGTGGAGACAGAATGCAGGCAGGGCTTGACAGACCATTGGTCTGATGCAGTATGGCACTTCTTATGTTCCTATTTTTTAATGTTCTTTAGGTATGTGGCAAAAGATTCAAAAGGGCCAGCCAGGGGACAACATTGGGGCTCATCGCCCATGTGGAGAAAGTCCATGGCAAGGCAGTGAGGCGGCAGGACTCTGGCGTGACCGTGGAGCATCATCACCAGAAGAAGGGGGGGGGAAGGCACGCCAGAAACGATGCCATCAAAGCCCTTCCACCTCCTCCAGTTCTGCTGAGGAGTCCCACCAAGAGGAGTCTTCAGTGGCAAGGGCCTTTCGGGCCGAAGTCCAGAAGCCGACCAAGGACATTGTGGATGGCCTACGCTGCAAGCAGCCACTATGGAGAACCGGCTGGTGGAAATATTCCAGGAGGTCGAGGTAGAGAAGCAGAAGGTGGAGGTGTACTCCCAGTATATCTCTGCCAAGATGGCCAACCTGGAGCTCTACCACCAGTCAGTCTCCAGGTGGCAGGTGGCTTTGGCAGGGGTCGTGGACTTTGCCGTACAACATGGCTACCAAATGCTGGAGCATGGGGTGCCCACCCCTAGGTCCCATGCACCCCTTTTGCCTTTCTGCCAAGTTCTGGGGGACAGGCCCAAAGACTAGAGGTAGGCCCCTTAAGTTTCCTTTTAATGTGTTTTTTTGTTTTATAATGTTGTTCTTGTTGTTTAAAAAGTTTTTATAAAAGTTCTATTTGTTGTTACGAGCTTTTTTTTACCTGTACAAGCTTTTATCCCTCTGTGCTGAAGTTCTGGCAGGTGGCAGAATCTCATACAGCTTGTTGATCCCTACCGGCAGCACCTGGCACCACATGTAGCGTAGGTAAGGTATTAACCCAAAGATGTTCCAGCAGCAGGGTCTCAACTTGCAGACAGCCCCCCAGGAGGGCCAGTGCTTGTGTCTGTGTGGGTGTGCTGGAGAGAGAAAGCTAGAGGCTCCTTGGCAGCGGGAAGCAGGCGGCAGGTGCTGGTGGTCAGGGGGGAGGTTTCAGCAGCTTGAACGGCATCTGTGGGTGGGTGCGGAGGAGTAGGCTGGAGGGGGCATGCTGACATGCAGCCATCAGGCTTCTGGATACAGTGTAATGGATCGATACCCCCCAGTGACTGGAATTATGGTCCCAGAATCTCGTTGATGGTTCCTGGGACAGGCGGGCATGACTGATTCAGTGGAACACAGTGGAATGACAGCCTATGGGAGTTGAATTATGTCCCTAGAATTAGTGCATGGTCGGGCACACTTCATTCAATTATGCGATAGGTGGTAGCAGCCGCAGGTACAGGAACACACACAGGCAGGCAGGCAGGCACATATAATATGTTGTGTGTTGTTATTTCCATCCCATTCTGGTAGGTTTGCTGGTGGATGTGGGCACAGGTGAGAGCTCTCGTTGGTTCTGGCAGGTGGCAGGCAGCTTGAGCTGGATACACCTCTCCCCCTCTCTCGTTCTAGTGGGGAGCTTCTCTCTCTCTCTCTCTCTCTCTCTCTGTGGCCATATAGTGCAGGTGACAGAATGGGTGGGATTGTGTCTGTCTCTCCTTCTAGCAGTGGGGAGACTTTCTCTCTCTCTCTCTCTCTCTTTTGCCATGAACCAGCAGACAGCAGCAGTGGGATTACCAGGCAAGTGGGGCACATCACCCAGGGTTGACAGGGTGAGCAGACAGGCACCTTGGCATGAGAGGCAGGAAGGTGGGCTGAGGAAGGCTTTGAGCTTGGTAGAAACCTGGGCAAGCAGACAGGCACCTTGGCATGAGAGGCAGGAAGGCAGGCTGAGGCAGGCTTTGAGCTTGGTAGCAACCTGGGTGGACAGACAGGCAGTGTGGCATGAGAGCCAGGCTGGAGGGCTGAAGCAGACTTTGAGCTAGGCAACCTGGGCGGGCAGACAGGCAGCATGGCATGAGAGGCAGTAGGGAAGGCAGGCTGGGACCGTGACAGGGTACTCAAGCTGGCGAAGACTGTGCAGCGCACATGAGAGAGACAGAGCCAGTCAGATTGGTGGGCTGAGATCGTCTAGCCAGAGGCCGACTGACAGACTTTCAGTTTGTCTCCCAAAATGCTGCCACCCTGCATCATGCGGTCAGACAGATAAGCTGGCCGAGACCATCTAGTATGAGAGAGAGGATGGGGTCAGGGCGGGTGCTGGGCATTGGGAGGGAGGGACAGCATCTCAGCAGCACAGCAGTAGTAGCCCTAGCCCAGACTGAGGAGGAGGAACCCCATTCAAAGACTGCCCCTAGCATGGGATGACATGTGCCACTGCACTATCAATCCTTGTCTAGAGGCATCTCGGGGAATCCCAGAAGTTGGTGAACAACAGCTGCTGCACCAACTTGGCCCCTTTTCCCAGGAAAAGCAGGAAGCAAATGTCCCCCGCCATAGAGAACACCCGCTCACTGGGGACACTGGTTGGTGGGCAGGACAGTATACCCTTTGGCCACTTTTGACAGGGCCAGTCACATGTTGGCCTTGCTGGCCCAGTAGGCCAAGGGATCGCTGCTGGAATCAATACAGGGATTGTCCTCAAGGTAGGTCTCCATGGCTGCTGAGGCGCTGACATACTCCCTTTCATAACTCTGACTGCACACCACCTCCACCACTGCCCTCAGCCACGCTGCTTGCCCTATTGTGCACGGCATCATGCTCCCCAGAGTGGCCTGCACATAGGCCGAGCTGCTTCTGCTGCTGCTGACAATAGGGGTGCTCCTGGTGGTGGTGCTGCTACCGCTAGGGCTGGAGGCAGGGATAGACCCGCCTGGCTGAAAGGGGTGGCTGCTCCCACTCCCACCATCCCCAGGGGCCTCCTGCATCCTGGACCCTGTTCACCAGCGCACCCTTCTGGAGGCCATAGAGTGCTATCTCGTGTGCCATGCTGCCCTTGACCCTGGGGCCCAGCATTGTCGCTAGGACATATTCCTCCCGCTGCAGCAGCTCATCAAAATACACCCTCAGCCCTGCCTTCAGCTTCCGCACCAGGTGAAGCGCCTCATCTGCCATCTTCCTGCCCTGAGGGCCAAAATCCCAACCCCAGAGGATCTCATCCAGCCTCCTGTTAAGACTTTGGACCAGAGAGGTCACCTGGCTGAGGGTGGGGGTGGAGCTGCTCACAATCTCCGTCACAGCCAGGAATGGTCTGAGGATGAAGACTGTGTGAGCTAGGATCTTCCATTCCACCCCATTAAACCCTTCTAATGCCCCACTGTTCATCACCAGTTGAACCTGATGCAAAGCGGCTTTCTGCTCAAGAAGCCGTTTGAGCATCAGGAAGGTGGAATTCCACCATGTGGAGACATCCTGGATGATCTGGTGCACTGGGGAGCCTTGCTCATCCTGCTTCTCCCGGCCTTCACGCTCCGGTTAAAGAACCCCGCCAGCTTCCTCCCCTGCTTGATCAGGGAGCTAAGGTTGCCTTCCACAATCCCCTTCTCCCCCAAGCCCAGAGCATCCCTGACCACCAGGTGAAGGGTGTGTCCAGTGCAAGGGATGCTGGTGAAGCCCCTGTCATGGACTGCCTTCAGTATATTGGCTGCGTTGTCCATCACCACACACCCCTTGGTGAAGGGAGCACCTGGCTTGACCCACTCCCTCACCATGGTGGTCAGGGCTGCCTCAATGTTCCTAGTGGTGTGGAGGCTGTCCATTACTTGTGCCTGAAGCAGGGCCCACCTATACCCTGCTTCGGGACCCCTCCTGCCACCCCCTAAAGCTGCCTCCAGGTCCTGCCACCAGTGCGCTGTCACTGCCAGGTAGGCATGCTGGGTGCTCCTGGTGGACCAGAGGTCAGTGGTGAAATGAACAGTGGCACCCATAGCCTCTGCCAGCTGCTCCCTCACCCGCTCCTTCAAAGCCCTGTACAACTCTAGCACCACATTCTGACTCAGGGTGCTGTGGGACAGCAGCTTAAACTGTGAGGCCAGGAACCCAATCAGCTGCTTGAAGCCCATGTCCTCTACAGTGGAGACGGGCTGCCCATCCAACGCAATCATTTCGCCCAAGAGGCGCCTAGCTTTCTCTTAAAAGCCATGCCACCCTCCAGCTGCCAATGGCCTTGGCAGCTATCCCCACCCCAGCTCCTCCATGGTGGGCTGATGCTGCAGGCAAGGCTCCTGCTGCTGTTCTTTCCACCTAGTAGCAGGAATACTGCTCCTGCTGCTAGAGGCAGCAGTTGGTGCAGGACACTTACGCGCTGAAGAAGGTGGGTGAGTGGCTGCTGCAGTTCGGAACCCGCTCGCATCCACTTCCCCTGCCTTCCCGCTTAGCAGCAGAGCACTGTGGCATGATTTCAGGTGCCTCGACATGGCGGTTGTGCCAAGGTTGGTGAGCACCTGCCCATGCTTCACCAGCTTACTGCACACTGTGCACTGCACCTCCCTGGGATCATCCTCCCACACCAGCTTGAAATGTGCCCAGACAGAGGATTTTCCACCCCTCCTGCCTTCTGGCCCACCCAGGGTGATGCACTGCTGCTGCCAGCACTGCTGGGAGGGGCAGAACTTGGTGACAACACAGCTCTTGGAGGAGGGACAGTCATAGCCTCAGCTTCAGACATATCCTTTGTGGGACCTTTCTTCTGCTGCTGCTGCTCCTCTCCCTACTGTCATTGCCTGGGGATTAGACCCTAACTCTATCAGCCAGGGTGGGATCCATCAGCCCTGGACTTCTGGGGATCACCTCAACAATAGGGAACATTGGTGGCCCTGGAGGAACATCGGAAGCAGAACCTGTTGTCCAACAAACCTTCTAGCTATCGTCCTGTCTCGTCTAGCTATCATCCTGTCTCACTCCTTCCTTTTGCTTCCAAGCTGCTTGAACGTGTTGTCTACTCCCGCTGCCTTGACTTCCTATCCTCCAACTCCTCCCTTGACCCCCTCCAATCTG
>QEPC01014935.1:1580480-1596047 GCA_003113815.1 Sphenodon punctatus
TATATTATAAATCTAACTGCTATTAACTATCTAACTATTATAAAACCAATGGAACTAAATAATGGAATATCTAACACCTAGTCCTACAAACACACTCTAAAACTGAATCACTGATCTCTATAAACTATAACTAAGCTAACTTAACTAACTAATAACTAACTCCTACCTAACTACTATAATCTCTCTCTATATATAAATATACAATATTACACAGGGATGGGGGGAAACACAGACAGCTCACAACAACACAAGGAGGGGTACAAAAACAGAAATAAAACCAAAATCAATCTAATCCTACTCTAATAAATAAAAAAACAGTGGAAGGGAATGAGGGATGGAATATGGAAGGAGAGGGAAAGGGAAAGGAATGGATTCAATAGAGGACAGGGAGAGAAAGAACACAGGGATGGGTAAAAAATAAAAATAACAGCTAAATCTATCTAATATAATCTAAATAAATGAAAATATGAAGGTAAATGGGTTGGATGGGTGAAATAGGAGGAGGATGGCCATTGATTGAGGAGAACAAAACTGCTGGGATAGGGAGCCTTCTGAAACGCCTGCTATTCAGGAACAGTGACTAGCTCAGAAGGTGTTGGGAATGGGGGAGGCAATCAGTTTTGTTTCTTGCTGCGCCCGTCTCAACGCAAGCACCATTGACTCCGTGCAGCCTAGCCCGTGGCCAATCGCAGACTGCGAAGCCAAAGGTCTGAGGTGAAAAGGGATGGTGATTTGGCAGACTGGCTGCTACTCCAAGCCTCTCCACCCCTGGTGCCTGGAAGTCTGATCCTCAGCTGACTCCCCCTCCCTGTCATGTTTTGCCTTCCAGTGACATGTTTTTGCGACCCGAACTCATCAAAACTCAATCTGAACCAACCGAACTGTTCGGTCGGTTCAGAGTTCGATATCGCGTTCGGTTCGGATTCAGGTTTTGGTTCGGTTTTTCAAAACGACTGAGTTCAGTCTAAACTCCGAACTTCTGAACTGTGTTCGCACATCCCTAGTGGTTCTACTTTTACAGGCATTATTTTTAGAGGACTCATAACTGCTGGAATTAGAATTAAGGAAAAGAAAACTCTCTACAAGGCAAAACAAAACAAGGCAAGAATGGACTGGGAAGACATCAGATACGTCAGTCCATTAATATCCTTTGCCTCTTCTGTACATGTCCACTATCTCAGGGTCTTCTATTGTTCCAGTCTGTACTGTTCCTCCTATTCTATATGTTCCTAGGTTTCTTGGAAGTTAGAGAGGAAAACAGCTCTTTATGCTCCATAAAAATAAGAGTGCAAACCAACCTATTCTCATTGCTTTGGAACTTCACAGCACTATTCTGATTTCTTAAATCACTGATGTAGAATACATCCCCTAATGGTAAGCATTGAGCCTGCTGAAGTCAATGGGACTTGACTGCTCATGTCTCACTCTACTAGGGATGGGCAAACGCGGTTCAGAAGTTTGGAGTTCGGCCCGAACTTGGCCTGTTCAGACGACCGAACCCGAATCCGAACCCAAACCCGAACTGACCGAACCGAACTCAATTCCGAACGTCGAAATGACCGAACAGTTTAGTCAGTTCGGATCGCGTTCGGGTGAGTTCAGGTAGCAAAAAAGGGTCACTGGAAGGTCAAATATGACAGGGAGGGGTAGTTAGCTGAGGAGCAGACTTCCAGGCACCAGGGGTGGAGAAGCTTGCAAGAAACGAAACTATCTGCCTCCCCCCTTCCCAACACCTTCTGAGCTAGTCACTGTTCCTGAACAGCAGGTGTTTCAGAAGACTCCCTCTCCCAGCATTTCTCAGCTGCCCAATTCATTGCAATCCTCCTCCCATTTCACCCATCTATCCCCCATATTCTCATTCATTTATTTAGCTTAGCTTAGGGTGTTTTCAGATGTTTTGAGATCACAGTCAACCACAGTCAATTCCCTGTGGTGGCTGTGATCACGGAACATTTGTTGGGGGGAACGAATGTTCCCCCCCAGATGTTACCACGGTGGGGAATCACTTTCGCCATGTGAGCGGCTGAAGCGGCGGGACCAGAAGCCGCCACCTGGCAAAGGCGATTCCCCGCTGTGATGAACCCCGCCGTCACTTCTGGACAGTGGCCACGGCCCGGAATCCCTGCAGGGATTCCGGCCCATGGCCAAAGCAGGCAAGCACTGCGGCCGCATTGGCCGTGGTGGCCGCCCGTCTCCCTAGAGGGCGGGTGGCGGAGAGCGTGGAGGGACGGGGCTGTGCGGCCGCACATTGCATCGCGCGGCCCCGTCCCCTCCCCGATTCCCCGCCAGGATCCCCTGGCACATCTGTTAGGGCATGATGGGGTCATCCCGGCGGGGGATTAATTTATTGTTTTCGTGACAGGGCCAATTGGCCCCATTATGTCCAAAAACACCACAGATAGATTTAGTGGTTATTTTTTTGTTTTTACCTCTCCTTGTGTTCCCGGTGTTCAATCTTCCTTCCTCCCTCCCACCCCCTCAATTTAATCCTTTCCCTCTCCCATATATTCCATCCCAGATTCCCTTCCCTTGTTTTTTTCATTTAGAGTAGGATTATTAGATGGCTTTAAATTTCATTTCAGTTTTGTACTGAAATGAAACTTAAACCTTAAACTGAAAATTTGTGTTGTTTGTGATCCCCCCCATCCCATAGATAGATAGATAGATAGATAGATAGATAGATAGATAGATAGATAGATAGATAGATAGATAGATAGACAGTTGTAGGAGTTATCTTAGTGATAGAGATAGCATTAGTGATTTAGTTTTAGTGTTTGTAGGAGTAGGCCTGTGTACTTATTAGATAATCCATTTAGTTCATAGCATTTAGAATAGTTAATAGCAGTTAGATTTAGTGTAGATATATATATATAATATTAGATTAAAAAATTAAATAAAAAACCCATATAAAAACAAAAAACATAAAAATTAAAAAAACATATAAAACCAAATAAAAAAAACAAAAAAACATATAAAAAACAAACAAAAAAACCCCATAACAAAACGTTTCCTGAATGGCTGAACCCAAACCGAATGGCCGAACTAACTGAACGGACGAACTGAATGGACAAACTGAACGCAGCCGAACCGAATGGCTGAACCCGAACCACGATCTGTTCGCCCATCCCTACACTCTACCATGAATGAGGGACTGACTAACTGAACTCAGTGGTGGCTGCCAGATGTGAATCCAGTCAAAGTGTAAGAGTGAAGAGTAGGAAAAAGTCAGAACTTTGAATTATTTATTTATGTGTTTATTAATTTATTTATTTATATCCCACCCTTTTCTGTAGCCTCAGGACAGCTTACAATAGAAAAATATAAAATCCAGTAAAACCAAATAAAATGCCATTAAAACCATTCCCTTCCAAACTCTCCAAACCCCTATGCCCAAATAGAAAGATAGTACATTACCTTCTGAAGCTGATCAGGCTTGTTTTGGCGAAGTTCTGGAAGAAGGGAATTCCAAAACTGTGAGGAAGCCACTGAGAATGTCTCTCTGCGGGCCTGTGTTGTCTGAACCTGATGCAATGGTGGTATTTGCAAAAGGGCATTCCCGGCTGACCTGAGGGAACATAACGGGATATAGGGGGGAAGGCAGTCTCTTAGATATGCAGGGGGAAAGCCCGGAACACTATTGGCAGCCTGCGCAGACAGTGGAGCACTGGTGTAATGTGCTCCTGGGAGCCCATGCCCATCAGGAGGTGGGGCCACCGCATTCTGCAAGAGCTACAGTCTCCAAAACAGTCTTAAACGGTTATAGCTGGGTATTAAAATGGCCTGGACAAGTTCTTAGAGAGTAGGTCCATTAATGAAGTAGCTTAGGGGATTAACTTCTTACTGTCAGGAACTGGGATTGAACAATGGGGAATGGTTTGCCCATTGTGACTGTTGGTTCTTCTCCCAAGAGATTGAAATTGGCCACTGTCAGAGGACATGATACTGGGCTTGATGGACCATTGGTCTGACTCAGTATGGCACTACTTATGTTCTTAAGGGCAGCCCCACATAGAGAGCATTATAGAATTCCATTGTTTCAAACCTTACAGTTAAATTTACCCCTGCATTTAACAGTGTATTTGACAATTTCTGCCAGAGGAATGTGCCTGACACACATCCTCCTTATATCATCACTGTCACTGAACCCGTGGCCACAGGGGTTTGGAGCGCTGCCTCTGCTGCTGGTGCCATCCCTCCGGCCTGACTTCAGCCTAGTTCTCTCTTGCCCATGTCTCCTCCCATGTTCTCCCAATATCTGCCTAGTCAAACCCATTCCCAGCTGTGTCCTATTGCCCCAGTCCTGCCTCCTAACTTCCTGATTGGCTACCAGTGAGTCACTATTTAAGGCCTGCTGGTGGCTACAGGATGTTGGGTGGAGCAATTGCTCTTCTCCTCAGTCTTTGTTTGTTCTATGTTGTAGCTGCATGTATTCAAATCCTGTCCCTATTCCCTTGTGCTTCCCCTTATTTGCCCTAGTTGTGTTCCCTAGTCCTGATCCTTTGTACCCTGTTAGCTTCCAGATTCCCTTTCTTCAGGCCGTTGCATCCCTCTAGGCTCCTTGTCTCCCCCCACCCCCTCCTTTCAGACTTCTTCCCCCTGATTTATAGTTCCTCAAGTTCTTGTTCTCTGTTCCTCCCTGGACCTCAGTGATGAGCCGTATTCTTTCTGAGGATGGCATGGCCAGTTCTCCGTGATGAGCTTCCCTCTCCTTCTGATCAGAGAATGGCTAAGAAGTTTTCCCTTCCCTTGTCGCCACCCAGCTCTAGGTTCTAGGTTGCCCTCACCCAGTTCTGGTCCTCCCCTTCAGCCTCCCTGTGCCCCAACCCTCTTGTCCCTGATAATCTGTGTTTTTTCAGACACTTTTTTAGTGATACGCAGAACCATGACTCTGTCAAACTGTCACTATTCCAACAGTTAATGAGGGGAAAGGCAGTGGAAGCTTCAGAAACTGACAGTTTTTAAACTCCACTGGCATCAGTGGGAGCAAGAACCAGCTCTTGCTCTGAAATGACAAAGTGCTACTGTAGAAAGAAGAGAGAGCAAATAGATTGCTGCATTAACTGTGGACAGATACAATCTATTTCAATGCTGATTTAAGGTTATTTAGGGTTATACACAGTCCTTAATGAGCACACGACTTAAGGGCGCTTTTAAACGAGACAAGAAACGCGGCTGATCCTTTGATCAGCCACGTTTCTTTGCGCTCGTTTAAATGACAAACTTACATTTAAGCCGGTGTCAGACCGGGCAGGCGATCCTGCCCCCTCCGACGCGGATTGCCGCTGTGCCGGCTTCACGGCACACTTCCCGGATATTTTGCCAAGTGCGCATGCGCAGAAGGGCGCGCATTCACACTGAGTCTCTACGCCGGGTCTGATGCTCAGAAGAGCATCAGACCCGGCGTAGAGAGAAAGGCGGGGGGGATATGCCGGCACTTAACAATCCCGCTTGTCAGCGGAATCGTCTAAAAGCGCCTTAGTGTTGTGTCAATGGGCTTTAGATTCTTGATCAGTGTACTATGGTCCATTCTTAGTGCTTGACAGTATGAGGTTATCTTCTTGTAACAGATTAGGGTGAGGATGTTTTTGTGAGGGGCGTATATTGTTCTATCTCACTTATTTGTAGCAACACATATACTGCCAGTAACTGTGCAGTATGATACATGCAAATTACTCTCTCTTCCCAATTCCCTTCCTTGTTAATTTTATTTTTTAAGATCCTGGTATTATAGGATCTTTTTATACCAATTTCCATATTTTTACAAAATCACTGCTGTAAAAATGTGAGCAGTTATTATGTGGTTAGGGGATTAGCTAGACCTCTTTTTCTTGTGTTTGACAGGCAAATCAGCTTGGCTAGGCTGTGAAGTGTTTAGTGATAAGATTCTCCTGTGTGTGCTGTCATTAATTTGTCATTATTATTATTATTTTTTACTGCAAGGCATGCAAAAGTCCCTGAGACACAGCAGGGACTTTTTCTCAGAACTGTAAAAGAATTAAGAAACTAGCTCTTCTGTTGCAGTAATGACAATTCTTTGAGCTACTGTGAAGGAACAACCAGCTTTAGGAATGATATGAAAAATCCCAAGCTTAAGGACTTGGAGTTCTTTGCAAACAGGTCTTGAAGTATTTACCCTACAAGGAAAACACTATGGATCAATTTTGCAGTACTCATATTGTATACTGGTTTGGCTTCATGTGTTATTCAGTCCTTTACTCAGACCAAACTTCAGTTGATGTTAGTGGGGACTTGCCCAATTAAGAATTATTTGCAAATTGAATAAAGGCCTCAGTATTGGGTTCTCATATAATTAAAGCTTATAAAAATATTTACCATTGAATCAAGAAACAATAAAATAAATTCCATTTATCCTTCCCCTACTTGTAGTTAGTGTTGAAACTTGGTCCTTGGCTTCCTTTGGGAAGCACCAAGAACCGGTTCATTCAGCCCCAATTTCCCAAGTTCTGAAGTTTCAGAAAATTCTCTGCTGACTGCAGGGTTGGGGGCCATGGGGCAGGTAAGTGGAGGCCAGATGACAGCACTAGGCCTCTGCCTGCTGGCCAGGGTGGGAATAGGCCAGCAGGGACCAGGGAAGGGGGGGTTGGGAGCCTAGTGGTGAGTCAGGGGTGGAGTGTGTGCTTAGGGGGAGCAGGGGGCCTAGCAGGTGTGTGTGTGTGTTTCTAGAGTGGGTTAATTACCTTCAGAGGAGTCCTGCATCAATGCATGACTTCTTCCCAGCTGGTAACTTTGAAAGTAAAAAAACAACAGAGCATGCTCAGAAAGGGCCGCTCAGACCCTGAGACAATGCACCGACCCCCCATTCTAGGCCCCCGCTTCCCTTAAGGACCCCCTGACTTTGACACACACACCCCTCGGAAACACGTAAGTATTCTATAAGGGTCCAAGGAGCAACCCAAATGCTTGGGACCGCTCCTCAAACCCCTGGAAATACTCACAAGCTTTCCCCCCTCCTATCAGAACACCACTAGATAGTTATGAAACCGTGTAACTAAATGATACTATTATTTACAATAAGATCTTGCACCCTGAACAGGCTGGGTTTCAGGTGGACTGCTCCACAACTGACCAGTGATTAATCTTATTCCATTTAATTGATAAATAATATATATAAAATTAAACGGGGAACTATTTGTTGCTTTCCTAGATCTGAAAGCTGCCTTTGATCGAATTAATAAGCACTTACTCTGGAAGAAGCTGGCAGTCATGGCAATAGATAGCCAATTACTTGCCCTAATTTCTAAACTCTATCAGGATACTGTTCAAGTAGTAGGGCTGGACAAGGCTGGGCACTCTACGAGGGAAATTAAGATGTGCCAGGGAGTGAGGCAGGGTTGTGTATTAACCCCCTCACTCTTTAATCTGTTTGTCAATGATCTGGCTCTGGTTATGGCCAAGGTTGAATTTTTCCCTCCCAATTTGGCAGTCAGGCCTGTGGGCTGTTTAATGTATGCAGATGGTATGGCACTACTATCACAGACAAGGGTGGGTCTAAGGAGGCAGCTCAACTATTTCTCAAATTATTGCTCGATAAATAAACTTATAATTAATTATACCAAATCTAAGATCATGGTATTTTTGAAAAGTAGAAGACAGTATACATGGTTTCTTGACGATCAACCATTACAGCAGGTCCCTTCTTTTAGATATTTGGGACTGCATTTTCACCAGACAGGGACTTGGAGAGATCACATGAATAGATCTATTTCCTCGGCAAAGGGTACCTCCTCAGCCATATGCAGGTCAAAAGCAGAGGCTCGCATTGTTCCCCTGGAAGTGGCAGTCTGGATTTTTAATGCAAAAATAGGAGCAGCACTCCTGTATGGAGGTGAATTGTGGGCCTCCTTGATCCCTCTTAAATTGGACCAGTTCCAAGCTGAATTTCTTAGGTTAATTCTGCGAGTACCTAGGGTTACCCCCCTGGCAGCCATACAACTGGAGACTGGACAATTGGGATGGGACCATAAGGCCTGGATAAGGGCCATTAACCTCTGGCTAAAACTCACAAGCAGTGGAAACAGAGGGTTAGTTAGACATCTATTGGAGGAACTGCATAAGAATAAATGGCAAGTTGCTATTGAAGGTGTTTTGCTAAGGTTAGGCTTTTCCATCAAATACTTCCAGGGAAAAAATGCTAGAGCATTACGAACTGAGATCCTTATGAGAATAAAGGACATTGCATAGCAGAATGATGTAGCAATAGTGAGGAATACTACCCATATGAAAGAGTATATGTTGTGGGCCACAAGAGCTGGTGTGTCAGCTTTATATTTGAGTTTATCAATCTCTTTGAGAAGTAGGCTGCTCCTTATGGCCGCAAGGTTTATTACCCTCCCTTCTAATGTTATGGAGGGCAAATGGGGAGGTGTTCCCTTTGATGAAAGGCTCTGCCCCTTTGATCAGATGGCAGTGGAAACTACTCAGCATCTTCTGTTTGAATGTAGATTATATGATACAATTAGGAGTGATCTATTAGCTTTTTTTCTCGATATTTTCCCTGGTAGGGGGTCCTATGACCTTCTGGTCTTGGTTTTGCAGGATAAGGAGTGGGTTTGCACAAAACTGGTAACAAAATTATGGGAGCAGGCCTTTGAAATAAGGCAGAATTTTTTGGAGTTTAGACAGTCCGCCCTAGTTGGATAATGTTTTAATTCTGTGTTCATGTTTTACTTTTGTTTAATTATTATCGTAGTGTAATTGTTTTATGATGGTTTTATAATTGTTTCTGTTCAAAGTGCTATGGCGTGGGTTATGATTTGTGGGCTCCACAACCGGGCACAGGGGCAAGGTACTTGGGATCAACTACAACCTTCAGGGAAAAGTATTTATTCCTTTCTGCTAGGGTAAATGCCCTCCCCATTAAGGTGTTGGAAGGAAGGGCAGCTAAAATTCTGTGTGGAGATCGTCTTTGTCCATTTGACAACCTAGCAGTGGAATCTACGTACCATATTATATTTGAATGCCACCTGTATGACGGTATATGAGCAGAGACACTTCAGACCTTTATAGGTAAATACCATGGGGCATCGAGTTTCTTTTTAACACAAATGGCCCTTATGGACTTGGATGCCGAGGTATCTGCTGGCATCATGAGATTCTTGATGCTAGCAATAGGGATAAGGAAGAAGTTCCTTGAATCTAAGTTACTGTTAGAGGTGGAGTGAAAATTTGCTCTGTATGGCACGCTAAGATCATGTATTTAGACTGACAAGGGACGGAAGACGTAGGCTCATTATTCATCTCATCTTGTTTAGAAAGAGTAGGACTACGAGTTGGAAGAGCAAGGGACTTATAAACTTTCTCCTTAATCCATGGTTTTTGGGCATGAGACAAATTAAGATCAGGTCTAACAAATTGAAAGGAGACCCTTGCAGGGCTAGTTATGTTTACTAGCCTTGGGTTTGTTAGATCAAATTTAAAGCTAGGTTCTTTGCTCCCATTGGGCTTAAACCATTGGGCTTAAATCATGCCTAGCTTGCTTGTGGTTCCTGCTTTGTACTTTTTTTCTACTTTTTTTGTACTCTTTCTATGCAGGTAATTGTGTGTTTAGAGATTGTGAGTTGTTAATCCAGGTCTGGAGAAGTGTAAGGTCATTAAATATGAGTCCGCATATTGAGTTTAGGCATAAGTCTGTTAAGTGCAGTGAACTATACTCCCATTTTCAAAATTGCAGGGGTCAAGTGTTGCCGCCATAAGCCCTGGGAAGGGCAAGGTGGAATTTGAATCTGAGTATGTGTCTACCCAGATGAATTGACTATGAATTTCCACCAGGACAGGTGGTTATGGCCTTTTTAGGCTATCATTAGGATGGCAGGAAACTTAAGGACAAATAGGGCAGGGGTGGTGGGTGGAAAATTACTTTAATGATTATTTATGGGTATTGGTGGACTGATTAGTCCCATTTTAGAGGGGGAACTATTTGTTTTCATGGTTTTCATGGTTCGATTAGGAAGTTTTATTATTATCTTTTTTTGAAGTTTTATGTATGTATGTATGTATGTATTGGTGGGGTTTTTTCTCTCTTTGTTCTTCTATTTCTCTTATGTATTGTATGGCAATGACCTACGGTCATGTCTTTTAATAAATTGAATTGAAAGTGCTATGGCCACTGGCTACGCCAATAAAACAAATATTATATTATTATTATTATTATTATTATTATTATTAACCTTATGATGATTGTTCTGTCTATATGCAACTCTCCCAGCCTTTTGTAGTCTTTATTGTCTTCATTTTCAAGTGTTTCTCCCTACTTCTGTCCAAAAAATTATTTCAGGGTTGATTCCTCCAGCATTAATGTTTAGCTCCTGGTAACATCATTTTGTCTCATTTAACTCTCAGATTTATTTTCTATAAGGCTATACCGTGGTTTATTTATGAATTATCATTATTATTATTATTATTATTATTATTATAATAAAAGATTTCTTATCCTGCCCCCTTCTGCCAAAGGCAGCTCGGGACGGCGTACAATATAAAAGCATTTTAAAAATACATATAACTTAAAAACAAACAATAAAACCATCAATTCCCTCCCCCCCAACCCTATCCCATCCCTCCCCTTACCCGTCTCTCTCACCAAATGCCTGGTGAAACAGTCAAGTCTTACACTGATGCCTGAAGGAGGGAAGGCCCTGGGCCAAATGAACCTCTGCCGGGAGAGTGTTGCACAACAGAGGTGTGGCAACCGAGAACGCCCTTTCCAATGTGGCCCCCCACCAAACATGGGGGACCCCAAAAGGGCGCTCTCCACCAACCACAATGGCTGTTCCAGAACCTGGGGAGTGAGGTGCTCCTGCAGGTAGGTGGGGCCCAGGCTTTGTAGGACTTTAAAGGTGAACACGAACACCTTGAATCAGGCCCGTAGACAACCAGCAACCAGTGCAGAGAACAGAGCACCTGTGTTATGTGCTCTTGGAAAATCCGTACCCGTCAGGAGATGGGCCTCCGCATTCTGCACCAGTTGTAGCCTCTGGACCATCACCTTGGTTAACCCCACGTAGGCTGTGTTACAGTATTCTCAAGCATCAAGGTGATGAAGGCATAGATGATGGTGGCAAGGTAGTAGTCTGAGGCATAAGGCTGTAACCATTGCACCAGATGTAATTTAGTAAATGCACTCCTCACCACAGCTGCCACCTGAACATCCAGGTGGAGCTGCAAATTGAGGAGCACCCCCAGACTATGAACTTGAGGAACCAGGACAAGGTGCACCCCATCAATGATGGGGGCCTCCACTCCCTCAGCCCTTCCAACCAGAATCACCTCCATCTTGTCCCAATTCAACTTCAGGCAGTCCTCATCCAGGCCCCAACAGCTGTCAGACATCAGGTAAGCAACAAGAGTGCGGGGCCTGAGTCTGCTGAAAATGAGAGGCAAAGCTGAGTGTCATCAACATATTGGTGACAACACATGCCAAACCTTCTCACGACCTCACCCAAAGGCTGCATATACATGTTGAACAGAAGGGGGGACAGAATAGAACCCTGTGGGACCCCACACGTGAGATCCTGGGGAGCAGATGTACAGTCACCCAAGACCACATGGTGAGTCCTACCAGCCAGGAATGAGCAGAACCATTCAAGAACAACCCATCCCGGCACGATCCCGCAGTCGAGTCACCAACAGCTCATGGTCAACAGTATCAAAAGCAGCTGACAGATCTAACAAGACCAGAAGGGTCGACTGCCCCGAGTCTAAAGTATGGAGCAGGTCGCGACCAAGGCCACAAGCGCAGTCTTGGTGCCATATCCCGAACGAAAGACAGACTGCGAGGGGTCCAGGAAACTGACCCAGTCAGATGATCAGGTTTTTGGCGAGGGAGATGGGCCAGGGGGGTATTATTTTTGGTGGGGGCTGAGGTGGGGTTTTAAAATGTCTTTTACTGCTTTTTGATGTTCGTCTCCCCGCTGTGGGGAGGCTGTGTTTTCCCTCTTTTGTTTCTGCCCCTTTTGTGGTTATTTTATTATGTATTTTGTATGTTATATATTTTATATTGTAAGCCACCCCAGGCTGCCTTTGGTAGGAGGGGTGGGGTAATAAGTTTTTCAGATACATAAATAAAACCATGTATACTGTTTCTGTTAAATAATTGTGAAAAACAAAACCCAACTCAGCACATTAATTCAGATTCCTTCACAGTTAAGTTCTGCACAGCTATTAAGCCCAGAGAAGCCAAATTTAACAGTGACTTAATGGAGTCATCTCATCTGGAATAGGAGAGTGACACATTTGGCTGCCTACAGTGACATCCAATTGCAATAAAGTTGGGATTCAGGTGACACAATCAAATTCTCTCTCATTGCACCTTCGTAACACCACTGAATTAACTAGGAAATTGGTCACTTTCCCCTCAAACGTAGGACATTTGTTCGCAAGTGCTGTACTGTAGCAAAATAAAATAAGAGACTTTGGCTTAAGTAGGTGATTGCCAATAGAAGTAGCAAGGATGACTGGCTCAACATAGCACACAGCCAACACAATAAAACATGGATTTAGCAATAACCTCATTGGCTGCAATCCCAAGCGGGATCAGCGTGGGATCTGTGCAGGTCCCTCACAGGATCCGCGTGGCACAATGCAATCCCTATGGAGATGCGTGTGGTTTGCACGCACATGCACACGTGCAGGATGCGCGCAGCATGCACGGGGCATGGAATCACCCCCAATTTCTCTATCAAGGTGGACATCATATAAGTCCATTTCCTAAAAATAGGATGAAGCACATGAGCAGAGAGCACCAGTGATTAATCTGATATAAGTCTGTACCTTCAATAGGGTGATATGTTATGGGAACAATCCTGAATAACCCTATCTTTCTTGCCAAGGTTGTGTGAGTGTCTAATGCAGTTGTGTCTCCACAATGTTCCTTGCTTTGGATAATCTGAAGCATGTCCCTTTTCTAATTTTTCATTTTGTGCTCATTTTCCCCTACAAAATCATCTCACCTCCATTACCTTTCTGATGTAGAACAGCTATGTGCAAATAGTAGCCCATAAACCAGCTGCCAGCCACATCACAAACATAGTGGAACACTCCATCTGTTCTTTCCATTTACATTTTCTGACCCTTTCTCTCTTTTCATATTGACAAGAAACAAATTGATTTAAATATACCAAGCAGTTGTTCAACCCTCAAATGCTTGAGTACAGTGTAATAACTGACTAACTATTAGTGCCTCCTAACTGATAAAACAAAACCTATGTTCCTTGATTTCTAACAGATGTTCTTTTCCCTTAGAATCAATTAAAATCACTGCATAAGTTCACGTCCCATACCAGCATGTGTCTGTCTGATGAAGGAAGCTTTATCTAGGGAGGGGAGGGGGGCAGTGGATTATAGTCTTTCCTCACTTACTTACTTACTTACTTAATTAATTAATTACTTTTTCTTTTTCTTTATTTCCCACCCTTCCCCAAAGGTGTAGAGTGGCTTACGGTAATAACTTATACTGTAACTGGTTAGGAATAAATCCATTGAACTCAATCGACTTACATGAGTGTGTGAGGAGAATATGGCCCTTGCAAAAGATGTTATCTGGTGCACTTTTTATTTCACTAATACAATTGAAAATCATAAACAGAAGTCTTGATGCACAGCCCAGTGTAGTGTATGGAAAAACTAATATTGCCTCAGTGTGCTTTGACTCATGTCTTTGCATAAGACAGTTGTCAGGCAATTCTTTATCTTCAATTGTAAAAGGAGTTCTGGTTTACTTTCCTTTGCCATATTTTATGTGTAAATTCTCAGAGGAGGGATGTTTCAGTGGTTGACTAGCTGACTCAGGGTAATGTCAGACATTACGGGACCAAGGTCAACCACAGTGAAACCCCTCTGGTGACCAAAAGTCCCGTAACGTGTAAATGATTCCCGCCAGATGTTCACCCCGGTGAGCCTCTGGTGGGAATCATTTTAACCACAATTCCGGGGATGGTGCCGGCACCATCCCCGGAATCATGGTTAATGCAACCACGATCCGTGATGGGCCAAATGTAACATCTGTTACATTTGGCCCATCCTGGATCGTGGTCCTGGCCACAATCCAGGATTGGGTGCAGCAGCCGGATTGGGCGGGCAGCCGGGGGAGTGCAGGGGGGCGAGGCTGTGCAGCCTCACATTGCGTCGTGCAGCCCCGCCCCCTGGCCGTTCCTCAGAAAGAATCAGCCCGCCACGTCTAAAGGATAGCCGGGCTGATTCCTGACCAGGATCCGAAACGGATTCCAGTCCGTGATTCAGCGTGGTGGGCCAAGAGGCCCGTCACGTCTGAAATTACCCTCAGTTGCCTGTAAAGATGTATCCTTTTAAGAAAATTATACTGTTGTAAACAAAGGACTTGCCTATCATGTGTTGCTTTGTTTGTTGTAGCTACACTAGTGTGGTTACACTGGTACAACTCCCTAGCATAGATGCAGGTGTAACTGTAACAAAATCCCTAAATTTCAACATATTCATGCAGCCTTTGGGTGAGATTGTGAGAGGGTTTGAAGTTGGGTGCCATCAATACGCTGATGACACCCAGCTTTACCTTTTATTTTCATCTGACCCAGGTCCTGCAGTCTCGGTGTTTACCTGGTGTCTGGATACATTGGGGGATTGGATGAAGGCGAGCTGTCTGAAGTTGAATCCCAACAAGACAGAAGTAATGTTGGTGGGAAAGGGCAAGGGAGTGGAGGTTCCCATCATTGATGGGGTCCGTCCCTCCTTGGTCCCTCAGGTTTGGCGCCTGGGAGTATTCCCCGATTCACAACTCCACCTGGATGCCCAGGTGGTGGCTCTATCGAGGAGTGTATTTTGTAAGTTACACCTGGTTTATCGTCTTATATCTCAGGCTCTGATCTGGCCACTGTCATCCATGCATTCATCACTTCAAGGTTGGACCACTGCAATGCATTCTACATGGGGCTACCTTTGGCGAAGACCCGGAGACTGCAGCTGCTGCAGAATGCAGCGGCCTGCCTCCTGACAGGGATGGGCTGCCGGGAGCACATAGCACCGGTGCTCCATTCACTGCGCTGGCTGCCTATAGTCTTCCAGGCCCAATTCAAGGTGTTGGTTATTCTCTTAAAAGCCCTACACAGCCTGGGACCCATGCACCTGTGGGACCGCCTCACCCCTCTTGTCCTGGATTGGCTCCTGCAGTCAGCCAGTGATGCCCTCTTGGAGGTACCTTGGGGGGCAACATTCAAGAGGGAATTCTTGGTGGCCACGCCTTGGCTGCGGAACTCCCTCCTGGTGGAGGTTTGTGTCTCTCCAGATCTCCCCTCCTTTTGCAGGAAATGTAAGACCTAGCTGTTTTGCCAGGCATTTGGTGAGGGGGACGGTTAGTGAGTGGGTTTTTTTCTTGTGGAGGTAGGGTCATTCTGGCCCCATTTGTTTGATTTTAAAATGTTACGGTTTTTATATTGTATTTTATACTGTATTTTATACAGTAAAACTCACCTCTTTCGCTCTGCTCTGTCTGACTCTTTATCCTGCTGAGCCACTATTCCTATACCTACGATCGGTTTACCCTTATCCTTGCAACATGGACCTGCCTGCTGTCATTCTCAT
>QEPC01014935.1:1597314-1623434 GCA_003113815.1 Sphenodon punctatus
TGGTATGATATGAAACAATATAATAAACACAATTGTACAAATTCTGGTATACAATAGAAAGCAAGCGACAAATAAATTGCAAATTGTAATGTACAATAGAAAGCAAGCATATACCATCATATGGATTATACACTGATAAATAGCTGATGGAATGATGAGGTGATGGTGCAGTGATCACATCCCTTCCTCATATACCACTGGCCATCAAACGCGTTTCGGGGAACCTGCCCCTTCTTCAGTGTGCCTAGTATTCCATCAGTGAACAGAAATGCTTTCACAATAAATGGAAGCAAAAATGAAGTTGACTCTGAGCCTCTCTCTATCCTCCTTCCTGATGAAGGAGGCCTGGATAAGCCTCCCAAACAGCTACCCAATTATTCCTCACTGTGTGGTAATTTCTGTAAAATAAAAGAGACAGCTTCGAGACCCAAAAGCCACTCAACTAGGGAACCTGTGCTGGTGAAGCTCAAATCAAATGGATCCCGATCACCAATGGTTGATACCATATAATACCTTAATGGTTTCTTCTCCTGGGCCTCAAACTGCTCATGTTTGCTGGTGGTGAGAACCCTTAATCCAGATGGAAAAGGGAAAAAAGCTGAGTAGGCTTCTCAATCCCAATGATAAACTGGGGCATGGAAAACAACAACAGAAAAACATTTAGTCATAAAAAGATTGTCAACGCGTATGAATCCCATGCATTTTAAACACAAAGTCCATGGTACTAAAATGCAACTCACCACCAAATTGAGTTCGTAGGTCTGTTTGAGAGACTGCTTCTTTGACTGCCAATGTGAAGGCTCAGCAATGCAACTGAACATAACTGCTTGCTCCTTATTATATATGGAGAAAACCTGTTGCTGGGCTAATCTCCTACAGCTGTGCTTATTGATCAAGGAATGGGCCCTGCTGTAATGACATGCCTGCACAATGTGAAAGTGAAACTACTCTGAACCCATATGGGTAATGACGGCACCAAGAACCAAACACACCATGGCCAGTGCGCCACCTTTGTTGCCTAAAGATAAACTGCCCAATGATTGGTATCATTGAGACCACGTGAATGGAGAGTCCCAAGTCTGAAAATCCAATAGACCTCCCTCCTTTGAAGTAATTCTGGGTTATGCTCACCCCCTTGCACAACTTCTATGCATAAAAACCTTAAGTTCCCAACTCTGTGTTGTAAATCAAGAAAATGGGATACTAGCGGTTCCTTCAGAACCTGTCTCTTAATATTCCTGCAGTGTTCCTGTATTCTGATCTTAACTTGCCGCGTTGTATACCCCACATATAGCAGACCACAAGGGCACAAAGGCATAAATAGGGAAACTCTGGATGCCGACGCTGGGCCCTCCGACAGCGTGGGCTTGGCCATGCCCCTGCTGCATCACTCTGCATGTCTGCGAGCACGCAGGTCCTCAGGTATAAACACCAGTGCCAAGAAGCACTCGGTGCTGGTGACTGAGGTGGAGAGACCAGCTCGTGCAAGCAGATAAGTGTTGTGTTTATGTTATTGTGCTGTTGTTATTGAGTAGTGCTTGGGAACTTGAGGATATTGTTTTGTAACCCCTTTCTTGTGCCGGTGTGTCTGTTGTGTGGAAGTGAGTGGGTGTGGAGCGAGCGAGTGCAAGAGTGAGCAAGAGCCCCTTCCCTTCCCTGGGACTCTGCCCCCTTCCCCCCCTTCTGGTGTGATTGCCCTTCCATACCCACAATTCCTGGGCCCTGTTCCCCCATTTCCCCACCACTGCACATGGATCCTAGTCCTTGCGCCCCTCCCAGTGTGGGTATTGTGTGTTGTCAGTGTGTGTCTGAGGCCTGAGGCTCCTGTCAACCCTCAGTGCCCTATGATGATAGGGACCCGATCTCTGTGAGGTTACAAGGGTCCACACACTATCCTGATGGGCTGCGTATCCCAGATAGATGACTCCGGTGGCTGGAGCTCGGGCAAGTGCGTGGGTATTCGGGCCTCATAACCAGTAGAACCCCTCGCCCTTTCCCCTCCTTCCTAGATTCCCCCCTCCCCGTAACACCTGTACTTTTCCCTGCCCCCCATTGTGCTACACCCGAGTACCACATATTCACCATATTTAACAAGGAACAGACTGAAAACTCAGGCCTGATTCTCAGAAATTTGGAAACACCAGAGAATAATTTTTCTAGTGCTCAGTTCAGCCCTACAAAAATCCTTAGTAATGGTACAAAGATTCCAGAGGTTTAAAAATAATGAAAGTTATTAAAGAACCAACACTGTCATAACCATGAACCATCTGAAACTGAATCCTGTCAAGACAGAGGTGATGCTGGTGGGTAAGGCTTCAGGAATGATAGCACCCATCATTGATGGGGTCTGTCCTCCATTAGTTTCCCAGGTCCAGAGTCTGGGGGTGCTCCTTAACTCATGGCTCTGCTTGGATGTCCAGGTGGCAGCTGTGGCAAAGGGAGCATTTTGCCAATTACATCTGGTGTGTTGGCTTCAGCCGTACATCTCAAATGCAGATCTGGCCACTGTCATCCATGCTTTCATTACCTCAAGATTGGACTATTGCAACACACTCTATGTGGGGCTACCTTTGGTGACAGTCTGGAAATGGCAACTGGTGCAGAACATGGCAGTCCATCTCCTTTCAGGGACGTGTCACCGTGAGCACATTACACCAGTACTTCATTCTTTGCACTGGCTGCCTATAGTTTTCTGGGTCAGATTCAAGGTGTTGGTTTTGACCTATAAAGCCCTAAACAGCCTAGGCCCACTTATCTGCAGGATCGCTTCACCCCCCTGGACCATGGATCAGCTCCTGTGGTCCGCTGGTTGCACCTCCCTCAGAATCCCCTGGGTATCTTGAGTAGTGACAACGAGGGGGGGTGTTCTTGGTGGCCGCACCATGACTGTGGGACTCCCTCCTGATGGAGGTCTGCCTGGCCCCAGATCTCCCCTCTTTTCAAAGGCAGTGTAAGACCTGGCTGTTATGCCAGGCTTTCAGCAAGGCCAAGAGATGAGGGAGGGAGGGGAGATTAGGAGGGGGGGCTTTTTGCTCCTCTTGGGGCTATCTATTAATTTTTAATTGTTGAATTTTTATAGTGTTTTATTGTTATTGTGAGTTTGTATTTTTATATTGTTTAAGCATGTGAGTTGCCCTGAACTGTTGCAGCAGGAGGGGGTGGTCAAGAGAAAGAGAGAGAGAGAGAGAGAGAGAGGACCGTGGGGACCAATCGTGAGAAGGCCTGCTAACTGGGATCCCTCTCCTAAAGTTCTGGCCCAACCCCCTGATGTGACCTCACACAGTATGGAAGGAGATGCACGCGCGCTCGCGCGCACGCACGCACACCCTTAAAAGGTACAGTAGCATACTTTATGCTACAACTATAATCCTTACAAAGGCTGAAAATGGCAGCTTCTAGAATTAACAAAACTGGTCTCACCTTAGCAGATCAGAGTATTTTCTACTAGAATTTAGCTCGCTCCACAGTTATGGCTATGCAACCTACATGGTTGTCAGAACACACTGTTACTTCCAAGTGCCAAACAGTTCCTCCAGGACATTGGTGAGCCCCAATAGTCCTCTGAGCTAATGTTTCTTCTCACTGCTCATAACCACCTGGACAGCTAGTTCAACTTACTCATCTCACTGGGTGTTTTTATACGTGATGCTGTTATGTGCTGCCACGCTTTGATCCTACCTAGGGTGAGAGCCCTCACCCCAGGCAGGATCCAGCCTGGCTGCTGAACAGACGTGCTGGCAACTCAGATGGGGAAAGGGGCGGGGAGAGGGCGGGGCAACATGCAGACATGGTCTGCACGGCCCTGTCCCCCATGTAACTTGCTGCCGCTGCCGGCATCTTCTTTGAAAAGGACTGAGCATGCTCAGAAGGAACATTTAGGCCCTTCTGAGCATGCTCAGTTTCTTTTTTTATTATTATTCTATTTATTATTTTATTTTAAGAATTTTTATCCGCCCCTTCTGCCACAAGCAGCTTGCAAGTATTTTCATACTGACCAGCCCGGAAAGAGGCCACACTGATTGGGACCCACTCTGGAGGGTAAGTACTTTAACTCCTGATCCCCTGCTAGGATCCTCGCTAGGCCCCCAACCCCTTTCCAAGGCCCTGGGACCCCACCATGAATTTCACTTCCCAGGCAGACATATGAGCTGGGTGGGGGCCAGGGTGGCCAGGAGGGGAGTCTTTGCCCCTTGCTCATCTCTGGAACTCTGCCTTCTTGCTTGCCCTCCCCCCAACCGCTGCCCTCACCGAGATCTTGAGAGGGGGTCAAGATTGTGTGAGTTCTCGATCCCCCTTCTCATGTCTGGTGAGATTCTCAATATGGGGGGGGGGGCGGGATTCTATTTTTGTTTCAGCTCTAATAAAATTCCTGAGACAGCAGGAATGCTAAATACTATTTCATTCAAGATTATGATTGTACCATATTTAAAATCCTATATCAGCTGTCTGGACTCTTTCCCCATCCCCCAGAGGCCACTTTTAAAATTAGGACTAGGTTCAAAGACCATCTAGAAGTTGGGAGCAGGAGTCCTGAAGAAGTGCACTCAGAAGGTGATGGGTCCAGATCATGGATCTGTGCCATATATCTGTCCCTTATCCTTACATGTATGGTCTCATTTCTGCTCCCTTACCCCTAAATCCGGCTTCCAGTGCTTGGGGTTCAGAACTGTATCTAGGGGCCAAATACAGAAACCGGAACATGCCAAATACAAATCACCTGTGGGCTGCATTTGGTTTCCCAACCCCTGCCCGAGATTCTACACTTGAACTAGTTCATATCAGCAGTAATTCAATCCAAGTCAGTGGCGTTACCCTGGTGTCACTATGGTATACCAGAGAGGAAAATTATATTTATAGCTGATTAATTTATTTGGCATCTTATTTAATCCCAGCTTTCATGATCAGTGAGCATCATCTTATTGGAACATGCAAAAATCCCATGGAGTTTTAGTATTATACATGATTTCTGAGCTTTAAGCAAACAGTCAGATTAGTTCTTGTTCTATCCAAATAGGGCACTTGCTGCTCTAGTAAACTGGAAAGAAAAGAGAATGGTGATGAGATGCCAAGGGGGAAATCCTACCTAATCAACCACTTTTTTAAAAAGTTAAAGTGAAGGTCAACAATAGCAAGACATATAACCTAATCATTTGGACTTTATAAAATGTGTTTGACAAATTTCCACTTGACAAGCTTCTATTTGAGAAATGCCTTCAGGAAGAAATGAAAAACTGTTAAAAAACTGAGGGGAAAATTGCAGCTGTACACAGCTCATGAGACAAGTAATTCCTGGAATCAAATGAAAATTCCCAAAGGGTCTGAACTTTGATCTTTGGCCGTTTCTGAAATCCTGTGTGAACAGACTTGATAGATGAACTGAAGGAGGGGGGGATGTATCTGTTGAGCGTACACAATGTAGAGAGCTGCAAACATGGAGCATTCCTGAAGTTTACTGATGGGTGTAATAGTTTTGAAAGGGAATAGAAGCACAGAATGGAAGACATATTGTGGGGTAGCATAGCTACTAATTGGGTCCACTAAAGCATGGAACATCAGCAAATTTAGCACTTAATAGAAGTAGAAATTGCCTGTGAAAATCCTCAGTTGGCAAATAGATCCAATACCTGAAAAAGCAAAGCTACAGCAGATGAGCTCTTCATATTTATTGAGTCTTCTTTCTGAAAGTTGACAGCCAGAGTAGGGGTGTAGCTCTAATTGGTGCAACTGCACTGGGGTTCATAACCCTGGGCAGCCCATCATGCATGTGGAATACATGTGCATCTTGTGCAGGGGTGGGAGTGAAGGCAGGATGAGGAAGGCCCGTTCCATCTTTTGCACCGGGACCCATGTCGATCTATTTATTTATTTATTTATGTATTTATTTATATCCTGCATTCTCCTACTGACAGCAGCTCGGGGAGGCTAACAATTAGAAATTTAAAAATATATAAAATACAATAGTGTAAATAACAGTAAACCGTGAAACACAATATAAATATCATTAAATACCAATTAATTACTTAGCTACACGGCTGAGCCAGAGGAAGAAGAAATTGGTCTGTCTTCTATTTTCTGCACTTACAGACAACTGGAAGCTTTCGGGGCACAGACAATACCACTTGCACAGCCGGCCTTAGGATTTGGGGGCCCAGGGTGAAGACAAATTGTGGGGGCCGGGTGGCCTCTTCCTTGTGGATGTACCACCTTGGGGGCAGCATCTATGAGGCCTAGAGGTAGTTGTATTTAGGGTCTTGATGGGAGGGAGTGGGGGCCCTTTAGGGTCCACTGGAGGACTCCTGGAAGTAGAGAAAATAGCAGGACCCAGGGCAGTTGCGGGGCCCTGTCCTGTGGTTTATTTTGAATCTACAAATTATTTATTTTACAGTGTCTGGAGGAACCATGCAAGACTTATTTTTGGGTACCTTTTTTCAACCCCATCAACAATAGGACCAATAAGAAAACATATTACAGCATAGGGAGAAGGGGAGGGGGGGATGATAAATCTATTAAATCAATAACTCATAATAATTGTAGTTAATTTCCCATATGCTGCTTTCTTTCCCTTGACTAATTAGAAACCACTTTTGATAAATAAGGCCACAAATGACTTGAGGCCAGTAAATTAATTGCAAAAATCAACAGAGGCATCACACAAGACATCTACGTTCATCTAATGTTGCTTGGGGATAAACTCTTAGCTAATTGAGCCTGACATATTTGCAAGAGCCATCAAATAAGAATGCCACATCAGGGACAATCAAGGACTTACAGTGATAACTTGCCAGGATCCCAATAGCCTAGAACTGGTGTTCTAAGGCTCCCTGCATAGTGATCTGGTCCATTGCTTTTTTTCTGGGCAATATGAGCAATTTCATGCAGCAATTAAGCCATGCCCCCACCCCCTGCTGCTTATATAAAAGACTGCCCAGAGGAATCGTGGTGCTGGACAGAGCAATGCCTCTTCTTGTCTATGCACTGACGCTGTTTCTGTTTCTGAACCCTTTGGACTCACTTCTGTCTGCCTCCCTGTTTGTACCTCATCTTGCTTTGGGCCTGATTCCACTTGAGACCCAATCCCGGGATTCTGTCCATGACTCTGGCTGGACCTGCACATAACTAAAGACTGTTGTTGAGCCTAAGCTGAAAAGCAAGGTTGTAACAGTCTTCTGTATTCTCTATGGATCAGGCCGACAGAGGGATGCATGACTGACATCTACACTGAGGGCGCAATCCTCCACACACTGAAGTCAATGGGGAAAATCCCATTAACTTTAATGCTGGTGGATTGTCCTACCTGCAATGAAACTATGCATGAGAAATGAACATGATACATAATGGGTAATTTCAGACATGCTGGGCCTCCTGGCCCGACACACTGAAACCCGGACTAGGATGCATCATGGATCCCGGTCAGTGATGAAGCCAGCTGTCCTTTAGATGTCCAGGCTTCATCACACAGGGGAATCTTGGAGGGGGCGGAGCCGTGCAATGCACGGCCTTGCACCCCATGCTCCCACATCCACCTGCCCTCAGGGAGATGGGCAGGCACAGTGGCCAATGCGGTCCAGACCATGCTCAGGAACAGGGTAAGGTAACATACACTACTTTTGCCCCTTTCCTGATCGTGGCTCAGCTAACCACGGTTCTGGAGGTGAGGCCAGCCTCACCCCCAGAACTATGACACCCATCACAGTCACCACACTGGATCCACTGTGATCCAGTGTGGTTGACTGTGGTGGCATCATGTCTGAAAATACCCTATAAGAGATAGAATTCCTGAAGGTATATCATGGCATGACATTACCAGATTCTTTGGATTCAGTCTAGTACTACCCATCATTGCATTCTTCTGTTTTACTTTACAAAGGGACAAACAACCCATTCTTCCTCACAATCAGTATCCCATTGAGAAATTTTCCATGCACCTCTCCCCCCATTGGAATGGGAGGAGTGGGGGAAATATGGGGTTTGTTGCACTTCCATTAGAGGAATGAGCAGGTTGGTGGGGTGCTGCTTACAAGCAGCATTTATGCAGCCGCTGCTGAGCTTGGGTTGCTGTTGCAATTCCAGTTGTGGTGGGAGAATTGTGCTCCCTGGGCAGCAATTGCCACAGTAACCAGCTCAGGGAGCACAATGGGAAGTCTTGCAATGAGAGACTTAGGGCCGGCTTAGCCCTGTCAATTCCTGGGCTGGCTGGTTTGTGCTGAGGAGCAGTGAGAAGCACTCACTCGCCCACCCTCCCTTAATAAACAATGTCACTCGCCCACCCTCCCTTAATAAACAATGTCACTATTGACATTAGTGAGTCATCCTTTATGGAGTACAGGAAGGAATTTTTGCAGAAATCCAAGACTGGTCAATTCCCTGTTTTTCACCTTCCCCACAGTGTTATTTCAATTCAATTAACTGTTAATTGGTTTGTGGGGATATTGCTTACTCTTGCGACGGTCCAGTCATTTTTGGACAGGTTTTAGATTAAGTTCTGCCATCATGGGAGACATCTCCTTATGAGATGGGAAACCGCAACTCAGTGGAGAAGCAGAGTGTGGCAAAGGATGGGTCATGGCCCTGGGAGGATAAATTTGAGGGCACCAAGTGACATATGCAGCCCCGGGTCTTCTGTATTTCTCCTGGTTCTGGTCTCTGTGGCTCTTAGAGTTTGTAATTTTTCAATTGGTCCATGGAAGGGAAAAGGTTCCCTACCTCTGATATAACACTTTCAGTATCCTTCCTACAAGCTTCCGACCAGTGATCAAGAGAAAAAAATACATTAAAAAATCCTTAAAATCCCAAATTACCAGTAACTTCAGACTGCTTGTAGAATGGGGGACAAAATTCAAAAGGGCTAACACTGTTTTCCCCTTTCAGAAATACTAAAACCACAAACAGCTATGCTGCAAACTACTAATTATGCATTTCTGAAGTGTTCATGCTGCAGCAGAAAGATTGAATACAAGAAGACTGTAATTCTGTCTGAATTCTGTTTCTCAAGCATCAGTTCACTTGGGAAGATGGACAACTTCAAAAATGTTATCACAAGAAAGAGCACCACTACAAGATGATATAGGATCCTGTAAAAAGCAAGTACTTTTGAAGTCTTCACACTGCTGCAAAAATCAACTGGGCCTGGCCCGGTCAATTCGTGGGGACATTTAGGGTAATTTCAGACATGACAGAAACACCTTTCACCATAGTGAACCCCAGTGGATTCCCTGTGGTGATGGTGTTTCCGTGAACATCAGTTTGGTCCCGGCCAGAGGTTCACCATGGTGAACCTCCAGCCGGGATCAAGCTTGACCACAGTTCTCGACCTCCAGCCGGTCAGAGTTTAAGAACCGTGGTTAGAGTGGCCAGATCCGGGATGGGCCAAAAGTAACGTGTGTTACCTTTGGCCCATCACGTATCATAGCCCCGACTGTGATACAGGATTGGGCGCAGTGACCTCATTGGTCACTGTGCCCGCCCGTCTCCCTGAGAGTGGGCGGTCGGGGGAGCGCAGGGGGGTGGTGCAGTGTGGCCGCACATCACCCTGTGAAGCCCCCCCAATCCCTGTTAGCAATCAGGCTGGCACATCTAAAGGACAGGTGGCCTAATCACAGACCAGGATCCGTGATGGATCCCAGTCTGGGGATCAGCGTGGTGGGCTTCTGGGCCCATCACATCTGAAATTACCCTTATTCATTTAGATATAAGAAGTCTATAAGTAAAACTGTTTGAATTTTTTCCCCATTGCACACTATAAGACAATATAAGGTCATGTGAAAAACAAGTATACTTGAAGTGTTCACACTACTGTATTTTTTTATTAGTAGTAGTTACTTTACAACACTTAAAAATAGACAGGGTCCTGCCCCAGAGGGCAATCTAATAAAGACATTCCCCTGCTGCACTCAATCTACGCAGAATATATCCACTCTAAATATCCAGAATCTAAAATACATCCAAACACAAATTATGTTTAAAAACTAAGACAATTTTTTTAAAAAAATAGTCAATGCACAAACCGGAAATAAAAAAATCCAAAAATATATTTAAAATACCAAAGTAACCAAAGTACCCCACAAACCTAAAAAATACATTTTAAACAATCCCAAAATATACTTAAAGTACCCAGACAACCAAAATATACCAAACCTCTAAAAAACCACAAATTTTAAAAATCCAAAAATATATTTAAAATACCCCCAAACTCTAAAAAATCTTTTAAAAAATAATAATCCAAGAATATATTTTAAATACCCAGAAAACCAAAATGCCCCCAAACCCTAAACAACCTGGCATTTGTACCCTCAAACACTAAAAAATATTACTTTTACAAATTCCAAAATATATTTAAAATACCCAGACAACCAAAATACCCCCAAACCCTAAAAACTAAATGTTAACAATCCCAAAATATAGTTAAAATACTGAGACAACCAAAATGACCCCAAATGCTAAAAAATCCAAAATAAAATAAAAATAAAAATTGAAAATAAATAAATAAATAATAAACACATACATTATTATTAGCAAGCATTTATATAGCTCCAGCACCATCTAGAATGATGGCTGGATGGTTTATGTGGGGAGGGTATGAATACACAGACCTCAGGTAACAGATAGTTCTGGATGGTAGGTATCAACAGGAGTTAGGAGAGGGGAGCGAGGTGTTGAGGAGGGCAGAGCAGAAGAGGTGGGTCTTGAGGAGGGATTTGAAGAAATGAAGGGAGGGGGTGAGGTGGATATGGCCAGGGAGGGAGTTCCAGGGATGGGGGCAGCAGGGAGAAGCGACGAAGGCAGTTAGGGGAGCAGGGGAGGTGTGGGAGGGTGAGAGAGTGTTATGAATTGGAACTGTTCTCTATCAATCCTACCAGGGACAGAACTTAGACCCCTGGCAGGCAGCTCCCAATTCCCTGATCTGGGCAGAGGCACTATGAAACAGATTGCAAAGTCCTTCAAATAGACAGATGTTTATTACTATATCAATGTAGAAAGAACTGAGAATATAGCAGTAATATAGCACCAATACACTTGCATCTAGCAATAGCCTTCACCTACTCTAACAGCAAGTACACACACGTAAGTACATGCATATGAGTTCTTACACGTCAGAGGTCTCCGGTCTGGTCTTGAGAGGAGAGGCAGGGCGGAGGCCCAATCGAAGTCTATCTAGGAACCTAGCTGCTGGAATTTTGCTTTTCACAGCATTTGAGAGTGTTGGAAAGGGCCAAGCATCGATCAACTGGCGGCTACCTGAGCAACCGGTGAGAGGGTACTGTGCAAGGCACCTTCCCTGTCTAGGGCTGGCCTTTTTATCCAGTGACTGCCTTATGATTATCCAGAGTGCAGGGTTGCCAGTGCTAAGCCTGGAAAGCTCTCCCATTGGCTGTTCAGATCTGGGTACTTTCTGCTTAGGCACTGTCATTATGGGATGTACTGACCAGTTGGATCTTGCCTACATATGGTAGGCCTGATCTTTGACCATGGGTTACCCATTTACCTTTCTCTAAGGCATCTCACTGTCTGATCAGGCCATTTTCTCCTTACATTGCTCAATCCTTTTCTGTTCTGGTAACCTTCTTTCTTGTTTATTATTTACTTTAAAGTACAGCCATGTTCTGGGAACAGACAGTTCTTACTACTAGGCCTCTCTTTATAGATGACAAGAATATATCCCTATCAGCATATTTCTTTCTCCTCCTGCCAGCCTGTTTTCCTCCTAATATGCATTTTCAATATTCCTAAACTAAAAGTTACTATGAAGCATATAGCAAGCAAATAAAGCATAAAGGAAACGTATAGCATCCTTTCAATAGTTACAGATGTGTACAATATTCTCTTGGTGCTTCACTCAGTCTATTAATTCACTACAAGAGGGGATAGAGGAGGAGCAGAGTTCACGGACTGGAGTACGGAAGGAAATTAGCACAGAGAGGTGGGGGGGCAAGGTTGTGAAGGGATTTATAGGTGAAGACTAGGAGCTCGTGCAAGATTCGTTCAGGAAGGAGGAGCCAGTGAAGAGAGGAGAGGAGGGGCCTCATGTGGTCGAAGCGATGGGCGAGATGGATGACCCTTGTAGCAGAGTTTTGTAGTGAGATAAGGGGAGAAAGGAGAGAGCAGGGGAGGTCAGTGAGAAGGAGGTTACAGTAATCGAGGTGATAGATGACCAGGGCATGAACAACGGTTTGGGCAGAGGAGACAGAGAGAAAAGGGTGAGTCTTAGCAATGTTGTGGAGGGAGAAGTGACAGGATTTGGCAACAGAGTCGATGTAGGGTTTAAAAGAAAGGGGTGAGTCAAAGATGAAGCCTAAGCTACAGGCTNGAATCTTAGCAATGTTATGGAGGGAGAAGTGACAGGATTTGGCAACAGAGTCGATGTAGGGTTTAAAAGAAAGGGGTGAGTCAAAGATGAAGCCTAAGCTACAGGCTTGGGGGATAGGAAGGATAGCGACCCTGTCAATAAGGATCAACAGGTTGAAGGGAGAGGAAGGATGAGGGGGGAAGATAAGGAGTTCAGTTTTAGCCATGCTGAGTTTGAGTTGATGTCAAGACATCCAGGTAGAGATGTCAGAGACACAGCTGGTGAGGCGAGCTTGAATAAATGGAGAGAGAGAGGGAGAATAGAGATAGAGTTGAGTGTCATCAGCATAGAGGTGATATTGGAAGTCATGGGAGGCAATTAGTTTGCTTTGCCTAGATAGAGGGTGTAGATAGAGAAGAGGAGAGGGTCAAGGGCAGAGTCTTAGGGAACACCAACCAAGAGGGGAAGGGAGTAGGAGGTGGAGTTGACAAGAGACACATTGAAGGAGTGGTCAGAGAGGTAGGAGGAGAACCAGTCGAGGACGGAGCCACGGAAGCCAAGGGAATGAAGTGAGTCCTGCAAGAGTGAGTGGTCAACAGTATCAAAGGCAGCAGAGAGGTCAAGGAGGACAAAAATTGAGTAGAGGCAATTAGATTTAGCCACAAGAAGATCATTGGTGATCTTAGCAAGAGCAGTTTCAGTAGAGTGAAGGGGGCAGAAGTCAGATTGGATGGGGTCAAGGGAGGAGTTGGCAGAGATGAAGTCGGGGGAGTAAGAGTAGACAACACGTTCAAGAAGCTTGGAAGCAAAAGGAAGGAGTGAGAAAGGAAGGTAGCTAGAAGGGTCAGAGGGGTCAAGAGTGGACTTTTTGAGGATAGGAGAGACAGGGGCGTGCTTGAAGGCAGATGAGAAGGAGCCAGTAGAAACAGAGAGGTTGATGATGTGCAGGAGGAGAGGGGCGACTGTGGAAGCAATGGAGGTAAGGAGGTGGGAGGGGATGGGGTCAAGGGGGCAAGTGGAAGGGTTGGAGGAGGAGAGCAGGGATGAGATTTCCTCATGTTTATTATAAATATTTTTATAATAAATAATAATTAAATATAAGCATAATAAAACAAATATGATAATAAAACAAATATGATAATAAAACAAATATAAATAAAACAAATAAAACAAATATAATAAAACATAACATAATTTATTATGTTTATTACAAACATAATAAAAAATAGAAAAGTAAGTTTAAAAAAATATTACTCACCCAAAGCAGGGATCCAGTTGTCCTCAGCAGCCTGCAACCAGGGCCAAATCTTCTGCTTTCTCTCACTCCGCTTCCCTATGGTAAATAGGGCTTGGGAGAGTGAGAGAGTGAGTTTTTGTGGCTTCAGGTTCCTCAGGGCAGCCCGGTTGTCTGGAAAAGATGGGTGCTAAAGGTCATTCTGATTGGCTGGGTTCCTCTATAGGAAACAAGCCAAGGAGCCCTCCTGGAACCTCCCTTAGCCCCTCCTCAATCCTCCCAAAAGCATTGCTTCTCTTGGATGCCAACCAGAGCATGCTCACTGGGGGATTGAGGGTGACTCCTCTAGAGCCCCCCTTTCCTCCTGCCTCTGACCCGCCACGGGAATCAGGAGGAAGTGGGGGAAGATGTTCCCTGATGCCCTGTGCAGGTCTTGTAGCTACATGAGGAGGCACTAGCCAGCACGGGCCCACTCCCAGGAGGGAGGAGCCAGGTCCTGTACACCTCATGGGGAGGAGCTTGTGGCGTAACAGAGTCCACTAGGGTTCGCCCCAGCCTCCCGGCACCCTGTTACCCACTTATTAACTGGTCTCTTTCCCGCTGCCACCACCCCAGAGGTATTTATTTATTCAGATTCCGGTCTTATCCCTCTGGGGAGGATGAGACCTCTTCTGCTTCTTTAAAACAGCCAGGCTCACAAGCCAGTATAAAACAGTTCCCAGGTTCTGCTGCCTGAGCGTACAGAGGCGTATTTGCTAACACACACACACACAGATCTTTTAGATCAAAAGAAAGAATACTTTAATGATAATATAAACCCAGCATCATAGGCTCCAACCCTGTGAGGTATTTTGAATCCTTGAGCAAAAGCAATTGATAAGAACAGTTTAGGCACAATGGCCTTTTTAGAAGCATCTAGCCTAAACTGGTCCCTCAGATCTAACCTTCAATTACTCACAGCTTCAGGTACGCCTTTGCCTTGCAGCAAAGGGGTTCAGTCCTTAGGTTCAGTTTAGTCCAAACAGGCCAGGAATCATTCCCTTAGCTCCTTAGCACAAGGTCAGTGTCCAGAGCAAAACAGAGGACAAGATGGAAGAGACCCCTGAGAGGTGTGGCTTTTCTTTTTAAAAGTCCCCTACCCCTCAATTGTGATTGGTCCTTGGGAGATTTACCTGGCTGTACCTTCCCCTGGGATTGCGAAATCCTGCCATGCGGCTGGTTGCGAAATCAGGCCTAATAGCCCCTGGAAGCCAGAGTGTCAGTGAAGGTCAACTGGAAAGGGCAGGGTCGTTCCTGGCAGCTTCTGCCACAGAGCTTCTCACTACCAGTCCTCCCGTGTTGGCCAGGAGCCAGCCAGAGAGTGGGAATCAGGAGGCTGGGCAGCAGTGGGGCTGTGGGGTGACGTGGCAGATGAGGGGCATATGGGGTGTCCACTCCGATGCCCTACGGGAAGATCCACCCCTGATATTTTAAAGTGAAAAGATAAGCAATTTTTAGCTTTATAAAGAGATTCTCTCACTCTTTATGAATTTTCCATTAACAACAGTTAAACCACTCCATAAAAGAAAGTTACCACTCACAAGGGAGAATTCTATGTAAAGCAGTCATTTCTGAACACAGAACGCTTTGAATTTACCTTTAACATTTGATCTTGATCGGGTTTGTATCATACCTTATGCTGTGAGCCAGTGTTAGGATGGAGGGGAAGGGAAAGGTGACAAGGGACAGATCAGGGCCTTGCACTCCCTCACTTGCTGAGCTCAGCACCCAAATGCCGGGGAAGCACTCCCTTAGGATCTTGTATGGTCCGGTAGCTTCCTTACGGAAGAAGACCAGATCATCACAGAGAAGGGTGACCTCTGTACGGAGCTCCACTTGTCCACGCTCTGTGACACACACCGAAAGGGGGGGGGGAGAGAGAAGGGTTCTGTACTAGGTGAGGATGGGGGGAGAGGATACCGGGAATACCCCAGAAAGGGGGAAGCGCAGCCACCACACAGCCAGGGATATATTCCAGAGGGACCCAGGTAGAAGTAAGGAAGGAGGGACAGCCACACACAGAAATCAAATTTGCACACAAACCACACTCAATGACACAACAGCACACTCATGCTCCGTTCACTTACCTTGCACACAAGTCTCCAAATCCATGCACTAATGCCCTCAGTCGCTCAAGGGCCAGTTCCTACAGCTACGCTGATCACCGGCAGTAGTGCAGCCAATCTGCTGCTCTTTTATGCTGGTGATCCATGCAGACATGCCTGGAGGTGAGCCGGGTGCCGCAGCGCTTCCTGGGGCTCTGCCCTTCCTGTTTCTGCCTCCGCAGCACTAGACCCCTCCCGCACAGTGTCCTGTGCATGAGGGACAGGACCAGGTTGCAATGTCTCGGCGGCGGCCATCCCCGGCTGCCCACGGCTTCCAGGACCCTGACGGGGCTGCCAGCGGTGACCCCGCCCCCACCTCGGCCCCCAGTGAGTCCTGACAGGCAGCCTGTGCTACTGAAAACACTTACTGCTCAGAGGAATGAGCACGTGTACCAGGAGATAGTGCGGGACATGAGGGTGGCGGGGCACCACAGGACAGTAGCCTAGTGCTGCTCAAAGGTGAAGGAGCTCAAGAGGGGGTACAAGACCAGCAAGGACAACAACCGGCGGTCCGAGCATGGAGCCCGGACCGCCCCTTACTATGACGCCCTGGACCGCATCCTCCACATGAAGGGATCCATAGTCTCTCTGCGCCTTGTGGGGAGTGCCGTGGTCCAGGGCAGGGAAGGGGCCAAGGTACCCCCTCCCCTTGATGCCCCACTAGAAGGCACCAGTTCCGGGGGAACACCCCAGGACCTCAGGGATCAGCAGGCCCATCTTGCACACCAGCCCAAAGAGCCCCCCTCTGATGGTCAAACCAGGAGAATCCGAGGCCGGCACACCAGGCACCCTCGGCCAGGGGACACAGGGAGACCCCAGTAACACAGAGGGGCCAACCTCGGAGGGCTCCAAGACCAAAATTTAGGGTAAGCAAGTGGGTGGGAGGGGAGACAGACTGGAGGGGATTGGCTGAGGGGGGGAGGGGGCACACTGGTCACAGGGCTGCTCCCAGCAACCCCTGACACCCCAGACCATGGAAAGGGGGTGAGGGGGCCGCCAGGGGCCGAGTTCCACCTAACCCCACCCACCCTGTCCCATATCCTCACAGGGCACAGCACGCCCTGGCACCTAGGATAGCCAAGTGAGGGGGAAGGTGGCGAGCAGCCCCAGGAGCAGCCAGAGGTCCCAGGTGAGGCAACTCGACAAGGGGGGGAGAAGAGGTTGGGGGAGGCCGGGTGGGGTACCTGGCCCATATGGTGCAGGGGAGGGGGTCCTGGGTGCAGGGGACCTCTGGGGGAGGGCACCGGCCAGCCACCCAAGGCGGGGCACAGGACCCCACAGCTGCAGCATGGGATGGGGGGGCAGGCGGCTGGGTAACCAACCCCTACTGTGCACTCCAACAGGGTGACCCGCTGGGTCCCAACAAGCCAACCCCGTGCGCCCATCCCAGTAGATGAGGGAGTACCGTACATGGGTATGGCGCCGTAGGGAGGAGCAGGCGGAGGACATAGTCCGTGCCACCACCGAGCAGGACGAGCGGATGATAGCGGCCATCAACCACATGGAGGCAGCCACCGAAAGGGCCATGAAGCAAGCGGAGACCAGGGACCGGAGGCTGCAGGCAGAGGTACTCCTTGAATGGCAGCAAGAGCACCGGGAGCACAGCAGGCAGGTGGAGGTGTTCGGGCATCTGGAACAGGCCATCGACCGAATGGTGAGAGAGCACTTTGCCAAGATGGACCGGTCCCATGACATAGGCACCTCGCTGCTGCTGCACAGGGGGACCATGTGCACGTATGTGATGGCCGCCACCCCGCTGGGCAACCTGCCTGCCCCAGCCCTGATGCCGGGCCCCTCAGCGCCCCCACCACCTCTGCCACTGCCCCAGCCACTGGCATATCTGTAGGGTCCGTGCCTCCGCCTACGGGTCCCTGTAGGCCTCTGGAGGGAGCAGCCACCCAGGGAGGCCCCAGATCCACCCTCCCTCCCAAAAACGCCTGCCCCTCAGGGCACCGAGGTGTCCCAGGACACTGTCGGGGACACATACAGCAGGGGGTTGGGGAGCTCCCAGAGCTCCACGGTGGCCGAGAGGACATGGCACTGGGAAGTGGGTGGTGGTGGAGTTACCTGTAGGTTGTATTTACAATAAATGCACAGGCACCACAGTCGCTGTCGTTATTCTGTGCCATGTGCCTGGGGGTGAGTGGGTATCTAGGGGCGCAGCCAGGGTGCCTGTGGGGGCCCTGGGGTGGTGGTAATGGCGGTGTGTGGCCTCAAGCCTCAGCATTATGGCTGATCCACCTAGCCAGGGCAACACGGATGCGCTTTGCGTATTGGTACTCCCGTGGGTTCTCAGTGTTCACATAGAGAGGCACGGGGCCAGGAGGGTGCTGGGGCTCGGGGTAGTCGAGGGCAGCCCCATCGGTCTCGCACACGTTGTGCAGAACACAGAAGGCTCCGATCACCAGGGCCGAGGTCTCCACCGTGTAGTCCAGTCGGCCCACAAGGCACCTCCAATGCTGCTTGAGGGCCTCAAAGGCCCTCTCGACCACGGTCCAGCAGGCACACAGGCGGGTATTGTACAGCACTTCCACAGGGTTCCTGGCGACCGGGTATGCCTTCATAAGCCACCGGGTGAGCGGATAGGCTGGGTCCCCCAGGATGCAGGGGGGCATCAGCACCCCCTTGATCCGGGTCATCCCCATGTCTGCAAAGTCTCCATGGTACATCCGGGCATAGAAGGGAGAGATGGTCATGATCCGGGCATCGTGGCTGCACCCAGAGTGACCGGTGTAAATGTCTATGAACCACTCCTGTTGGTCCATGACCACCTGCAGCTGCAGGGAGTGGTACCCATGTCGGTTGACATATTCCGCGGCCTCCCCAGTGGATGGGTGGAGGATCTCAATGTGGGTGCTATCCATGGTGGCCATGCAGTTGGGGAATCCTCCGGCCACGAAGCCGGCCATCATGGCCTCCTGGTCCACCAGCTGGATCTCTCGGTCCAGGAGCATGCCCTCCACTGCCTCGCAGACATCCCACAGGATCCCGGCAATGGTGCTCATCCCAACGCCGAAGTGTTGCGAGACAGACCGGCAGGAGACAGATGTTGTAAGGGTACAGGCCCCGATGGCCACCTGATGGACCATGGGAATAGGGGCCCACATAGGGGTGTACTGCCGCTCCAGCCAGGGCATCAACAGCTCCGCGAGCTGCAGGAGGCTGCACCTGTCCATCCAAAAGTGCGCTCTCCAGGAGGCCTTGTCCCAGTGAGCCAGTGCCCTGGACCACCACCCCGTGCCAGCTTCATGACCCCTACCCACTGGGCAATGGGCATAGTGAGCAGGGCTGCGTGCCCCATGGTCTCCCTCCGCCATTGGAGCCGGTCAGCCACCTCGCGGAGCACAGCAGCCCGCTCCTGGGCATGGATGAGGACCTGTCGGGCCGTCCCGGACACCTGTTGGGGTCTGAGCTGGACCATGGAGTGCCTTCACCCCTGGTGGGCTCACCGGGCTTTAGCTGCGCTCCTGGCCATGCACACCCGCAGCTGTGCAGCTAGGTGCACCTCTGCGATCTGGATACGCAAGAGGTCCGTATGTGAGTGGTACCACTCTGCACAGACTGCTAGGTGCATCCCGCAGGTGACCAACCATCCCAGCTCCATGGTGGACAGTGCCCCAGGTGAGGTGCAGCTGCAACCATTATAGGCTGGTGCATGTGTAGCCCCACCGCCAGGTCGTGACCTGACAACCGGCCAGGGGCCCCAGGTCGCCTCTGCCTGTCCCCTCAGCTAGTAGGCCTGGCTCCTGCAGGATGACTGGGGCAGGGAGGCAGGGGGTGCCCCATTGAGCACACCTACATGGACGAACCTGCGGCCAGCAGCTGCATTCCTGCTGTCATCACCTCCCACCTATCTGTGTTGGATGCCTGTTGTCCTCATTGCCCTGATCTCTGTGTAGACTGTTTTGTATGTGTGCTCAGGTCCAGCAGCTGGGCTGGGTCCGCACCCCACACCTTGCTCATCTGCCGTGCCATGTTGTGGCCTGTGGCCTTATCGCTTGGTCTTGGAACTCCCCTGCTTCCCCTCCCATCCCTCCAGGGATTGTGGGGGCCCTCTTTCCTTGCAGTTATTATCCTCCACTTGCTGGACCATGGCTGGCTGTGCTTCCCCAGGACTCGCGGGCCCCACCACCCCTGGCACCCCCCATAGCTGGACCTTCCGCGAGACCATGGCCCTGTGTGATGTGTGGCATTCCCCAGCCGTGCAATTGCTCCTGAGCANATAGCTGGACCTTCCGCGAGACCATGGCCCTGTGTGATGTGTGGCATTCCCCAGCCGTGCAATTGCTCCTGAGCAGCCCAGACAGCCTCACAGATGCCTATGCGAGTCTGAGCTCCGGCCTGCGCTACTTTGGCTATGAGGCGAGTGTCCGTGATTGCCTGCTGCATTGGGAGAGGCTGGGCCTGCATCAGTTTCCTGATGGGCGCATCCTGGAGATGAGGTGATGGTGGATACCAACGGTCATGTAGGGTGGTCTATCACTGCCTGTTGGAGCTTGGTCACCTTCCGTGGCCCCCAGCTGCTGACTATGGCTTGTCGGAGCCCACTGAGGTGGAGCTGGCAACGCTGCCAAGTGTGTGGTCCCGATCTGATGTCTAGGTGGGGCTCGCCATGCAGGATCCCTTCAAGGTGTACTACCTCATGTCTGCGCTGGGCTACTGTCAGGGCATGCTCCAGTGCCCCCACTATGTGCACCTGTTGAGCCACCTGGCCCTAGGCCCCTTTGTGGCCCTCTGCAGCTGGCTGTGAGTCACCGTGTGACTTCTGGGCCCTGGATGCTGAGCCCGCTGTGAGCTCCCACCTCCGCCCTGACACCATGGGTCTCTGCCCGCTCCCTCCATGATGTACCAGGCTCACTGCTGTCACCCACCACACGTCTGCACTGGGCTACTGTCAGGGCATGCTCCGGTGCCCCCACTACATGCACCTCGTGGGCCACCCAGCCCTGGGCCCCTTTGTGGCCCCCTGCAGCTGGCTGTGAGTCACCGTGTGCCTTCTAGGCCCTGGATTCTGGCCCTGCTGTGAGCTCCTACCTCCGCCCTGATGCCGTGGGTCACTGCCCGCTCCCTCCATGATGTACCAGGCTCGCTGCTGTGCTGGCTGGTTCTTGGGGTTCCACTGCCCCTGCTTGTGGCTCTGGGCCCCCTCCACACACCCCATCTGCCTCTGCAACCATTGTTCCCGTCCGTGGCTGCCTTCTCCTGTGGCTGTGTCCTGATCTCCGAGTCGGCTCCCAAAACGCCCACACAAGAGAAATGGGAAGGGAGGGGGAAGAGGGAGAGGCGCCTCTGAGGTACCACACACAACAGGCACAGAGACATCGAGGGCACAGTGGAACACACAGCACAAACACACGCCCAGGCACACACACACACACACACGGGAAAGGAAGGGAAAGGAGCACACAGTGAAACAGACAACACATACGGCACAACAGGCATAGGGAGGAATGAGGGGTAGAGGGACAGGAAGAGGGTGGGGGAACTGTCCAGGGGCAGGACTGGGCACAGGGAATGGCAGTCAGACCCCCAACAACAGCACAGCCCGCACGGGCACCCCCACAGCTATACAGTCAGTACCAGAATGGGGGGAACCCGAAAGGTCGGGGTACAGGGACAGGGGGTCCGGAAGGCACAGGGGGACTCACAGCCAGTGGCTGGGGGCCACTAAGGGGCCAGGGGCCGGGTGGCCTGCCAGGTGAACAAAGTGCAGCCAATGGAGCATGCCCTGGTGGTACCCCAGCACGGATATGTGGTGGGCGACCAGGTAGTATGCCTCGAATGGATCCTACATGGAGAGCCNGCTATACAGTCAGTACCAGAATGGGGGGAACCCGCAGCCAGTGGCTGGGGACCACTAAGGGGCCAGGGGCCGGGTGGCTTGCCAGGTGAACAAAGTGCAGCCAATGGAGCATGCCCTGGTGGTACCCCAGCACGGATATGTGGTGGGCGACCAGGTAGTATGCCTCGAATGGATCCTACATGGAGAGCCCCAACTGCACATCAGGACAGGACCACACACCTGACAGCGCCACCAGCTCAGCCGCGGAGGGCTCCGACAAGCAGGAGTCAGCAGCAGGGGGCCACAGGAGGTGACCCAGCTCCAACAGCCAGTGATACACCACCCCACAAGAGCGCTGGTACCAACAGGCCCCATGAACGCAGCCAAAGTAGGACATGGGAGCCGGGAGCCAGTGGAAGCGCAGCCAGCCATGGTCCAGCAAGCCAGGAACACTGACACCATGGACAGGAGGCCCCACATTCCCCGGAGGGGTGGGAGGGGACATGGGGGAGCCCCAAGGCCAAACCATAAGGCCACGGGACACAACAAGCCATGGCAACAGAGCGAGGAGTGGGCTGAGGACCCTGCACAGATGCAGGAACCGAGTACACAGACAGGACAGTCGACACACTAATCAGGCCAGCAAGGACACAATGTTGCCAGCACAGAGGGGTGGGAGGTGATGACAGAAGGAGTGCAGCTACCCCCAGCATGCCCAGGTCCATGTGGAAGGCCCCATGCAGGGATAGCAGGTGCACCCAATCGGACGCCTCCGGCGCCCTTGCTGGAGACGACTGGGCAAGCTGGGAGGGGGCCGTCCTGGAGCTACATGGGTGTCCTGACCCCCGGTTGCTAGGTCGTGACCCAGGGGTGGGGCACCACGTGTCCCAGGTTATAACAGGGCCATCTGCACCCCACCCGGGACAGAAAGCACCATGCAGCGAGACAGGTTGGGTGCCTGTGGGATGCACCTAGCGCTCTGTGCCGAGTGGTACCATTTGCACACCGATCAGATGTGCATCCTGACTGCAGAGCTGCACCTGGGCGCCTGCCTGCAGGTTAGCTTGGCCTGGAGTGCTGCAAGGGCCCGGGGAGCCCACCACAGCCGTAGGTGCTCCCTGGCCCAGCTCAGGGCTCAGCGGTTGTCCGGGGAAGACCGGCAGGCCCTGATCTGAGGCCAAAATAGGGCCGCAGTCCTCTGCGAGGTGGCCGGGTGCCTCCAATGGCAGAGGTGCGCTTCCCTGCTCACTTTGTCCATTGCCCGATGAGTATGGGTCACAGAGCGGGCACAGGGGTGGTAGTCCCAGGCGCTGGCTCAGTGGGATGAGGCCGCCTGGAGGGCACACTTTCAGATGGACAAGCTCACCCTAATGCGCCTGCAGAGCTGCTGATGCCCTAGCTGGAGCGGCAGCACACCCCCATGAGGACCCCCATCCCCATGGTCCAGCAGGTGGCCAGCGGGGTCTGGGCCCTGGAAATGCCCAACTCCTGCCGCTCAGTCTCCCAGTGCTTTGGTGTTGGGGTGAGCACCATTGCCTGTATTCTCCAGGATGTATGTGAGCCTGTGGAGGGCGTTCTCCTGGACCGAGTGATCCAGCTGATGGACCAGTCAGCTGTGATGGCCGGCTTCGCGGCTGGAGGGTTCCCCAACTGCATGGACACCGTGGACGGCACCCACATAGAGATCCTGTGCCCCTCCGCTGGGGAGGTCGCTGAGTATATCAACAGGCACAGTTACCACTCCCTGCAGCTGCAGGCTGTCATGGACCATTGGGGGTGGTTCATAGACATCGTTACGCGCAACTCTGGGCTCAGCCACAGTGCCCGGATCATGACCATATCCTCCTTCTATGCCCCGATGTACCGTGGGGAATTTGTAGACACGGGGATGACCAGGATTGAGGGGGTGCTAATGCTCGGGACCCGGGCTATCCCTTCTACCGATGACTGATGAAGGTGTACCCGGTCTCCCGGACTCTGAAGGCAGTGCTGTACAATTCCCACCTGTGTGCAAGCCAGACCATGGTCGAGCGAGCATTCGGGGGCCTCAAGCAGTGCTGGAAGAGCCTCGCTGGCAAGCTGGACTACACGGTGGAGACCTCGGCCCTGGTGATAGGTGCCTTCTGTGTTCTGCACAATGTGTGCGAGACTGATGGGGCCTCCGGCTGCTGAAGGGGCTGCTCCCCGCTGGTCCCCCTCACCCACCTGACTCGGGTGCTGGGGTATGCCATGCTCTGTGGGGATATGGGGTGGTGGTCGGCGGAGGGCTGTAGGTATGCCCAGGTGGCCCCCTTGGTCCCTGTGCCATGGCCGGGGTATCAGGGGTGGACGGAGCCTCCCCCCTGCCTGGGGCTCCCTCCTCCCCCCCCATCCCTGGTCCATCCCTGGTCCATCTCCCCTCCCATCTGCCTGCTTACCCTTGATGTCTGTCTCCGATCCCTCCAAGGTCAGACCCTCCATGTAGCTGGGGGCCCCCAGCGACCAATGGCTGAGAGTGATCAGTGTGCCAGCCTCAGAGTCAGCCTGTCTGGCTGGGGGGAGGGGGCTTTCCAGGATGGTGTCAGGGGGGGCCCTGCTGGTCCAGGTGGTCCCAGGGTGTTCCTCCATGGGGTTGGGACCCTGGAGCTGGTGCCTTCTTGTGGGGTGGCGAGGGGAGGGGGTACCTAGGCCTGTTCCCTGCCCTGGACCACGGTGCTCCCCACGAGGTGCGGGGCTACTATCGATCCCTTCATATGGAGGATGCGGTCCAGGGCATCATAGCAATGTACCTGTCTCTTATACACATCTAGATGTGTATAAGAGACAGCCCCAGGGCGGCCTGTCCCGGTGGCTGCTGCTGCTGCTGTCCCTCCATCTCCTCCATGTGCAGCATGACCACCTCCTCCTCTGCCTGTGCCTCCACCGCCTCCTCCTCCTCCTTCCTCGCTCTCTCGCCCACCACTCTCCTCTCCCTTCCACCTTGCTCCATCCCGCCACGTCCCCCTGCTGCTGTGTGCCCTTTAAATCTCCCTCCCCGACCTGTGTTGTTGCTGGTTGACTGGCAGCGATGCTGTGTGCTTTGTCCCTAGCTGGGAATCATTTTGGTTGATTCCGTCCGGTGGTTACCGTTCAGATGCTACTTTTTATTGTTTCCCGGTGGGAATTGCTTTGACCACGCTTTTGGCGATGGTCCGGGTCGGAGCTCCAGAAGCGTGGTTGATTTTGACCCCGGGTGGGTATTGAACACCTGGTGAACACCTGACGTTCACCTCTGGTGAACACCTAGCGGCTGCCAAACAGACATTCAGGGTGCTTTGGCCCTGCTGCGGGATTGACCGTGGTTCACTGTGATCTCATAACATCTGAAAATACCCAAAGAAGAAAAAGAAAGATTTCCATCTTTAAGAGTACCACTATTAATTCAAAACCATAGTCCCAAACACCTGTGTCATAAACTGGTGTGGTGGGGACAGGTATTTGAGGTGGGTACTCATGTAAATAGGAAAACATCACGGATACATAACTCAGTTGTACCAGAAAGCAATACCTTAATATGTGGAGTGGAGATGGGACAAGCAGGTAAAACATAATTGGATTTAGTAAATGTCACTCATTAATTGGAAATTTTATAAATTTATTACTAAATGTACGTAGTTCCCTTTTTAAAATTATATTATTTCCCATTGTCCTTTAATTATAAAAGTTAAAGATATGTATTAATAGGAGGATTATTGGAATGTGGACCTTAATATATATTGGTTAGAGTTGTACGTTTAAATGTTGGGTAGTAATAGTTAAATGTATCCATGTTTGATAACTGTGAGGATATTTCTGGTTATATTATTAAACCCTCAATAGCCTCAAGGGTGGATTTGTTACCCTCAGGCTTGACATACGTTTAACATCTTGGCTATAGTCTGGACATATTGGCTTTAGTTTGGACATAAAGGCCTGGACATATTTGGTCTTCTGATAGCTTTCCCCCCTGCTTAACTTTTAATCTTGTAAGTTAAATTTTAGGAAAATATGAGTAAGTTCACATTTAGGGAAGTAGAGGCACACAGCCGATGAAACATCTCTGTTGCCTAAATGAGTTGCAAGATTTAGGTTTAAAATCATTTATAAAAACAGGATATTTCATGGGCGGAGGTAACGACTTTAGTTCCCCAATATCTTAACCACAAACATTGTCACACATTTATAATTTTATGCATGCATTAGTCCTTTTTAACTGAGTTATTGGCAGTTATTAATATATGGACTACTTAGCCTGAGTGTGACATTAGTTTTCTTATAAAAGTTTAAGTCACCAAGGAAATGTTACCTCAGATGCCATGAACCCTCTCGTGGTGCTCTTTGGTCACCATGGTGATCCTCTGGTGAATTTTGTCAGAGTAATTTAAGTCTGTTTCTACAGAACTTCATTGTGTAAAACAAATTGTATGTCTACACTCACATTATTTACTTCATTGTATGAACTGTACACAATTTGTATATATGTAAAGAACAGACTTAAATAACTCTGACAAAATTGTTCCTTGTCAAATTATGAAAATAAAATAGTTTCATAATTATAAAATGTGCAAGTTTAGTTATTGAAAAAAATGAAGTATGTATGGTAAGGAACGTAGTACATATATATTACATGTATGTTGACGATAAAATATTAAATATTGCTCTAAGCGTGAATTAATTTCT
>QEPC01014935.1:1625307-1657945 GCA_003113815.1 Sphenodon punctatus
AAGCACTTATTATTGATCTCATTCTCGAAGCCTGTGAAGTTTGGGGGCTCAACTCATCCAGGGGGAGGAGATATTGATGATTCCAATTCGCGAGCCCAGTGTGAATTTTGACCACAAGCAATTAACGTTTAAGCAGTAATAACATTTTATTTTCCTAATGGATCTTTTTCAAACTTTGTGGATATGATGGTCCTCACAACTTACAGCCATGGTTAAATTTTCAGAAAGGTAGGTAAAGCGGTTTCCTCAAAATCGGGGCTTCAGCAGTCCCCTGTTTATAATGAAAGGTGACTGTACATTTAAGTTTCAGACAGCTATCGCTGCCTGAAAATTAGAAAAAGGATCCAATAAATCAATAACCAAATCAATATTAACTGAAAACCTGGCAACATTCCTCACCTTTGTTGTCCCTCTTGCCGCTGATCCCACTTTCACTTTGCTCCGTAACAAACTGTGCAGAACGCCTAAAGCATAAACAAATGTAATACATGTTTGATTCACAAATGACAAAAAAACCTTCTAGTTGAAAGAGTAAACGTAAATGTTAAGATACACTCCATATGAATTTTCAACCAAAAATCTCCTTCCAGGGCTAAGATACAGTCCTCCATTGAAAACATCGCCAAGTACAATTATTTTTTCCCCCTTGGGCCAAAACTCTGAAGTGATGTAACTCAGACATCCATTTGCAAAACAATGTACAATATGGCCACATTGCACATGCTAAATGTAAAACCAATAGCTTGTCTAGTTCTGGATTTATTAGCTCTTAAAATTTCAGTTTCTGCTTAAACTCAATCTTGAGTTTTTCTTGGTTATCATCAAGAATCATGGTTCTTGACTTGGTTTAAGCAAGAAACAATAATCAAGAAAAATGCTAATTTTTGACATTTCTCAGTCGAGATATTTTTCTCAAAATACCATTTGCCATTACTGTTTGCTGCAAATTACAGATTACCATATATCTATCTACTGTGTACTGCGTTCATCCTGGTAATGCGCATGCCTAAAGCGACATTTTGCATTTTTTGCATGTGCGTTACCAGGATAAAGGCAGTACATGGTAAGTGGAATACGGTAAATGGTAAAATGGTAAATTGTGGTAAACAGTAAAAGTAAATGGTATTTTGAGAAAAAATATTGGTTTGTTATGGAGATTGTACTGATATCTCGGTGACAATTCTCGATTGTTGCGATATTTTCATGAGAAAAAAATTGCTTCTCATTTCAGTCCTAGTTTTTAATGAAAACTGTTTTGCTGCCACTCTGAACTCATAGACTTGCAATGTGAGCTCTGGGGTCCTACAATTGGTCTATGCTGGCTAGAGGAAGCTACTTCAGCAAAGCTATTCCCACCCTCCTTGCCGGGTCATTGAGTCCTGCTGCCTGCATGGTGCAGGATCTATCATACTTAAATAGTCATCTCAGCCATTATATTCACATCCAGCCTCTTAACTTCAAATGACGGAGAACCCACAACTTTCTAGATTGCCCATATCCTTAGTCAGAGAGGTTTCCCTGAGGCTCTGTCTAAATCTCAGCATATGCCCATTCTCTCTTGTCCTGCACCGCCACCTCTCCTGAGCAAGGGAGAACAATTTATCTCCATTTTTTATGGCAAACTCAAATGTTTGTAGACTGTTTTTATATCCTCTTTCCATTTTCTTTCCTCCAAGTTAAACATACCAAAGCTTCTGCAACATCTCGTCATATGATGTGTTCCAAACCTTATCTTTGTTGTTCTCCTTTGTACCCTCTTCAGCTCTTCTTAAAATTGGGCTCCCAAAACTGAACAAGTACTCCAGCTGGTGTTTAACCAGAGCTGAAAAGACTGTCCCACTGACATGTCTTGCATACACAATGCTTCTGCTAATCCAGCCTAAAATGGTATTAGTCTTCTTTGTAACAGCATTATACTTCTGACTTATGTTCAGTCTTTAGTTTATTAACTGCGTGACCCTAAGGTCATTGCATAACATACACACAAATACAAGCAAAAACACATACAAATAAAACAATAAGGAACATACCAAAAAAATAAAAACATTTTAAAAGGAAAAGAAGGAGAAACAAACACATGCAGGACGCTTCCAAGATTATTATACCAACAACCCTATTTTGGAAAACCTAATCAAGAGTCTCATCAGTCCACATCATCTCCATGAAGAGATTGGGCAACCTAATCTACAGTCAAAAATTTTAAGAACCTGTCTCTGCTTGCAAATGCCTGTACTAAAAAAAAACGACACTGTGTCCAGAAGTTTCTGGTTAGTATCCTGTAGAAAAATACACAATAGTTCAGAATATGTCCTACCAGGAAATTTGTCTATATATGGGCGCAGAAATTGTGTGCAGGGCAAATCATAAAGGTGGCAAGAGAATAAAACATGAGCCACTATTTCCGTCTCCAGGCGGTCAAAAGGGCATAGCCTATTCCCAAACGGGGTACCAGAGTAACGGCCCTCGAGAAGACAGGTGGGAAGCACATTTAGCTGGGCACCAAAGAGAAGAGAAAGACGCCTGGCCAAATACAAGCAGGCTAGATAGGAAGCCATAACACCAGGATTTGGGGCAACATGTTTATAGTGAACCAAGGAAGCAAAAGTATTGGCCGCAGCCCTATCCTCCTCGTAACCAATATCTTTGATCCTAGTAAAGGCCTCTCTCCTAGCTCTGGCTAGTTGAGCATTTTACAAAGAGTCAATAGAGAGTCCCCAACTGACTACTTGATTAGTCACCCTCTTGACCCAAGAAGAAACAAAATTATCCAACGGAATGAGGGCCAAAAGCCCCGACTGAACACCTTGATGAAGGCGAAGCCAAAGTTGTACCACCTGTTTCTAGTTTACCATGTCCCAAGCAAGCTGCCCAAATTCAATTCTGATAGCTGCAGAGGGGGTCCCATTTGGGATATGGAGCAAAGATCTATAACCTGAAGGGCACTAAGTGTAGAAGAGCAATCTAAGGCCCAAATAGTCCCCCCCTCATTATGTTCAGTCTGATCTGCAACTACTCCTACAGTGAAACAGTATCACTCCTAAACTTCAGTGGTAAACTACTACACAGTGGAGTACCACTACTACGCTGCAGTGGTACTTAGCTCATCCAGTTATCTCTCATTTTGTATTCATTACTTTCGTTTTTCTGCCTTATGTGTATTACATTACATTTGTCCATACTGAATTTCATTTGACTGTTTATAGCCCAGTTCTCCAACTTGTTAAGATTCTTTTTAATTTTTACTCTACCCTCCTGGGTGTTTGCAGTCCCTGTCAATTTTGTGTCATCTGCAATTCTGTCTCTGTACTCTCTATTCCTCCTTTAGACTCAATAAAAATGTTGAACAGCAGTGGACCCAGAACAGATGTTTGTAAAACCCAAAGAGACAGACTCCCAGTTTGACACGGCTGCTATAGTTATTACTCTTTGCTTACGATAATTCAATCAGTTACATATGCTGATTACAGTAGTTCAAGGGACCCATGTTCACTGTGTTTTCTCATTTTCTGCCAGTGGGGAAAACTCAGTGAAGACAGATCCCTGCATATAAGATACATTTCTTCAGCTTCCTTCTGAGGATGCCATGTGGAACAGTGTCAAATGCCTTATTAAAATCTGGGTAAATTATGTCTACACTTCAGTCATTTTATCTACCAAATCAGTAAATCTGTCAAAGAAGGAGATTAAGGTGGTTGGGCATGACTTGTTCTTGATAACTTCCTGCTTGTTGCAAGTATGTTCCTTTGTCCTAAAATATATCCAGTTTTATCAATAAACAATAAATATGCCTAGTGAGACAATTTGATTAACGTACTCTAAACTGTTTGAAAAACAAGAGTTTTAAAAGTGGAAACAATATTCTGTAGAGCATTTTTAAAAAATAAATACTGAGCCACATCTAAAGTCTGACTTTAGAGCTCATTTTGGTGAATATCGATGTACCTAGCAAAAGAAAAGTGCAAATAATGCTACCTATTGATTTATCGCTACTTGTGAGCAGCTGTAATCCATTTCTGAACTATATTCTCCCATGCTGTCTCAGCATCTGTACTATACTGGATATGTTCCTTTTATTAATACATCATAACTCTATGAAACACAGTGATAAATTAATGGTGTTCAGCAGAATACACCTATGTAAACCCTTCTTAAGTTTATAGCATTTGCAGTTTGTGCCTGCTCCCCACAGAGTTAACACTTAGGGGTATGTTGTTATTTGCGCCAAGGCAATTCTTGTAAACAACCTTGAGCTTCCTTGCTAACTACTAGGACATGTGTGTCTACAACAGATCAACAAGATTATTGTTGGATCTAGCTGCCCTTGTGTGAGAAACTTACCTGCAGCAGCCCCATCTGGCAGCCCCGAGACGCCAACGCCACCCACAGCCACTTGTCTCTGGAGCAGCACAGCCACCATGTGGAAACTCCATGGCAACAGCCCGATGACCTCATCGGACTGCGCCACCCTCTCTCAGGGACAAGGATTCCCCAAGCCAAGGGAGGCGGGGTCAGAGAAAAAAAAGCCAGCTTGGCAAGCGGACGGGTATGATAATTCTGAGGAAGAGGGAGGAGCGAGTGATGCTGCAAGATCAGGTCCATACCTCCCACAGCTGGCCAGGAAGCTTACAGGACAGCAGGTGGCGCAAACCCCAGGCAGGATCTGCTTTGGCGATATCATCTCCAGTAACTTTGCAGGAGGCTCTGACTCCAGGCTGGGGAGATTGCAATCCAGGAAGGACCCTAGAAGCAGGCACCATATATACCTTTTAAAGGGAGGGAAATAGGGTTGCCCACCATGGGACTGGACTGATAGGCCGTTTTTACATGGACGCCGCCGCTCCCCTCAGTGTTCGGGTGTGTGTGTGTGGGGGTGTCCGTGAAAACGGCTAGTGGTGGGTTGGTGGGATGGGCGTACGCTTGATGTTCCGGGTGGGGGTGCATGTGCGCTCCCTCGCAACACCCACCGCCACCCATCACACACTCACCTCCACTCACAAAGCACTCTAGAAAACCGGAGGAGGCCCCATGGGTGGAGATGGGTATGTCCATGTAAAGGGACACCCACCCACCTCGACCCACTGCGCCAAAACACCCATATCCCCACCCCCATAAGTGTAAAAAGGGTCACAATGTTAAGTATCCCTTCTGCGTGGGGGTCAAGTGCCTTCCCAGAAAAAAGCCCCAAAACATGGTTTGAATCGCTCAGGACAGACCTAGTAGGGACTCCAGACCTGTGGGTTATCACAACTTGTTTGATGAGTATTAAAATGTCCTTTTAATAAAGTGCAGTACTTTCCCACAGGAGTGAATAGTTTCACTCACTGTATTTTGGTTGAGGAACTAGTGACCAAATTCAATAGTGAGGATTCTCTAAGTAAACCAGCAGGTTCTAGTATATGGAAACCAATAAATCAGCTTCCTATATTTTGTTGACCCAGTATATCTGACTGAAGATAGTGTTCAATGGATGTAATATTCCTCCCCATCTGGGCATGAGAATCTTTTTGTCCACGGTGAGTTCAGTGGATACAGGCGCAGTAGTCTCTGATCTCTCACACCCATCACATACACACAATTATGAAGTGTTTTTTGTTTTTATCAATATGTGTATATTCATACTTTTAGATTCAAAGCAAATACTAAACCAAAAGCTTACAGGTAAGGGTGGCGAGGCAGGTAAGCAACAAAAAGGTGGGGGAAAGAACCTTGCCTCATCCCTGAAACTGCTGCTCTTGAGAGATTGTGTGCTTTTAGATGGACAGCAGCATCACTCCTGGGTTACTGCCTTCATTACAGGGCTCCCATGGGGTTCATGCCCACCCTACCTTTTTGCTGGTTCCCCTACTTTTCTATGCCCCCCCCCTCGCTACAGGCTTTAGAAGGCTACCTGGGGGCGAGGGGGCATTTTTTCATTGAGGGTCCCTCTACCTTTTTCCTTATAATTTGAGCCCTGCCCTGGGTTGGCCTGTCTGTGTAGAGAGAGGATGCCAGATGTGCAAACTGAAGCAGGCGGTGTGTGCTCTGGGGCAGCCCCATCAGAGGCACTCCGGAACATCCCAAAGCATGCCGGGTGAAGCAGGCTGACCAAACCAAACAACAGCTCCTCTCCATCTATTGGGAAGACCCACATTGCAGCTTCATGCCCTGCTGGCCATTGCCCCAGTCAGCACCATGGAGTTGCAACCACCAGCTTAGAGTGTCAGGTGAGTGGCCGCAACTTTTTGATGTGTGTGGGGGTGACCACCTGTCCATCTAAAGCAGATCCAGGCGGGATTGGAAGCAGGCAGATGTGGGAGTGCACTCCCGGAGTAGCTACAGGGGCAGGCAGTCTACATGTCCCTCTGTTTACAACCAATGAGCAGATCAGCAGGGAATCTTGCCCCCTCTTCCACTGCAAGACCATAGTACCTCCCTGTCAATTTTAGTCTCTAGTTGAATGTGAAGAATAAAAATCACACTAATTTCTATTGAACTGAGGACAGTTTCTATCTTTAATAAAGTATTTTAGCAGTGTTTTTATAGTTTGCCTTTTTTTTAAACATAGTCTGCTTCTAAGAAGTTAGACTGTTTTAGAATTCCCCCAAAATTTGACTTAAGCAACCAATAAAATTACAAACCTGTGGCAACTCAACAATAAATTTAATACAAAAAAATTAGCATTTGTATGTTGTGTCTTGACCCAAAATTCTCTCCTTTAAAAGAAGGAAATGACTTGTCTACACAGTAAATATATTTATATAGTTGCATCGTTGTATCCTGGACACAATTTCTCTGTTTCTCGATATGCACAATCAGTTATGTAATTAAGAAATCGCCAATGCCATGGTACACAGCAAGAGGCTGGTTACAAGAGTCTTTATTTTGCAAACTATACATAAACAGTAAAAAAGAAAATGCTTTATACTTTTCCATATTACATAAGATAAACATTAAATTTAGTGTTTAACGTATAGAAACCAAATGTGAAGAATAAACAGATTTTTCTTTCAATTAACTGCAGAGGAAAGTCAGGGAATCCAGTGATCCACAGTTGAAACGAAACAACTGCTTGTGTAATGTTACACAGGTTGTTTCAATTTTGTTGTGGGTACACAGTCATAGGTCTGATATGCATGAACGTGGTGGAGTTCCAAAATGCCTACACAATTAATTAACATGCTAACATAAATACAGTGATTAAAGTAATTTTCTCTACAGTCAAATTTTAAGTGCTACTCTACACAAGAATCATAATCTAGTTCACATGGTAATTACATAACAATAAGAAAAAATGAAAATAACCCATTTTCTTCATTCCAGCAGCAGTACCTATACTGGTATTAATTTGGTAATTGGGTGTGCTCAGCTATTGCCTAATATCCTATATTGGTATGCATGCTAATAGAAACTTTCTATCTCTATTTTGCAAGGCACCTTACAATATGTTCTCTACATTTCTGCACTAAACAGAAAGAGACGTAAATTAAGATAAAGATGCAAAACTATCTTCTGAAAGAAAGAACTGAAAGCTAGAGTTAGGGGGTTTAAAATCTGTCTTGAGGCAAGTGCCATTACTCTCAAGTACAGTAATGTATAGACACATATATTTTAAGCAGTGTTTTCCCACTGAAATATAGATGCTAATTTAAGATAGTTTTCTGGTTAGAGAGGAATAGAAATAAAGAGGTGAAACCATCATTCTGCTTGCGTAAATAATAAAAGTCTACATGAGCTTGACATCAAAAAGAACATAAAAAAAGGACAACAAAACTTTAGACTTGAAGAATCAATGCTTGTCCATGTTCACTGCTTTTCAAAAATATCCTGTCAAGATCCTAGATATTTCTAATTAAAAACATAACTCCAAATGCAAATACAAAAGAGGACCTTATATTATTTTCTTTTGCAGACACATTTCTCCGCACCTCTGGTTAATTAAAGTTGGTGAGATGTTACTTGTACATTCAACTTTTTACTGTTACACTTTGATGATTCTGGCCATGCATATTTTTCAAAAGTCCATATGGCCCTAATTACTTTAAGTTAAAATTGCTTTAACTTAAAACAGAACATCTTCTTGAGGAGGCCCCTCACATTCCCAAAGAATGATACCTTTTCTTTTCATGGAAGCTTTTAGAAGTTTGGTTGTCCTTATGACGATTTGCACATTTACATTTAGTAGCACATCACATTTCTTTGCTTCAGGCTAGACTTCCAATGTGTTTTTTTTTCTCCTGCTCAAAGGCATAAAAAACTCAAAAGCACATAATATAATGATTCTTATTTAAACAAAGAAAGTCTATGACTCCAGCTGCAATATTTGAAATAATCATACAAAATATACATGTTGTTTAGAATCCTTTTGATCTTCAAGATTAAAGGAATTTTCTGCTCTGTCACCTTGTAAATTTTAGAAAGGTACAATTCATTGACTTCTAAGATCATTAAATGTATCTGTCATGATCATCGTCATCAACATCATCATCCCCTTCATCCTCATCATCGTCATCTTCAATTTCATCTTCATCATTCATCATATCATCTTCATCATCCTCGTCATCTGCCCATTCATGGAAATCGCCACTGGCAAAATCACCAGATGTCTCTAAATCAATAGCTAAGAAAATAGAATAGTTATGCAAATATCCAGAAGTCTCTTTGTTCACGATTACAATGTCATTTGATGCAAACCATAGCAGATATTAATCAAATTAAAAAAGAACAACAGGATGAAAAGTAACAAATGTGCAATTTTTCCAGCAATTTACACAAAAACAAATTTAAGCCATATGCTTTTTTGTTTGGTACAAATGCAACAGAGTAAGATCCCTAGCTGGTGGAAACCAACAAACTATATAAGTAAACAGAAATATTTATAAATTATTCACCCAAATAGGCAGTAAAAAGCAGATCTTTGAGATTTCCTGGGAAATAGAGGAATCAATTACCTCACAAATCCCCCCACAAAGTAAAAAGAGTTTCCTGAAATACTTGAATCCTGATTCCATGGGGAAAGATGGAGAGGAGTGGGGAGCTGCAGGGAGGCAGTGGATAAGATATAAGGGATTTGGATCCTTTGGTGTTCCTAGAATTCCAGCTTAGTCCTCACTAACTTGGCTGTAACTGACATATTGTTGCGTTAAAGACAACATACTTGATTTTTCTGAGCTGAGTAGTGCTTTATTTTAACAATACTATTTATTTATTTTACAATTTTTTACCCTGCCCCTCCTGCCACCCTTACCCTTAAGCCCCCCACCCTACCTATCTCCGTCACCAAAAACCTGGCAGAACAGCCAGGTCTTACTATCAAGTGAAAAATATTTACAAAGGTCTTTTCTAGGGATGAAACGAGAATAAAAAAACATCCCATTGAAAATCATGATAATTGAGAATCAGGGTCAAGATCTTGCAGAAGTCTCAACCCTGATACAGATCTCCATGAAATTTCTTGCTCGCATTCTCCCCCAGCACCAGGCTGGTCTCCAAGCACAGAGAAATTAAAGGAGGCAGGGATCTTTTATCTTGTGGGCTGGCAGCTCATAGGACAGAGACCAGGACCATGGTTCTTCTCTGTGGGAAGCTGATGAAAAAGCCCCTATAGAGAATTATCAGGAATGGGAGGGGGGAGATCAGGAGGGAGGGGACAAACTCAGCAGACATCTTCAGCATTCTATTGACTACCAGGAGTCAGCAGCCAACAGAATGAAGAGCCGTGCTGAGTCCACCTCTTCCCTTCCATTCTCCCCCTCCCATCTGGAAAGATGGGAATGGGGAGTCCCTTAACTTACCTGACAGCACTTGTAAACATTAAATTTCATCTGTCACAGATGCCCAGTCACCCAGTCTCATCCTTCTGCAGTTCCTCACAGTCTGCTCAGGATTTAACTAACTAGAATAACTTTGTCTCACCTGCAAATTTGATCATATCACTCTTTACTCTCTTTTCCAGATCATTAATATATATATTAAGCAACATTGGTCCCATTACAGATCCCTGGGGCACTCCACTATTTACTTCTCTCCATTGTGAAACAGTGTCTCCTATCATATGATTGTTTAATTTCCTCAAGAGTCTCTCATGAGGGATCTTAGAATCAGCACAAATCCCATTTACACAATGGGATTGTATAACCCCATCTTGGGGGAGCCAAGCATGAGTTCATGGCCACCATGGCAACCATGGGCCTGTCCCAGAGGGTCAACGGCCTGACACATCTTGGAGGACATACCTTGGACCTTATACTTTGCACTGGCCTTGAAATGGGTGCTCCGTTAATGGGGGAGATATCAGCTGTGCCCTTGTCATGGACGGATCATTACCTCCTGCAGACATCCCTCCTAGCACATGTCTGCCCCCGGAAGGGTGTGAAACCTACTTGGATGGTCTGCCCCCGGAGGCTGTTGGACCCATTGCGGTTTCTAGGTGCCTGGGGGAGTTACCCTCTGACCTTGATGACTGACGACCGTCTCATCGCTGACCTCGTTAGGCTGTGGAACACCTTGCTGATGGAGACTATCAATCAAATGGCTCCCAGGCATCTGTTACCTAGGTGGAGGCTCCACAGACCTCCATGGTTTTCCGAGGAGCTGTGGAGGCTGAAGCAAGCTGGGCGACGGTTAGAGCGACGGTGGCATCATTCTCATGTTGAAGCTGACAGATTGCGGCATAGAGCTCGTTTACGAGCCTATGCCATGGCTATGTGGGTAGCAAAGAGGGAGCTCTTTGCTATGCTCATAGTGTCCACAAAATCCTGTCCAGCAGAGCTATTCCGGGTTGCGTGGGGGCTGGTCAGTCCGGCCTCCCTCGACCCTGGAGTTGAGTCATCATCTGCCCACTGTGACATGTTTGTGGATTATTTTACAGATAAAATCGCTCATATTCACCACAAATTCGATGCCAAACTTAATACAGTAGATGAGGTAGAGATTGTAAAAGCCCCGTCATGTCCAATTTTGTGGGATCAATTTCAGTTGGTGACACCCGCTGACATGGTGGAGGTTCTGGGGGCGGTTCAGGCCACCTCTTGTGAATTAGATCCGTGCCCATCCTGGCTAGTTAAGAGCTGATGGGAGACAATGGGGCCGTTACTGGCCAGGGTGGTCAACGCCTCCCTTTGGGAGGGCAGAGTGCCGAGCTGCCTCAAGGAGGTGGGGGTGTGGCCTCTGCTCAAGAAACTATCGTTTGATGTTGACTCCCCTGCCAGCTATCAGCCTGTCTCTAACCTTCCCTTTTTAGGGAAGGTTATTGAACGGGTAGTGGCACAACAGCTCCAGGATCATCTTGACCGCATCGGTTATCTTCATCCCATTCAGTCTGGCTTCCATCCGGGTTATGACACTGAGACTGCACCTGTGTCTTTGGTAGATGATCTCCACCATGAGAAGGATCGGAGTCGATTGACCCTATTGATCCTGTTAGATCTTTCAGCAGTGTTTGATACTGTTGACCATGAGATGTTGGTGACGCGCCTGCAGGACAGTGCGGGGGTGGGCAGGACTGTTTTCTAATGGTTCCACTCATTCCTTACCGGAAGAACTCAGTGGGTGGTGCTCAGTGATTGTTTTTCATCTTACCGAGACCTCTCGTGTAGGGTTCAGCAGGGTTCTGTTTTGTCCCCTCTCCTGTTCAATGTGTATATGCAGCCGCTCGGCGAGGTGATTAGCGGGTTTGGGGTGAGGTGTCATCAGTATGTGCATGACACCCAACTGTATCTATTATTTTCAACAGATCCAGGCCTGGCTGTCTCAGTGCTTACCCAGTGTTTGGCTGTTAGCTACCCCGGGTTGCCTGTGGCAAGAGGGGTGGGGTATAAATTTTAAAAATAAATAAATAAATAAATAAATAAATAAATTTACTTCGGTGGGTCTTGTGCGAGCAATAAGGGCTGAAGTAAACACCTTGAGGATTACTTCCTAAGTCTCTGATCTTGCTGAAGGTAATAAAGTTTATGGGTTCAAAGGAAACATGTCATTTAGGTACATTACTTCCATTGAAATTATTTGGATGCCCAGTATCACTTTTGCCTTTCAAAGCCACCCCAAAGACTACTCCTACTCTTATTTCTATAACAGTACTGGGGTACGCAGCGTTTTACAGTCAGAGATTCTGGAGGCAGGTCACTGCCCAGTGGGCTTACAATCTAACATGGAGAAGGATGAGAGGAACACAGGAAAAGACAGACACACACAGATTTTCATTTTACAGATGGGCGACTAAGGCTGAGAGGTTGTGACTTGCCCAAGGCCACTCAGTAAACTGATTGGCTGGGGTGAGATTCAAACCCTGGACTTCAAGGTCAAATTCCAGCACCTTATCCACTAACACCACACTGGCTCTGAGATTTTTGCCATTAATTTCAATAGGAATAGGACTAAGATCTTTACAAATTTAAGGTTATGATTTCCAAAGCTAAATGAAAGTCAGTGAAATGTAGTTCTAAGTAGGGATGTGCACAGAAACTCTATTTTGTTTTTGTTATTACTTTTGTTTTCATTACTAAAATGTCATTTGTTTTCATTATGTTTTGTTAGTCTTTGTTTCATTTTCATTTTTACTTTAGTTTTTTATATCCATTGATTTCAATTGAAAACACATTTTCAGCTGTAACCTTTTCATTATTCATCTGATTTGGATTAATATTGGAAGGATTGTACCCCCAATGTAGGAATTATGTGTGCCAAAGTTCAAAATAATTGACTAAACAAATCCTATTTTATAAGCAGTTGAAATTGGTTATTTTATGAAATTCTGAGTACACATTCCTGGCTGTAATGTCTTTGGCCCTGCTGGTTTTGACCTTTAAAACTCTACATGGTCTGGGCCCCGCTTATCTGAGATATCGTCTCACCACCCGGGTCCCGTGACAGCCCCTGTGGTCATCTAGAGATGACCTCTCGGAGGTCACTTGCTATCAGCAGGTCCAGATGGACAGGAGGGCATTTTCAGCAGCTGCACCATCCCTGTGGAATGCCCTCCCAGTGGAGGTCTGCCTCAGCTTGGATCTCCTTGCCTTTTGACATAATTGTAAGAAAGCTCTTCCACCAGACTTTTTTTGGGTGGCGGGGTTGGTTGAGGTGTGTGGGGGTGTATTTTTATTTTATTAACAAGTGTTTTATATTATTTATTTATTTATTTATTTATTTAAAACTGTTTTATTACCTTGTAAGCCAAGGAGCAGGATAGTAAATTAAAGGAAATAAATAAATAAATACATAAATAAATAAATTAAATTTTACACACACACACCCCTTCGCCCATGTGTATGAGTAGGTGGGATGGGGGTGAGGGGGTGTCTGCGCGACAGCCACGGTGGGTGGGTGTATGTGAGTGCTCCCGCGCTCCACCCACCTACACCCATCGCCCACCCATAAAGGTACTGGAGACAACAGAGGTGTCTCCATGCATGGAGATGGGTGGGCTTCCGTGTAACAGGCCACCTACATACCGCCCACCCACTGCAGCACCCACCCATTCCCTCACGCACTTACACCCATTTGAAAAGGGTCTTTGTCTCCCATCTGGTTTTGATGAAACTTGATAATATTATGCCACTCCCCACGATTACTATCTCTGAAGAAGTTCAGAAGGATTGAATAAAGGGTCCCAATATTATAAGAAATTTACTTGTAAATGCATTTCTGGCTGCAACATCTTTGTATTCCAGTCTGTTTACATGGAATTTGGCAGAATTGTATCACAGCCCATTAGAATAATCTCTGCCAAATATCAGAAAGATCTGATAAACATCTGATGGGTGGTGGGAAGAGCGAGGGAGGTGCTCGCCCCTCTGACAGGGGGAGGGGGTCTGCCCTCCTGTAGCTCAGCAGGTTCGGAGTCTGGGGGTGGTTTTGGATTCAGGCCTCCTTCTGGATCGGCAGTTGGAGGCGGTGGTGAAAGCTGCCTTCTGCCAGTTGTATCTGGTGCGGAGGTTGCGTCCATACGTCTCTGGCCCGGACCTGGCCTCCCTCGTCCATGCCTTCGTCACCTCGAGGCTGGACTACTGCACCTCGCTCTACGTGGGGCTGCCCTTGTTTCTGGTTCGGAGGCTGCAGCTAGTGCAGAATGCAGCGGCCCGCCTCCTTTCGGGGACGGGTCGCTGAGACCACATAACACCTGTGCTCCAGGCTCTGCACTGGTTGCCAATAGCGTGCCGAGCCAGGTTCAAGGTATTAGTATTAATCTATAAGGCCCTTCACGGTTTCAGCCCCTCATACCTCAGGGATCACCTCGCCATCCGTGCTCCAGAGCGGTTCCTTCGGTTTGCCGGGGGTGCCTTCTTGGAGGTCCCCCGGATTAAGTGGGGGGCCACAATGGAGAGGGCATTCTCGGTGGCCGGGCTGCATCTTTGGAATTCCCTCCTGGAGGAAGCTCACCTGGCCCCAAGCCTTTTAACATTCCGGCGAGTTTGTAAAACCTGGCTGTTCGCCCAGGCCTTTGGGGAGGGTGGGAACCAGGTTAGTGGGGTTTTCTCCCTCTAACCTTCTTTATTTTCTGTTATAATTTCATCTTTCCCTGTTTCAATTGTTGATAGTTTTATGATGTTTTAAATATTTTAAATATTGTTTTATATTGGACTTGTCAGTCGCCTCGAGCTGTTCGCAGGAGGGGTGGAGTATAAATATATTAAATAAATAAAATAAGTAAATAAATAAATAAAGCTGCCTTTCATCAGCTGTATCTGGTATGGAGGCTTCGGCCATAGATCTCCGGACCCGACCGGGCCACTCTCATTCATGCCTTCATCACCTCATGGCTAGACTACTGTAACGGGCTCTATGTGGGCTTCCCTTGTTTCTGGTTTGGAGGCTGCAACTAGTGCAGAATGCGGCGGCCCGTCTCCTCATAGGGACGGGGTGGCGTGAGCATATAACACCTGTGCTCCACAGTCTGCACTGGCTGCCTATAGCGTACCGAGCCAGATTCAAGGTGTTAGTATTGCTCTATAAAGCCCTACATGGTCTGGGCCCCTCATATCTTGGAGACCGCCTCACCCTCCGCACCTCAGAGCGATCCCTTCAGTCTACTGGGGGCGTCTTTCTGGAGGTCCCCCGTGTTAAACGGTGGGCCAGAATGGAGAGGTCTCAGTGGCCAGGCTGCATTTATGGAACTCCCTCCCGGAGGAAGCTTACCTGGCCCAGGTCTGTTGGCTTTTTGACGAGTGTGCAAAACCTGGCTGTTCGCCCAGGCCTTCGGAGGGGATAGGGGGTAGGGGGTAGGTAGGGGTGGGTGGGTTTTATTGATATTTTAAATTGTTGGAGTTTTGGTGTTGATCTATAAAGCCCTTTACGGTCTGGGCCCCTCATACCTCAGGGACCATCTCACCCTCGCGCCCCAGAACGGCTCCTTCGGTCTGCCAGGGGTGCCTTCTTGGAGGTCCCCCATGTTAAGCGGGGGGTCACAATGGAGAGGGCATTCTCAGTGGCCGGGCCGCGCCTTTGGAACTCCCTTCCAGAGGAAGCTCACCTGGCCCCGAGCCTGTTGACATTCCGGCGAAGTTGCAAAACCTGGCTGTTCACCCAGGCCTTTGGGGAGGGTGGGAGGGTGGGGTAAGGGTTTCTTTTTATCCCCCCACCTTATTTATTTATTTATTTACTGTTTATTTATTAACCCTGTTTTAATGACTGTATGTTTATTGATAGTTTTAAATTGTTTTTATGTACGCTGTTTTTATTGTTGGAAGCCGCCCTGGGCTGCTTGCAGGAGGGGCGGGGTACAAATTTATAAAATAAATAAATAAAAAATATTTGTTAATTTTTTTATCATAAATGATTTTATTAGTATTGTTGTGTTTTTATGGTGTTGTAAGCCGCCCCAAGATGCTGAAGGCATGAGGGTGTGGCTAATAAATGTAACGAAATAAATAAAGGGTCCTAAAGTTATAAGTCTGCACATCATCTGAAGAGTATGAGCCTATGGGAGGGATTCTCTTACGTTTGTCACTGTGATACAAGATGTGTTTGTGATGCCAACTGGCCATCAGAAATGTCACCCATACATCATTCTGTGCTTTGACCACACCAATCCCTCTCCCTTACTTGTTACTGGGAAGTTGGAAGCATCTGATTAGGAAACAGCCAATAAGGGATTATCTTATGCCCTCTGTCACAGTGCTGCAGAATGTGATTGTGATGACGATTAGCCATCCTGGATCTGTGAACCATGTCTCCTGATTTCTGGGATGCTTCTTGCCTAGGCAGCAAGGCAGAGAAGTCCCAGTTATGTCCCTTCTATGCCTGCATCAGAGCCACCCAGGATTGGTCCTGGAGAGCTGGAAGCATGCAGTAAGAGAGACAATCACATTTCTGTCCCAGTCAGGGTGTCTTTGAAATGTCAAGCCAATTGGCCAGAGGAGATATCTGTCATCTTTGGTCTGCGATTGGCCACAGGCTAGGCTGCACGGAACAAATGGGGCTTGTGGTGAGGCGGGTGCAGCAAGAAACAAAACTGATTGCCTCCCCTCTTCCCAACACCTTCTGAGCTAGTCACTGTTCCTGAACAGTAGGTGTTTCAGAACGCTCCCTCTCCCAGCAGTTTTGTTCTCCTCAATCCATTGCCATCCTCCTCCTATTTCACCCATCCAACCCATTTACCTTCATATTTCCATTTATTTAGATTATATTAGAAAGATTTAGCTGTTATTTTTATTTTTTACCCATCCCTGTGTTCTCTCTCTCCACACCCTCTATTGAACGCATTCCTTTCCCTCTTCCTCCATATTCCATCCCTCATTTCCTTCCCCTGTTTTTGTATTTATTAGAGTAGAATTAGATTGATTTAGGTTTTATTTCAATTTTTGTACCCCTCCCTGTGTTGTTGTGAGCTGTCTGTGTTCCCCCCACATCCCTGTGTAATATTGTATTTATATATAGAGAGAGAGTATAGTAGTTAGGTAGGAGTTAGTTATTAGTTAGTTAACTTAGCTTAGTTATAGTTTATAGAGATCAGTGATTCAGTTTTAGAGTGTGTTGTAGGACTAGGTGTTAGATATTCCATTATTTAGTTCCATTGTTTTTATAATAGTTAGATAGTTAATAGCAGTTAGATCTATTATAATAGAACACAACCAAACGGCTGAACCCAAATGCGGTGAATGGACCGAACGGCCGAACCTGAACCGTGACCTGCTTGCCCATCCCTAAAGAACAGCAGCTTATATCTACCCTCTATGTCTGCATTGAAGCCATCACTGATTGGTCATCCTGTAAAGGTGGAAGCATGCAGTAATTGGCCAGTGAACATGTCTGTCAGTCTGTTGGGCTACTCACTCTCCTTTTTACATTCCCCTCACCTTTGCCATACCTGTCTCTGAATGGCACTGCATGTGCTATTTACCTAAATAAAAAAAGTCTTCAAGAGGGAAATTTCAATTGCATATACAATTTGGACCCTTTATCAAATCTTTATGCAAATTGAGAGACATGATCCTGAAGGTCTGAGATACAATCCTGCTAAATGTCATGTAAAATGGATGGACAAAAAATGGTACAGCCAGAAATGCATTTACAAGTAAATTGCTTATAACATAAGGACCTTTTCCCCAATCATTCTGATGTTTGGAAGAGATAGTAACCTTGTGGAGCCATATAATCTTGCCAAGTGTCATCCAAATCAGATGGGAGACAAAGACGTTACAGCCAGGAATGTGTAGTCAGATTTTTGTAAAATAACAAATTTTGACTGCTTATAAAATCGGATTCCTTTATCCTATCCTTCCAAACTTTGGAAAGCCAAATGCCTTACATTAGGGGTACAATCCTACCAAGTTTCATCAAAATTGGATGAAAAAAAGGTTACAGCCAAAAAACGTGTTTTTCAGTTTTTTCCTATTAAAATATAAGAGACATACACTCTAAGGCAACATGACAACCTGTATTATAAATCAGAAAGACTGTTGCCCCAACATGGCTAATATCACTCACAAGATCATGTTGTTTTCCTTTGGGTTCCACGCCCTCCCCGGTTTGGATTTTGTATACCATACCATGTATATGCCTCCATTTGTTAGGAGGATGTAATATAGAGGTCTATTTTACTTTCTCAATAAAAAGTTATTACAATATTTTTTTTAAATGAACTCATAATAATGAAACAAAATTATTTCGTTTTTATGTTCTTTCGTTTTCGTTATTTCGTTCCAGTAATGAAAATGAAAGAGCCCTCTTTCATTTTCTTTATTATAACAACAAAACCAAAAATACACACCCCTAGTTCTAAGTCACTAAAAGTCTTTCTGCAAGATAAGCGTTAGCCAAGCATAGATTACTTGGTCTGATACAGTGATTGTAAGATGCCCTGAGCCATCATGGGAAGGGTGGCATATAAGTTTGAATAAATAAATAAGTAAGTAAGTAAAATCAAATAATAATAATAAAAAAATCTAGAGGAGATTCAATGCTCTGTTTTACCCACTAGACCTAAACATGTGCTGGTCTGACCTTGTCCAGAGCATCAATACCATAGGGTGAAATGAAGGGGTCCACAGATTCACACGTGTGTGCACTTGTCCCATGTGTTTCTCACAGGATTGGCCTCGACAGGCCAGCCCAGCCCTTGCCAGGGGCCATCTATGAAACTCCTCCTTCCCACCCACAATGTAAACCTGGGACTGCAAACCTGGCAGTAATATACTGAATGGTGGGGAGGAGAAAACGTATTTTGTCCAGGGTAATACTATAGATAGGTGTGACTTTGTGCTAGATAATTTCAATGGTCCTGTTCGACCACAAAATCTCTGGACATCAGAATCAATGGCACTTTTAGCCCCTAACCAAGATAACAGTAAGAAGTCTTTGACATACCACAATCTGCAGCACCATTTGTTCTGGATCCTGTTACCTCATTACCATATCTGTCAACACACCAGCACTGCCCTGCACTTCCATGGCACTGACTTGGTTTATAATATCCATCTTCATCACATAAAGGGATGTATTGTCCTGTATAATATAGAAAGACCAAATTACAATATTAGCAATCACTTGGTCATGTTAGATCAGTGCTTTATCTTGCATAGAAGACACAACTGTCTGTACCCTAGCATTTTACAATTTATTATTATAGTTCACTGATGGACAGACATTCTGATCCCCAAAACACTCCACCAGCCCAATCTTCATTGCAGTCAATGGAGGCTTGGGACACTCTGAGCAATGAAGCCTTACTTTCTAGTGTTGTGAATCAGCCAAAGAGGTTCTTTCATGGGACACAATTTGCTCCCTTTTCCATCATAGAGGAAAAACAAATATCAAATAGACAAAGCTTCATTTGCCTGACTGCAAGAATAAAGATGTCCAGTCAAGCGAGAAATGTTCTGTTTTCTCTTCACTATTTTCATTGACTTACCAGACATTTATTATATGCTGTATACTGGATAGGAAAAAAGCACTACCCTATGTAGTGAGGATATTGCTCTCTCAGCTAGTGCTGAAACTCAGTCCTCAGTTTTCCTCAGGAAACACCAAGGATTGGTGCATTCAGCCTTGATTTTCTGAGTTCTGAAGTTCTAAGGAAGGGCCCCGGAACTTTGGAACTCAGCCAAACCTCCGCTGAGTGCAGGGAAGGGATGAGGGCAGGGAAGTGGAGGCTGGAGGCCAGTGTTAGGCCACTGCTCCCCCTTCCCTGGCTCCCACTGGCTGGGGAGGGAATAGGCCAGTGAAGCCAGGTTAGGGGGTGGGGGGGCTAATGGGTAGCCTAGCAGGGGGTCAGGGGTGGGGTGCTTGGTGGTATATCAGGGGGGTCAGGGGTGGGTTACTTACCTTCTGGAGGAGACCTGCGCAATGTGTGGCCTCTTTCCGGCTTGTAAAAAAACCCCTGAGTATGCTCAGAAAGGGCCTGAATCAGCAAGCCAGTGTCATGTTTGAAAAGGGCCAAGCATTCTGGCCCTTTCTGACCATGCTCAGTTGTTTTTTTTACTTTCAAACATACAAGCCGGGAAGAGGCCACACATTGTGCAGTACCCCTCTGGAAGGTAAATAATCCACTCGAATCTCCCTGCTAGACCTCCCATTCCCTCTTAAAGTCCCCAACCCTGTCTCTGCCCCCAGCCAACTCCCCGGTTTTGGAAACCCAGCTGAGTATTCTCCAAGCATCCAAAGGGTGGCCTGACTACTCAGGACTGCTTCTCGGACCCTCAGAGAATACTTGCAATTTGTTTTTGTACTCAGAACAACCCTACTCTCATCACATCAGGTGTTTTTGAATGAGATGTGTCCATTAATCCCCCCCCCCCCCGTGTCCACGTGTCCAGCTGCTTGTGTGATGGTGGTGCATGGGGAGGCGTGCTCCTGTGACCCACACACCGGCCACACCCAGGCCCCACATGGAGCCCCACTGAAATATCCAGGGTGGCCAACTCTGTGAATGGGGCAACCATGCTGGCAGCCACCCATGTGAAGCTCTCCCCACACACTTCCCATGCCTGGACACCCCACACCCATCCCACACAGCGGCCACAGACACAAAGACCCTCAACTCTGGTTTATCTAATAAATTATATCAATTTACTACTTTGTCTCCATTGAATGATGCCATAGTAATGATCCTGACTACCACACACAAAATCTATGTAAGATAAAGGGCAGGAAAGGTATGCAAGTGTGCAATTCTGTGCCAGATACAGTGCCAGAAAAGTCTCCTGAAAGAGTACCTACAAAAATGGGTAACCCGTCAAACTTTCAGTACCCAAATTAACCCAGTAATGACCGGGTACCATACAGTATCTGTTTATGACCTGACTGCGTACCTGAAGTCCCAAAATGTTGACTTCTGGTTCTGAGAAAATCTCCCTTATTAAGCGGGTTTGTTCCTGCTCTGTTAAAGCAGTGGAGGATGTTAATCACCTCCTCTGGCAATGCCCCTTTTATGAGAAAGAGAGAGCATATTTACTTGCCCCACAAGTGGCACATTTGTGTGGCTAGTCCATGCAACAAAAAACAATATGGTTGTTACAACAGATTCCAATTAAACTTTTCATGCCTTGGGTAAATTTTTGATCCAGGTGGAAAAGATTAGGAAAGATCAGGGCCTGGATTTCTAAATTGATCCAAGGTAAATAACAAGCAGTTTTTGGTATGATCCAGCTGATCCTGAGGAGATTATATTCTCTTCTCCCTAAGTATGATCTGGACGTTAATTTTGTTTATGAATTTGTGGGGGATGGATGCAAATGGGCTGTATTTGTTATGCACTTTTTACATTTTAATATTGATGTTTGATTGTTTACTCATTATTTGGCAAATGCAGTAAATAAAATGGATTGAGTTCTGGTTCTGGTACTGATTTTTCAACATTTGTCGATATACTGACTCCTGACATTGATTTATCACGTTTCTGTCAAGTTCTGACAATTTTCCAGCAACTTCTGGTCTCAGAAAACTACTTTTGGCTCCTCTTTCCCCTCCTTCCCCCCCCCCCCCCCATTTTTCTTTTAAAAATATTTATGGGTTTTCTGGTCCTGGGAAACTACTTCTAGTAACTTTATTAATTATTATTATTATTATTATTATACCCATTTTTTAGTTTTCCAATTCTATGTACTGATTGTGAATAAGTAAATTGAAAGATCAGTACTGGAGGTGGATAATAGGTAAATAGAAAGATCGGTACTGGAGGTACCCAGTTTTGGGGGTTTCTGGGCACCCAGTTGGTACCAGAGTAACCAGACATGTACCCAGTGCAGTACACAAAAATGTATTACCTGCAAGTATGAAATTTAGTATCCATTTCACCTCTACTCCTGAGTAACTAGGATGAACATACAAAGACAAGAGACATCCACTCAACTCAAATAGTAAGAGAATCTGAAGCCATCTTTTAATTGTAATTTTCAAGGTCTCCTCAAGGGTGTATTATTTTTTCTGACCATTTTGAGATTACAACTGTAATGTAACTAGGGTTAAAATGAGAATCAAAATGATTCTCATGAGAATTTCATGATAATTGAGAACCAGCAGTGAGATCTTGAAAAGATCCAACTAACTGTTTGAGATCTCACGAGATATCTTGAAAAAAGAAAACTGAACCCTCCCCCTTCATTTGCAAAAAAATGGTTGTCAGGTGTTACTCACCTGACAACCTCTCTGAATCCAGAGGGACTGCTCTCCCCCTGCACTTGCAAAAAGAAAAGAAAAGAAAAGAAAAGAAAAAAGGGGGGGGGAACTCACCTGGCTGCCTCTCCGAGTCTGGGGGGACTGCTCCAGCCTCTGGGTCATTCTGAACAGAGAAACTGAGCAGGGAGAGACCCAGCGGCAAGACCCAGCGGCTGGAGCAGTTACCCCGGGCTCAGGAAAGCAACTAGGTGAGTAACCCCTCCGCCCTCCTTTTTGAAACCAAGTGCAGTGGGAAGGCTGTTCTTGAGATTCTTGCCTTTTGTCTGTGAGAATCCAGGCAATTCTTGGTTCATTCTTGTTTGCAAGAAAGAGCCAAGAAACCTGGTTCTAATTGAGAAAAGTGAGAATCCTAAGATCGAGTTTCAACCCTAAATGTAACCTCTAAGTCCAGTGAGAAAAGTATTTTTCATGGGAAGATTAAAAATGGTTAATAAGCCATGCATTTTGGCTCAGAATTGATGTATATTCTTGTAACTGTATATGCTTTCTTCATGAATACCAAAAAATATAGTTTTCATGACTACCAAAAAATTAAATGTTTTTAAACAAAGCAAACACTCGTATTAAATTTTATGGAACAATTATATAATTTTGTCGATCAATTGTATGATTGGGCCATATGATATTAAACCTACTGGGGTCTTTGGATGGTCTTATAATATCTCTAATGAATATTATAATTTAGGACTCTGTCCTATGTGTATCTCACAGGATTTGACTTGGAGGTTAAAGTAAAATAAAAATGCTTTTCTAAGAGAAAGTGTGGGTGCAGAGAGCCTAATTTGTCAGTAAGCACAATATGTGCCAGGGTCCATCTTCACTGCTTGCATGGCATGGTAGTTAAGGTGTGTGCCTTAATTTACAATTTCCATGCTTTTCAGTGCTTGAGGGAATTTTTATGTGCCTTCATTTATGTCCCAACCTAAAAGGGATTTTATTCATGCATCATTTCTATAGTGCAATCCAGTGCACTTAATGGGGCTGATCCCATAGCTGGCAGAAATGTGAGCACATGCGTGCAAACTGTGAACATGTCGATAGGGGAGGCATTGTGACTCACGGAATCCACATGGGTCCCGTGCAGAGGGGTTTGGGGTTGAGGCCATTGTCTTTGAATTTAGGCACTGAAACTTCTGCCAAGGCAGTAAGGTACTGACACTTAACACAAGATTCTTTTAATTTTAAAGGTATACAGTATACAAATTGTGCTTATTCTACCAAAAGCTGCATTGACCTTGCTGTACTAACAGGAGAGTTGGGGGGGGGGGGGGGGAAGCTTTTCACTGCGCTTATTGAAACATGGGATAACACATTTAATACTGAGTGATACAGAAGTTCTGAATAGAGGGAAAGTATATTATACCAGAAGCAGCAAAATTTCTAGGGATGGGACTCTGGGCAAAATTTTGGTTTTGGTCAATTCCAGTTTCGGTTCCATGTATTTCGGTTCATTTTTTGTTTCGGTACTATCGGATCTTTTGTATTGATTTTTGTACCAGATTTTTAACATTGCGTTTTTTCAATGGTGGACAAACCGCAATGTTAAAAATCTATTACAAAAATCAATGCAAAAGATCCAATAGTACTGAAACCGAAAAAGAACTGAAATTTCGGATTAATATGAAATGGCCATTTTTGGGTACTTTCAGTTTTATCCGAAACCAAAATTCCCATCCCTAAGTAATTTAAAGGAGGTTTGATGGAAAATCTATCTAATATTTGTAGATTCTTTCATATGCCTTCAAAACCAGGGGCCATAACGAAACTGACCTTTGGAGTCACATGGAGAAACTGCAATCAGGTGAAAAACTGTGAGCTTATTGTTTGGTTCTATCCTAAAATTTGACTTTACTAGAATAAAATAATAATTCTAAGTTTATAAATCAAAGGAATGATGCAGAGTTCTGTTGCAAGAAGGAATTTTAGGGGGTAAATATACAGGTATAGCTAACCTAAACATGCAGCAGCTGATAGAAAATTAGGGCTGAAACTCAGCCCTCAGTTTTCCTTGGAAAACCCCAAGTTTGATGGTACTTGACTTGAATTTCCGAGTTCCAAAATTTCAAGAAATGGCCCCTGAAACTTAGAAATTCAGAAAATCCTTGGCCAAATAGAGGGAAGGGGGCTGGAGGTTAGCGCTAGGCCCCTGCTCACCCTTCCCTAGACCTCGCTGGCCAGAGAGAGAATAGGTCAGCAGGGGTCAGGAAATGGGGGTGGGGCCTACTGGGGGCTCAGGGGGAGAGTACTCACCCTCCAGAGGGGCTCCAGCAACACATGGCTTCTCTGGACTGGGTAAGGTTTTTTAAAAAAAAAGAAAGAAATAGAAAGAAAGCTGGGCATGCTCAGAAGGGCAGAATGGCCCCTTCTGAGCATGCTCAACCTTTCCAAGATGGCACAGGCAGTGTCAGCATGCTGTAGGTGCCATCTTGGAAAGGTCTTAGCATGCTCAGAAGGAGCCATTCGGCCCTTCTGAGAATGCCCAGTTTTTTTGGGTTTTTCTAAACTTAGCCAGTCCAGAGAAGCCACGCGTCACTGGAACCCCTCTGTAGGGTGAGTACTCTACCCCTTCAGCCTCCGCTAGGCTCCCACCCCCTCTACCCTAGCCCATTCTCTGCCACTCCCACCCCCCAGGATCCCTCACCTCTGGCCCTCTCCCTCCGAAACTACTCCGAGTATTCGGCCGAGGGTCCTCGGACTGGCCCGAGCACTAACTTTAGAACTTGACCGAATACTCTCAAGTAGTTTTCTGACTACTCAATTCAACCCTACTAAAAATGCTTTTGCTGGCTGGAATAACTCTTTCTGGAAATATACATCATGAAAAATTGGAGGTGCTCTCTCCATCTTCTTCAACCGTTTCCCCAGTATAAAGTTTGGTTTCTCACAGATATGAGAATGTATCCTTTGCCAGAAAGCAGGGCAGTATGGGACTCAGTTATGAAATTCTTGCAGCAGCACCTGTGTTTTCTTGTTTTGTGTTCTTACATTACAGTACTAGTTCAAATATACAGTACCAAAGATTGTACAGTGTTCTAGTTAACACAAACCCCCTAAAATTATCTTCCTCCTGCCGCTCCCTCATTCCTGTGCAGGGGAGAGGTCTTGTCCCCTTGTGCCCAGTGAAGAAAGGAGGTGGCAGAGTAACTTGGCTGTGTAGCTTAGGGTTCAGGAAAGGGTTAAGGGCCCAGCACACCCTTTGAATCCAGGAACCATCACCTGATCCAGGCATTTTAGGCAGGGAGAAGGTGTTAGGTCATGTCTGCACTGCTATAAAGGAAGCTTGAGAGGAGGGGCGGAGGAAGTGCAGGGTCAGGAAGGACAGCAAGCTGAAACACTGGCTTTTTTACATGACGCACCCACTCATGAACACTCAGAAACCTGGGTGAGTCCCATGTGAAAGGCGCGGTGGGTGTGCGCATGCTGAGTGGGTGTGCGCGTGTGCCCCTGCCAAAAACACATCCCCACTCACCTCCCACCAGGGCTGAAACGGCAAGCTGCTATGGTACCTTTTTCCAAAGGAAAAAGCTCTTCTTCAATGAGCAGCACAGTGCGATTGAGACGTTCATTCTGCTACTTCCACCAGCTGCAAAAATAGTGGAACATTGTTCCAACAGTTTCGATCTTCTGCAATTTCCTCTGGCACTGTGAAGTAGTGGAATGATGTTTGTTCTGACAGTTTCCGAGATTGTTCTGACAGTTTCCAAATTAGTAGAATGACTGCAGAATTAGCGGAATGCCAGAGGAAAAGCTACGGAAAGTCACGGGCAATTCCGAAATAGCGGAGCGGAAAAAGGAGCTGCCGTTTAAGCCCTACCTCCCACCTATCAACATGCACAGAGCAGTCGATGAAAACGGAGGTTGCTCCGTGCATGTTCATGGGTGGGGGTGCGTGTGCATCTGTATAAACCCTCCACCCACCCACCATGCACACACCAGCACAAACAGACTCCCTCACCCTGCGAAGCCCATGTAAAATGGCCAGTTCGCCAAGCCTGCAGCAGCTGTGGATGACTCAGGCTGCATTCCCCTCTGTGGTGGTGGCAGAGGGAGTGGCAGCAGAGGAAGTAGCGAGGGAAGACATGGCAGTGGGGAGGAGCTGACTGACAGGAAAAGAGCCGGTGCGAATGGGGATCTGCTGCGGCTTCTTGCGCGCATGTCAGGGCTCAAAATCCTGCCCTGACATGCGTGAGAGAAGCTGTGGCAGATCCCCATTTGCACTGGCTCTTTTCCTGTCAGTCGGCTCATCCCTACTGCTGCGTCTTCCCTCGCTACTTCCTCTGCTGCCACCACCACCACAGTTGTGAATGCTGCCTCAGAGCAGGCAACTACTGGTCAGTGGAGGATAGAGGCATGGGGAGCAGCTGAACAGTGGGATGGAGTCTGATGAATTGAAGTAGACCGGCATGCAGGTGGCAGACAGTAGGCCTACTTGAGGCCCCAGAGAGTACTAGTTTTTTTTTACCCTGCACCCCATTCCCTCTCACTCCATTCTTACCAGATAACAAGATGGTTACCTTACTAAGGGAAGTAGAATGCATTTCTAGGGCAAACAAAGTTACATAGTGTGATATCCAGTCCTTACTGGGGAGACTTAATTTGCTTGTAGGGTAAATGGTGCTAGGACAGGTCTTTTTTGCCTGTGTTTTCTGCCAAAACAACAGGAGTTTAGATCACAATTCTCCCTCCCCGCACCATATCAGGATAACACAAGACATGCAAGAGGATCTGTGGGGATGGGAGTTATTTTTGAAGGGCCATAATAGGATTAGCATCTGGTGAGAGCATCTATTATTGGAAGCTGAGATGGGGACTACAAGATGATTATCTTTTTTTAGGGACAGTTGGTGTTCAGAGCCTTGGCCATCAGAATGGGTAGGGAGCTTCATTCCTGGAATTCTTCCCCATAGTGGAGGCAATCTACTTGTGGACTGATCACTTTAGAAATTGTAGCATTCTGTTCTGATGTGACAATATGGCCATAGTTCTGGTTCTTTATAAATGGTCATCAAAATGGAGTAGGGTGAGGAGGTTAGTTAGGGTGTTTGTATTGGCATGTCTTAAAGATAACATCCTTTTTTCTGCTAAGCACATACCAGGATAGCACAGCGAGATATCAGACATCGTTTCCTGGTTTCAAATTCAGATGAAGCGTTTTGGGGCACTCGTTCCTGGGGCAAGACAAACATCAGAATGCATTTCATTGGAGCTGTGGAACCTTGGGTTTTAGATCTTTTCCATACTTACCACGGTTCTGTGGCTCCAGCGATCAGGGCAGCATACGAAAGGGCATTTCATGAATTTCAGGCTTTTAAAGGTCACATAGGTGATACCCCTGCCACAGGTAATCGAGGAAGAGCTGCACTTTGGTAGTCTGGTTTAGCTCACACCACAATTGCTGGTAGATGGGCTGCCATTTCTTATTTTTGACAGCTCATGGGGAACCTGAAACTGGGAGTGATCCTGCTTTTAAAGGGCATGCTGGAATCCTGGTACTGGCAGGTGGGTAGAGCTAGGGATAATAGGTTCCTGGTGTCTCCTCAGCTGCTAAGTAGCATGGTGCAGAGGTTGGGGGGGTCTGTTCCTCTGTGGGGATGGAAATTTTGCTTGTGACTGTTTTTAGGATTGCCTTTTATGGTGCATTTTGAGTTAAGAGGACTGGCTGTGGGATCACAATTTGACAGGCCATGCAGGATCTTTGCAGGTTGGAGATCTGAAGTGAAGTGTGGACTTTATGTCCCTGAGAGTTTCCTGATCCAAGGGAGACCAGCAAGGGAAGGAAGCGTTGGAGCAGTTCCATGAGTTTGGAGACCATATTACATGCCTGATGCGGTCATACATGTCTCGTTGCCCCTCCAGATAGGCCCCTTGTTCATTCATGAGACATTGTTAATTCATGAGACAAGGTTACCACTGTCTAGATGCCAAGACATGTCTGGCCAGTATGGGATTACCTATTGAGGGTTTTGGCTCTCATTCATTTTGGATTGGGGTGGCCTTTTTCACAGCAGCGGTATGCATACCAGAACACGATATATGGACTTTGTGGAGGTGGAGAACAGTGGCGTGCCCTCTTACATGCGTCCTTTGCCACATGAGTGGTTTTAGTGGTGGAGGCTTTAGGACACTGTGGTGCAAATGGGATGGAGGGTAATATACTTCTTGACTTTCATCGGGAGTTCACTTTCTGTTCTATGTATAGGTTGGTGCAAGATGGGAGCAGAGAAGCAGATATGGATATTTGGACACAGCATCATTTACTAGGTGGCGGTTGTAGTCACGTGTAATAGCAGGGGTTCTTAGCTTGGTCTCAGTGGCCAGGCTGAAATAATTTGGAAGGACAAGAAAGGCACGCTGAGGGAGTAACTCATACCAATGATTCATTGGTTTTTGAAGGGCCCTCACCCCCACCAGATTGTGATTTACTTGGGGGAGAATGATCTAACTCGGGAGTCTGGTTTGGAATTAGTTTATAAGATAAGGAGGGATTGTTTGATGATCAAGGAGCTGTTGTCTGAAGTTCAATTGGTATTAACTCAATTTTTGCAAAGGTGAGTTTGAAGGGAATATTTATCCACTGAGACATGGTAGTTTGGGGAATTTGGTTGGTCGCTATTCAATCGAGTGAATACTAATTGAACTTCAGGCATATGCCTCTTGATCATCAAACAATCCCTCCTTATCTTATAAACTAATTCCAAACCAGACTCCTGAGTGAGATTAGAATAATGGACTGAAATTATTTTCACTATTGTTTTAACAAAGGGAGCTATGGTGGACATGAAGATTTCAGATAGTAAAAAAAGTATTTTTGTTTGAATACAGAATTCTTCTCAAAGATCTGAACTGCTTAGAATATATTAGACATAATGTTTCAGCTGATTCTTTAACATTGCTCTGCTTTTTAAAAAAAACAACCCAAAAAACACCTAATAACTGTAAACGTGTACATTATAATAGGATACTAAAAAGATGTAATATCTTGCAGTAAGTAAGGTAATAAAACTAAGTTTAATAGCTTTCAAAAACTTCATAAATTTTGTTGCTGGAATTTAGTGCAGTCTATCTTTGTTGGATTAATATTGATTTTATGTTGCTGTTCCAGTAGGGTTATTTATGTAAGCAATAAAGCCTTCAAAAGAATGATCTATGACTTACCTAGGAGCTTCTTTCCCCCTTGCTGCTTCTGCATGTTGCTGAGCTCTGTCTGGCAAGGTGGGTCTAAAATGACATCAGAAACATTAAACGTCAAATATACTCGATGGAAGAGGAAAAGCTGAATGACTGATTTTTTCCATGGTTTTCTTACTGTAGAGGTGCCTCCAAAGTCTTGGGATTGTGCACACACACCTCAGAAGTCATATTTAAATTCTGCATTTCACTTCTTCAAATATTCAGCTTATTCAGCTTTATTTTTATTCTGAAATTAATTAGGCTACCCATTTCACATTTTTCACATATAACATACCTAACGGTACTTGTTGGCTCAAAGAGGCTGTGCTGGGGAATGAGCACTTAAAGTGGTGACCTTTGGTATCTAATCCTTAACATAGAATGTGCATCTGCACCTTTTAATTCCCAACCAGTTTAGAAAAATAAATATATGTATAATAAAATAATTCCCATAAAATAATGGGAAACAACTAGATGAAGCATGCACATAAATATAATAAATTATTAAATAAGGCACGATGGAAAGTAAAACCATAGGTAAGTCAAATCTGCCATATTCTTCTGAGGAACTGAATTTAATTGAATTTATTAGGAGTGCGAATATTGGTATCGGATAAATCCGAAACACCTGATAATCAGGTGTATCGGATTAATCTGATAATCCGATATTTACCGGCATCAGCATACCGGATTTTTAACATTGGCCACTTTACCGTTTTTTTTACATTGCGGCCATTGAAGTCAATGGTCGCAATGTAAAAAAAACGCTAACGTGCCGAATGTTAAAAATCTGGTATGCCGATACCAGTAAATCCGATACCGGTAAATCCTGTATCCGGTATTCTCCCCGGTGTCCCATCCCTAGAATTTATTGTTAACGGCACGGGCTTTCACCATGGCCAAAACTTTTAAAACAATACAGTACAACAATATAAAATACAAATTTCTTAACCAAAGCTGTACACATTCTTTGGATGAAAAAACATGTTGTATGTACATTGAATCTAGATAAAGGAACGTTTACACAAAAGACCTTTTAAAATAAAGCACACAGACCGAAGCTAAAAACTGGATTAGCCATGATATAGCTCTACGTAAGTCATGTTCTTTTGACAAGGTACAATACTTATTCCTATGAAGTCAGTGGGAGTTCTCCTACTAAGGAGGTAGGGATTACATCCAAAGTGAAAAAGAACAACACAAGTACATAGAAACCATGAAGGGAGGTCATTTTAATAGTTTTTTCAACATTGCTTCATTTGCTATGAATTATACCTCCATCTTTTTGAGTGAAATTTGAATCAACAAACTTCTCCTAGAAGAACATAGTGTGTCCTTTTGCTGTACAGTATCCTGTACAGGTGCAGTTTAGACAACAACAGTAGGCCAATTCCAAGTCCAGGGGTAGTGCTAGGGTTGAGCAGTGCATGCAACTGCACAGGGCCACAAAACATCAATGCATTACCCTATATACTGTGTGGAACTGCTGTCAGAGCCCCAGGAGCCACATTACTGCAACCGCTTAGAGGAGGGGGGATTCCCCTTAAAATCATGTTAGTTGTCCTGTCCCTATAATAGTATTCTCTAAAATTCCCCTAAACACTCAATTCCTATTAACTTATTTTAAAATAAACAGACTCTCATGCTTATTTATTGACAGCGGAGCACCATCTTTTGTATAGCAGCTAAGAATTTCAACAGACTTTGGTATTATTCATGAGATTTTAAAGAATCAATGCAAACTGGAATACAATAGTAGCCTGTCATGCAGAACAATCCGTATTTACCCGTGGCGTTACTTTTTAAACATCCCCCCCTTTCTCATTTTTTCTTAATAAAAAATAATCTTTTAAGTAGATCTTCATAGAGGATTTTACAAAGATTGCAGTGATTCCTTTTTGGAAGCTAGTCCCTAAAGTGGTCTCTGTATGTAGAAATGCTGATTAGATAGGGAATATTTCTTCCAGAAATGGACCCTGCTGCCGCCTTGTGCGCAGCGGTGACAGATTTGTGCACGCCCCATCAGGGGAATCAGGCACAGGAGCGGGGGCGGGAAGCCGCCCAGGATTGCTTTCCCAGGCAGGGTCCCTTTCAGGCTCCAACAGGCGCCGTTGCAGCCTGCAAAGGGAGCGAGGTGCGAAAATGCGCTCAACTGATTGGCTCAGGGGAGCCACATGGTGTGGGAGGCGCGCGAGCCGCGGCATTTGGCCGCAAGCAGTGCCAGAAGGAGGACGCGTGTCGGGGGCCTGGGCGAAGCTGGGGAGGCCTTGGGAGCGGTGCTGAATGAGTGGGGCGGTCGGAGCCAGCAGTCAGGGAGTACCTGGTTCTGGGAGCTAAAGGGGGGGATTTGGAAAGCAGTGGGTGTTCGGCGGGGGCTCAAGGGGATCGGGTAGCGTGGGGTGAGAAGGACTCTGCCCCCCCCATTTCCTGCACGCGCCTGGCTGTAGTGTGAGTTATTGCTGGGTGGGGTGCGTGGGACCCCCCTTCACCTTGGTGGTTTTTCTCAGGCGAATCAGCCTGGGCGGGTGGGGGATGCGATACCCCCCCCTTCCATTCTGTGATTGGCAGGCATATCAGCCTGGGGTTACCCCCCTCCCTATTTCAATTTTGGACCAGCAGGCATATTGGGGTGTATTTTCAGGTGTTTTAGCCTGGGTATCGGAGGAGGGTGACTCCTTCCCCTTCTTCCTTGGTGGGCAATCGTTTGGGCTGGTTAGAGTAAGACCCTCCCCCCCCCCACCACGCAAAGTGTTCTAGTTCTGTCCTTGAGAATGGGCAGAACTAAGAAGGGACAGGTGGCTGGCAGGCCACAAGGAAAGAGGGGGCAAAAGAAGGGGGCGGCTGTTCAGCCTCCTCCCCTGGTAGCAGAGGGACGGGAGGGGGGACAGGGGGCTCCTCTAGTGCCTGTGTTCCCACCTTTGGCGGTGGGGCCCAGTGTAGGAGGAGGGCAGCCTGGGCACGTGCAACCAGGCGGGCCTTTCCTCAGTATGGGTGCAGCACCCCCAATGAGGGATGCAGTGTTAGTGCCAGGGGGGCGCGACGGGGAGACGGTGGGGGCTCAAGGTGGGCAGCAGCCCCCCGAGGGGTGGCTTCACCAGGGGCACGGCCAGGCCTTTTTGCAGGCCATGGAAGCCAGAATGACGGGGTGGGACAGTATGATGACCAGGCTGGAGGCTTCAGGCATTCTGGACCCAGGTCGGGTTGGGGGTCTGTCTGGGGGAAGGCAGAGCCATAACTCACAAGAGGTGTCCTTACAGTCCCACGACAGGGTGAGACAGGAATTTGGAGGGCCAGCAGTCGAGGCACTGGCAGAAAAGGTGAATAGGATGGAGCAGCAGATGACACGAATTACTCAGCTGCTCGAGGAAGGCAGGGGACC
>QEPC01014935.1:1664425-1681153 GCA_003113815.1 Sphenodon punctatus
GCCGCAGCAGCCTCCGCTCTGAAGCAAAGGCAAGGCAGAGGCTGCTGCGGGCGGCGGGGAAGTGGCGGCGAGTTTTTTGTTTTTTGTTTTACTACGAGCGGCGGCGCGGCACCTGGCGGGGCACTTGGAGGTCAGCGCCCTGAACGCCCTGGAAGGCAAGCCGCGCCTGCCTGTCATAGAGTCTAGCTACACTTCTGACCATTACTGGATGGTAACTAGCTTTACAGGAGTAGTCAATCTTATATTTTACACTGTAGCAGGGGTTTTCCCAAACTGTTTCTGAACTGCTTAGTGATTTCAGTTTTCTGAGCCTGAAAACATGAAGTGCTGAACTGGAAATTGTTAGGGTTTAGCACCTTAGCAGCCACTAAGGGACAGACTGCTCATAACTCATGCTGGTTATAGATATTAAGCCTTAACTGAATTATTTACTACTGATTTTCCTCATGTTTTAGAGGTTTGATCTGCAACACTTTAGGCAACGTAGCTTTCACACAAATAAAAAATAAAGACAAAGATTTCCTAGTGTCTGGATAATCGTGAAATCATAGGGCTAGAAGATACTCCAAATATTATCTAGTCAAACCACCTGCACTGAGGCTGGATTAATTAGACTGATACTTTCCCAAAAAATATTTATCAAATTTCCTCTCAAATAATTTCCACTCCAATGAATGAGGCAGAGGCACAGCTAAATTGGAATGGGCCCTGGTGCAGACAATGGAATGAGACCCCCAATTCTCTCTAACATCAGGGGATACAAGCTGCACCAGGGAGTGTGGACCCTCCCAAAGCTCATGCGGCACCCTCTATCCCTATTATACCTACACTCTTGGAAGGTGGTTCCATAATTTCCCTCAGGAGCTTGTCCTGTTGCTCAGCTGTTCCTACAGCTGAGCAACAGTTTATATTGTTGGTATTTCTGGTTATTTATGATACTTATGATGATCAGATAAAATACAAAACAAATAGCCTATGTGTTTAAGAAGCTATTCATTTTACTTAAAACTCCTTTGTCCCAGAATAAATGGACATAGGATTGTTAGGAATTTTGTATTTTGCTTTTCATAGGATTGGAATTAGATTTGGGGAATTGTGAGATCTAATATACAATTACCAGCAGAAAAGTGCTTTAAAGGAGGTGGTCTGCTTTAAAGGAGGGGGCTACGGTTCCTACTGACTGCAGTAATAAATGTTCAAGCATGTCAAGGATCTGGTGCTTGGTGGAATCATTGATTCTAGGATTGACAGTAACAAATACTGATAAACTCAGGCTGTAGCTTTCATGGCTTACTCTGTAGCATTCTGGGCAACATCAATGTATTTGGAAGAGACTCCCAGGGCTGGCATCTTAGCATCGTATATTGATGATGTTAGAGAATCCTCAATAGCTATTTTGTTGGATGATTTTTAAAGGATATAGAAAACAGATGACTTAAAATTGTCACCTGAATGTGTTCTTTATATTTTGTTGGTGGAAGATAAGCTGTATCCATACTCTTATCCAGTATTAATGCAAGAGGAGAGCCAACCAACAGAAAAACCCTAGTCCACAGTAAGACTCTTCTTATAAGCCGCCCTGAGTCTTTGGGGAAGGGTGGGGTAAAAATGTTATTAAATAGATAAGATAAGATAGATAAGATAAGATAAAAAAATATGCTTACAAATTGTCACACATTTCCAGGCTAATGGAAACAAACTAACATGTACCCCGTAAGAGGTCAATTACGTAAGAGGAGTAGATTTGGAACTTAATACAAAAGTAACAGAATTTCTTTGGATAAGTAATGCTTATTTATTACTTTAGCAGCAGTATAACTACCATTAAAATTTAAAACCAAAGGAAGTTCTATTAAGAAAGAAAAGAAAAAAAAATCTCTTGAACATCTTGTGGTCTTTTCTACTTTCTTCCTCTTTCTACTTATATGCAAGGTATACTTGAACTGTGGTTCAGATTTTAAGTCCTAAAAATCAGCTACCTTGGGGCCAAATGAGTAAAAATAAGTTTATGCAGGATGTTGCAGTTCATTCAGCTGTATTAATAGGCTTACAAAAAGATAACATTAAAATGCCATGGTATAGCAAAAAAAAGTTTATTTTATAATGTGGGCAAAACAGACAGTGAGAGAATTAATGTTAATCATTTTTTTTTATTATTCAAGCCCTTTTCATCAGCCTATGTTCTCTCTCCCTCTGTTCCCCCTTCCCTGTCTCCCCTCCCCCTGTCTTTAGATTGTAAGCTCTTGGGCAGGGACCGTGTCTATCTTATTTACTGTAAAGCGCCAGGTACATCGCTGGTGCTATATAGATGATTAATAATAATCATAATCATAATCACAATAATCATAATAATTACAGGAAGGTGGTAATAGAGATAATCACTGTATAGTCAGACTCACTCCAAAGCTTAAAGCATAGCATGGGCTTGTAGGTTACTATAATCTTTTTAACATGTCCAGGAAAGATAACACACTATAATAAGGTCTGTCATCTGCATCTGCAGGTTTTTCTTATTTTTTTACCTTGCTGTCTCTGGAAGCAGTAGCACCACTCATTGTTAGATATCAAACTGTCCTTGTAAGTGTCACAAGAATTGAAGAATGCCTTGGTACAGTGTTCATTCTTGTCAAGGTAAATGCTTCCAAGCTCTGACTGGTCCAACAGCAGGTCATAGTTCGTATCAAGCCTGTTAAACATCCAACCAAGGGACTCCTTGCAAATTGGCAAAATGCTGGTATCAAATCCTGGGAGACAAAAATACAAAGTAATCAGATAACAGTGAACGATACAGCTGGTGTTAAGCTCAGTCAAGCAAAGAAAACACTGTGCCATAGGTATTGCTTTACAGGAACAAATAAATCATATAAACAGTGCACATTGTGACTATACTGGATATAGCTAATCTGAAACACGTCTCAAGACAAGAATACAATTAATCTTGTTAACAAGTGAATACCATCACCAGCTTCAAGAAATGTCTTTCCAAATTTTCTGTACATAAGTATAGTTTACTAGTCCTCATCCATCCATGAATGAGTAACATGCAGTTAATCCACAGAGATTGTGTGGTTGCCGTGTTGGTCCCAAGTGACAGAGAGGGAAGTAAAGTGGTTCAAATAATATATTTTATTGGACCAACTGCTGTTGGGGAAAATAAGCAAGCTTTCGGGCCACACATGGCCAGATGTCATTTGAACCACTTTGCTTCCCTCTCCAAACATGCAGCCAAGAAGACAGAGCTTGGGAAGATAAGGGAAAGGATGAGCTGTGGGCAACAGCTGAACTTAAGTGAGGCTTGTCAGGTGGGATGTCTGAAGATCAGCTTAAATCAGAGGAGCTGCGCAGAGGATTAAACCCGAGGGCAGAGTAGGCAACCAGCTGTATGGCAGTCCTGGACTGGACAGTGAAAGAACTGGACAGTGAAATCCTGCTATGAGTAACAAATTTAGAAACTAAGTAACCCTCTGAACCCATGCTGCACCCAAAGACTTTACCAGTGAAACCCTAAAAAGATATGGGCTAGATAGTGTTTCTAGGTGAATCACTCATATTCACCATGACTTGGGGGCTGCCATTTTATCTACAGAATCAGAGTGTGGGGATATGGAAGCTTGGTTTTGTCCTGTTAATTTGGATCAGTTTCAGTCAGTATCACCCACTGATGAGGGGGAAGTGCTTGGGGCTATGAGGGCAACTAGTTGTAAATGAGTTCCTTGCCCATCCTGGTTGGTTAAAGCCAACTGGGAGACATTGGGGCTGTTGGTGGCTGGGGTTCTCACGTAGGGCATTCAGTTCTGCTCATTTCCATACCATGGAGTTGGCAGCAACATGAAAGATTTGCAAAAAGAAGCTATCAAAGCTATAACATAGGTTATGTCCATGCCATCTAGATCAGATGGAGAGCCTGGAAGACGTATTCTTAGAATGCCCTTTTTATCAATCAATCAATCAATTTATTACGAGTATGGACTTATGTCACGACTCAACATAAAACATAACACATAGAACATATTGTACAACACAAACTACATAGACAACATAAGTTAAAAATAATAAAAATTGTGGAGCCATTCAAATGGAATAGTTCGCATAACTAAATGGAAAAAGAATTAACAGTAATAAGAGGAAATCACATTTTAGCCCAAAGGGGTACATGGATAACAGCTAAGCAGGGCAATACAAACTTCAATCGAATTAATTAAACAATTTGAGCCTTAACTTTACGAGTTCTTGCCGCCAACAATGCAAAGGAGGCTACTGCATGCATAGTTGTTTCATTATCTGATGAAAGAAGTACCACAATTTTTTGCTCTATGGGCACAAACTCTTTGTCCAAGCACAATGGATATAACCAAACATGCCATATATCAGCATAAAAAGCCATCTAAAGATAATGTGTTGCAAATCTTCTACTTCAAGATTGCTACAAGGGCAAAACCTCTCTTCGTATGGACTACTCTGAAACCTCCCAAAAAGAACAGTTGATTCGCCTAGCTGCATACGGAGTTGCATATATGCCCTGCGTAAATTCTTATTATTTATTTTATCCAAGTAGCCGTCAAATTTATGAACACCCTTGAAGAGCTGATAATAGGGGACTGCTTTCCATCTTGAAACCAGTGCCAGATCATTCTGTTTAGCAATATCCTCAGCTCTGATTTTTACCAAACATATTAGGTGATATAAATCAGAGCCCGCTGGAAAGCTGAATGAAGCGCCCAAATCCCTCATCTGAGATCCAATCTGTATTAACCAAGGATAAAAAGGGGGCGAGGTATGCTCCAACTCTTTGTATAAACAGAGAGCGGGTAAATCTGGTGTGGCCCTAGCATACAATTTTAACCAATAGCGAATACTTAGCTGGGTAGCAATACACGCTATTGGTATCATTCCTGTCTCGGCTCTTACAACCACAGCCAGCACTCCTTACGGTATACTTAAGAGCCCTCAAAGGAATTGATTCTGAACCACTTCCAGAATTTCCAAATTAGCTGCTGTTAGTATTTCCATCCCGTTTGTTAAAAGTTGGCAAACTTTTGCTCTGTAAACTCTCAGAACATAGGAAACAGGTATGCCAACCAATCTTGCCGCTAGCTTGATTATGCCCCTAGCGGATGCCTTTGCTTTAAGTGCAATTTGTCTCTTATGCCTTTCCCATGTAGCATTTGATGAAAGTTGCTCCAAGTAGACTCATATGTCTATCTAGGTATCACCTTTTCGTCAAATGCCCTTTTAATGCTGATTTAAGAGCAGAATGGTTAGATTTGATATTGATCTCTAGACCTTTTTGGACTAGGGAGCGTAAGTTAATTTATCTGTTAAATTCTAATGTGTCCTCCATTACTTTTGCTGTTGTGATGTTTGATCTACAGGCATCATGTAAAAGGAAACTATTATGTAAATTTTAGTTTGTATTTTTAATGTTATTTTATTGTACTGTTTTCGAATTAATTTTTTTAATGGGCGAAAAGCCAAATAAACATGACTGGCTGGGGTTCTCAATGCCTCCCTTCAGGAAGGTAGGGTGTTGGACGCCCTTAAGACTGTAGTTGTCTGGTCCCTGCTTCAAAAGCCATTTTTGGATGCTGACTCTCCTGCCAGATATCAGTCTGTCTCCAACCTTCCCTTTTTACGGAAAGTTATTGAATGGGTGGTTGACCGTCAGCTCCAGACTCATCTTGATATCATCAGATTCTTGGGCCTCTTTCAGTTAGGCTTTTGTCCTGGTTTGGCATGAAGATTGCATTTGTGGCCTTGGTCGATGACCTGAGCCTGGAGATTGACAAGGGGAATTCTACCCTGTTGATCTTGTTAGATCTTTCAGCGACCTTTGATGCAGTTGATTATGAGGTGTTGTTGACACAACTGTAGGATGCGGAGGTGGAGTGGGACCGCTATTGAGTGGCTCCACTCCTTCCTGTCGGGAAGGTCCCAGAGGGTGGTGATGGATGCCTGCTCGTCATCCTTTTGGGACCTCTCCTGTGGGGACCTGCATAGTTCAATTCTGTCTCCCATATTGTTCAACATGTATATGAGGCTGCTGAGTGAGATCATTAGGAGGTTTGGGGTAAAGTGTCATCAGTATGCTGATGACACCCAGCTCTAACTGTATTTTTCATCCAAATCAGGAACTGCAGTCCTGGTGCTTAGCTGAGGCCTATCTGCTGTCAGGGAATGGATGAGGATGAGCCAATTGAAGCTGAATCCAGTCAAAACTGAGGTGATGATGGTTGGCCGGTCTTGTGACCTGAAGGGGATTGGTACTCCTGTTATTGATGGAGTTCGGCCCCTCTGGTAAACCAGGTTCATAGCTTTGGAGTGCTTCTGGACCCCTTGCTGGGCCTGAATTGTCATGTTGTGGTGGTGGCCAGGAGCACTTTTCACCAGCTCCATCTGGTGAGGAGGCAGCAGCTTTCAGCTTAATTCAGATTTGGTCACCATCATCCATGCTTTCATCACCTCTAAACTAGATTATTGAAATGTGCTCTATGTGGCTTTGCCCATGATGACTGTTAAGAAGCTGCAGCTGGTGCAGAAGGCAGAGGTTCACCTCATTTCAGGGGTGGGGTGATAGGAGCACATTACATTGGTGCTCTGAAGCCATCACTGGCTCCCTATAACTTCCTGGGCACAATTCAAGGTGCTGGTTTTGACCTTTAAAGCCCTACATAATTGATCCATGATGCTATATTGTGGATTGGGTGGTCAACCTCCTGTGTGTGATGGAGACCTGGCTGGACAAATGTTCTGTATCAATTCTGTTGGAACTTGTTCTTGCTGGGTACTCCATCCAGTACCAGTCCAGAGCTGAGGGTCAGGGGTGGGGCATAGCTATTATTTTTAGGGATGGATTGGTCGCAGGGAGGTTTTTGGTGCAACCCGAGTCTGGAATAGAGTGCTTCCAGTTTGTGATTGATTTAGCTGGTGACAGACAGGAGGGGGTGGGGGAGTGGTCCTGCCAAGGACAAGTTAGGGATTCTGCTAGTGTACCATGCAGCGCACTGTACTGCAACATTTATTATTTATTATTATTATTATTATTAATTAACATTTATATAGTGCCAGCAGTGTAACTGGCACTTTACAAAGTAACAAAATAGACACGGTCCCTGCCCTAGGGCTTACAATCTGAGAGACGGGAGCTGGGGAGAGCCATAGGAAGGGGAACAGAGGAAGAGACAAGGGGCCTAACATTCATGAAGATGCAAGGTCTCAGGTGCACATACTTGGCTTGGTTACAGACTAACAGCAGGCAGGTCCATGTGGCAAGGATAAGGGTACACAGACCATAGGTATAGGATATAGTGGATCAGCAGGATAAAGGGTCAAACAAAGCAGAGCAAAAGAGGTGAGTTTTAAGGAGAGATTTGCAGGTATGAAGGGAGGGAGCAAGTTGGATGTGGACAGGGAGGGAGTTCCAGGCATGGCGGGCAGCAAGGGAGAAGGGACAAAGACAGTTAGGGGAGCAGGGAAGGTGTGGAAGGGACAGAGGAGGAGCGAAGTGCACGGGCTGGAGTATGGAGGGAGATAAGCGCAGAGAGGTAGGGAGTGAGGTTATGAAGAGCTGTATAGGTGAAGACTAGGAGCTTGTGCAGGATTCGTTCAGGAAGGGGAAGGCAGTGAAGTTAAGAGAGGAGGAGCTGCACATGGTCGAAGCGACAGGTGAGATGGATGACCCTGGCAGCAGAGTTTTAGACGGAGATAAGGGGAGAAAGGTAAGACCAGGGAAGGCCAGAGAGAAGGAGTTTCAGTAATCGAGGCGAGAGATGACCAGAGCATGAACAAAGGCAAATCTTAGCAGTTATGGAGGGAGAAGCGACAGGATTTAGCAACAGAGTCAATGTAGGGTTTAAAAGAAAGGGGTGAGTGAGGGGGGAAGATAAGGAGTTCAGTTTTAGCCATGTTGAGTTTGAGTTGACGTTGAGACATCCAGGTAGAGATGTCAGAGAGAAAGTTGATGAGACGAACTTGAACAGAGGGTGAGAGAGAGGGAGTAGAGAGCTAGACATCCCTATCTGCTCTAGCAGCTGTCATCTTGGATCTGATCTTGAAGTCCCCTAAGTTTATTGTTTGGGGGAACTTCAATATCCATGCCAAGGTGGGATTGCTTGGGCGGAGCAGAAATTCATGGCTGCCATAGCAACCATGGGCCTGTCCCAGGTGGTAAGGGGCTCAATACATGAGCAGGGGCATACTCTGGACATTGTTTTTTGCACCAACATTGAGGTGGGGGAAAGGGAGGCAGATACACTGAAAACCCGTTTGGGGAGGAAACACAGTTTTCCCTCCCCCCTCTAGGCTGCGCGAGTGGAAGGGGTGCTGGGGCTCACTTCCTCCTCCACCCTGGTAAAATTAAAAACAAAAAACAAAAAAACCACCCTCTCCCCAGGGATAGAACTACCTGGTGTTGCCGGGGCTCTAGCCCGACTCCGGCGGCAGTGGCAGTGGCTCCGGCGGCACTCTGGAGCACTTCAGGCCTCTTCTGGGCCTTCTGGGAACTGAAGGAGGGCTTCTGGCCCCTCATCACCAAAAGGGAGGGGCCGGAAGCCCTCCTTCAGTTCCCGGAAGGCCTAGAAGAGGCCTGAAGCGCTTGGAAGCACCGCCGTATCTGGATCCGCCGCTGGCAGACCCAAGACCAGAGCCCCGGCACCACCAGGTTGGTCGATCCGTGGGGTGGGGGGTGGTTTTTTTGTTTTTTTTTTAAATTAACAGGCTGGACAGGGTGGGGGGGAGGTGAGCCCAGGCGCCCCTTCCACCCGCGCAGCCTGGAGCGGGGAGGGAAAACTGTGTTTCCTCCCGAAACAGGTTTGGTGAAACCGAACACATTCGGGCCGAACAGCTCAAAACCGAATGGTTTCAGGGGGGCTGAACCCCGAACTCCCCGGTGTTTGCACATCCCTAATTCCCAGACCTGGCTAGCCTGCTAATGCCAATAGGAAAATGCAGGGCTGAAGCCAGCTCACTTGAGAATGTCAATAGAGAATGCACATGGAATGAAAGGGCAGGAAATAGTACAGAAGGGGTGTGTGTGTGTGTGTGCGTGTGCGTGTGCGTGTGAGTCTGGATGGGCCAGAGGAGAACACATTGACACACTGGATGCATACGGGGCCAACAAAGGCAGCAATTTCAATGTATGGTGATTCTGTCGAGGGTGTACAAGAGGTGCATGTTTGACTGGGTGTTTTACATAAGAACATAAGCACCGCCATGCTGGGTCAGACCAGGGGTCCATCAAGCCCAGCATCCTGTCTCCAACAGTGGCAAATCTCTGTCCCTTGGGAGAACTACACAACAGGTCATAATAGGCAATCCATTCCTTGTTGTTCCAGCCCCCAACAGTAAGAGGTTACGCCCCCAAATCCATCTTTTCTAATAGCTATTATTGGACCAATCCTCAAAAAATGTATCCAATCCCTTTTTAAAACTAGCTACACTACCGGCCTTGGCCACGTCTTCTGGCAGTAAATTCCACAAGTTAATTGTGCGCTGACTGAGTGAAAAAATACTTTCTTTTATTTGTTTTAAATCTGCTGCCAGTTAATTTCATGGAGTGTCCCCTTGTTCTAGTACTGGTAGAGAGGGTGAATAACTACTCCTTATTTAAGCATTCCACACTACTCATGATTTTATAAACATCTATATTATACCCACTCAGTTGTCATTTCTCCAAGCTGAAGAGCCCCAACCTATACAGCCTCTCTTCATTAGGGCTGAAACGAGCCCCCGATAATTCACAAGATTCGAGACAAGGGGGCAAGAGCTCGGGTGCTCTCAGCATGCTACAGATTTTTTTTTTTTTTAAATGGAGCCGGGAAGTCAAGCAGTGCGGCACACACACCCCACAGTGGTGCAGTGTGGAGAGGTGCAGGAGGGGAACATCACCCCCCATGAACTCTGGAGGGAGGTAAGTAAATCTTCAATCCTTTCATGCTTTCCCCTTCCCTTTGGCACCTGGCGGGGAGGCCGCACGGCCCCAGAGATGCTCAAGGGGCTTGCCTTGTCCCCTTCTCATCTCTGGGGACCTCACTGCCCCTTTGCCCCTCCAAGTTCACTAGTTCTCGGTGAGAAGGTGGTGTTTCTTGTTTTGTCTCATCTTGAGAACCATAACCTTGATGATTTTATTTATTTATTTGATACATTTTTACCCCACTCTTCTTGCCTCTGGCAACTTGGGACAATGAACAACAATAAGCTAAATACAAAATACAATATCTAAAAACAAGTTAAAACAAGCAAGTACAATAAAAACAACCAGAAAGTGTGCAAAAAACAAAAAATAAACAAAAAACCCCTCCCTCCCCCGCACTCTTTACCCACCCCCACTGAGTAGGGAGCTTGTACCTCGGACCCTGTGCAGTCTGTAGAGGGCTGAGAGGTGGTGGCAGTGGGGCACTGACGGAGAGCCATGGGTGGCCGGAGGTGAGCCAACCGCAAATCTAGTGAGCCACGGGATAGCGTGGAGCTGCAGAGCGGAATCCCTGGGTGGAGTGACTGACATGGCTACAAGGGCGGAGCTTGAGGAACCCAGAAGTGAGGGGCAGCCCAGCAGGATAAAAGTTCTATCAGACCTGCGGTGGGGGAGTAGGAAGCGTGTACCTTGGACCCTGTGCAGTCTGTAGAGGGCTGAGAGGTGGAGGCAGCAGGGCACTGACGGAGAGCTGCGGGTGGCCGGAGGTGAGTTAGCTGCAAATCTAGTGAGCCGCAGGATAGCCTGAAGCTGTGGAGCAGAATCCTTGAGTGGAGTGACTGACAAGGCTACAAGGGTGGAGCTTGAGGAACCCGGAAGTGAGGAGCAGCCTAGCAGGATAAAAGTTCTACCAGCCCTGCAGAGCGCCACAGGCATGTGCTGCAGGCTGCACGCCTAAGGCCTGCACACGCAAGGGTGTGCCCTTGTGCGCGCAGCCTTAGGCAAGGGCCAGGCAGGGCAGGGATTATATTACCGGGCGTGCCTGGGAAGATGGAGGTCCTCCCCACTATGGAGAAAGAGAGACCTCGACGGTCACCTTCCCCTACATCGGAGGAAGTCCTCCCGACAAAGTATAGGCGGAGAAGATTGACCTCAGATGTAGGTATCCCCCCTTTGCAAATGCAGGACCATTTTTTGCCCTCAGAAGAACCAGGTGGAGATTCTGATGGGACAGGGAAGCCCACCATAGTCAAGGGGTGGAGGGGGTTCCTACGAAAAGGGACTCCCCACCCGAGAGTCGGGGCTGCAAAGGGGACCAGCGGCTTGCCTGACAGACAGACTTAATTGCTAAAGCAGTAGAATCCCTTTTCACCAGCATTTCCATTTTGGATGACTCGGTTGCTTTAGTAAAGACTCAGCTGTGCGAGATTCTGGCAAGGCTCGATGAGCTGAGACCCAGCTTCGAGACTAACAATGGCACTTATCAGCCATGTGCAGTAGAGACTATGGGGGGAAGAAAAATAATTTTTACTTACCCATGCTCTAGGAGATTCCTAGGGATCCAGGACACAGAGATCTATTTGCATGTGGGCCTGGACTATGATGGGGCGATTCATAATTGGGGGCGGAAGGAGGAGGTAATAGCCAACTTAAGCTACCTCCTTGGGAAAACTATCCTGGGGACAGATATCAAGGCAATCAGTTATCTCCCACGGCAAGGGTGGACAACCAGGTTGTGACTCCAATTTACCCATCAGTATTGGGTCATACGGATGTTCAAGGCTAGAAAAATGTATTGAGTAGAGTGATCTCTATAGATAGGATGCTGTATTATGCAACAGCAATAAGAGGGAACCATGAGCAGCACAAAGACGTAAAGTGTCGCCCTCCCTCACCTGAGGGTATATCTTATACCAAATCCAACCAGAAAAGCGGTAGGGTGGGAATCGGGAAGGAGGGTAGGCAGGATGAGCCCACTTGCCATGTAGATGGGGGGGCCTAACAGCCATCAGGACCAGTTAACAGCAGTGCCCAACCCCAAGATTACATATGTACAACCAGGGACCACTGGGCCTCTAGCTATGCCTATGGAGCTTATGGATTTTGAGACTGGAGTTGATCAGCCCAGTAACGAGATAAATCAGCTAACACTATTAGGGACCTCAGGAGATGGTGGGAATTTTGAGCAGAGGTCGCAGGGAAATCAAGGAGGATTGGAGAGTAAAATGACCTAAGGAGCAAGGGGATACCAGCGACAAATGTCATCCAGTGCCCACAAAATTGGCTCCTTCTTGGTAGGGGAAGGAGAGATGGGGGATTCAAGAATGTTGAGTGACCTTATCGGGAGCCTCTCAATTTTGGACCAGGATAAGCTCATGTCACGGATGGAGCTCATAAAGGATAAGATCAAATATAATACTTTGGATTATAGGGTGTCTTCCCTGGGCCCGGTCGATTCCATGCCTAGGTTACAAGTGAACTCAGATGCTTTTACGGCAGAACAATATTTGGATGACCTGGAACAGGGGACCCCTCACAAAAGTATTCCGGACCAAGGCCCCATAGAGCAAGAACAAACCCCATCAAGTAGGAGCAGAGCCAGCAACGTTGCAGTGGTTAATGCCAAAGTGACTCTAATCACCCCAGCCCCTACTCCCACATGACCTGTTGATGGGGATCCATTCCTGGGGGATAAATTCCAGGATGGAAACCCTAGGGGGCCAGGGCGGATAGGGGAGGGGTCCAGGAGTTTTTACAAGGTCCACTTAGAATGGCCTTCTGGAACATTGAGGGCCTTAGGGCCAAACTGGATGATCCAGATTGGGAGGGATTTTTGTCCAACTTTGATTTAATTTGTCTCCAAGAGACTTGGCTCCTGCAGGAGATCCCCATGCAGCTGCGAAAGTTTTAAGGGACTTTCCATAATGGACAAAAAAAGGGAACTGGGGGCGGCCGTCGGGTGGACTAGTAATATTTATAGCTAAGGGGATGGGGGCAAACTTATTTACCTTATACTCAATGAGGCCAGAAATACAGCAGGCCCTTTTTAAAATAGGGCCAAGTCAGACTGAATGGCTGCTATTGTTTTATATATATATATATATATATATATATATATATATATATATATATATATATATACACACACCACCCACGACATCCAAGTATTATCGAGAGGATGTCTGGGAAAATCTTGAGGAAGCCATTCTAGAAAGACAAGACCAATACCCTCAGGCTGCTTAGTTGGGGACTTTAATATCCCCCTGGGGGTAGGACAAGGGGAAGTATCATACGAGCTTGAGGCCAGGGAATGTTCAGTGCCCCTGGAAGGTAGAAACTGTATGGAGCTCCGGCTGGAAGCTCTCATCCACAATAGTGGGGGAGGACTTGATTAGAGACCCAGCAAGGGGTAGTACCTTCATAGGTCCTCAGGGAAGGAGTGCCATTGATTTAATCCTAACAAATTGAGCATGTGTGGGTAGGTTCACTAACTTTTTGCTGACCCCAAGACCAGAGAGTGACCACTTAGTCCTTAGTGTGGACGTTACAGGCCAGAGACGGGCGACCACTATTGAGGAGGAATACTCCTGGGGGGAGTTAGCTCGAAAGGTTAGAAGGATCCCCCAGTCCCTAATGATTACCCAAGTCTATGATCTATGTGCTACCAATAAGTTTAAAGGGTTGAGCTCCCAAATAATGGCTGCACAGGACTTTCCAACTATTCTGCAGAGTTATGAAGAAGTCATTAATAGCTTCTACCAGGCATTCCTGGTAAAGGAAGCTAAACAATCCTACCAGCAAAAACAACTCTGGTATGATCAGGAGTGTAAGTACAAAAGACCCAGCTTATTGCCTCTAGAAGGCGCTGGGTCAGAGACTATGATCCTAGAAGCCAAGTGAAGTACTTAAGGGATAGGGTAGCCTATGCCTATCGCCAGGGGTTGATCAATCCCCTGGCGAGGGCTATTAGCCCAAAGGTTACTAGGGCTGCCTGGGAGGATTTTTTCAGCCAACTGTACAAGGAGCCTCTCGAGTCAGATGATCTGATCCAGGTAAGTAGTAGGCGGGTTGAGCCGCCCCCGCCTCCTGAGGGGGTGGGGAGCGCTTTTCCAGTGATCTAATTTTCGATCTGATTTCTGCATTTAAATCTAATAAGGCTCCCAAACCAGATCGTATTACCTCAGAGATGTTGCAGGCAGCACCCCCTGCTGAGGAAGGTGTTTGACAGCATCAGCAGGCACATGAGGATCCCCCTTTCTTGGCAGCAGAGATGGATTATTCCAATTTTCAAAAAAGGCTCATCTGCTGACCCTGCCTGCTATCGCCCCATAAGTCTGCTTTCAGTCGTGGGGAAAGTATTCCCCAAGTGCCTGCTGAAGCAACTTGAGGAGTGGGTGGAGAACCAGTCAATTATCCCCCAAGAGCAATTTGGCTTTTGTAAAGGAAAATCAACAACTGACTGTTGCTTTATATTATAGCACTTAATCCAGAAATATTATAAGATCAGGAAGGGCAAGTTGTATTTGGCGTTTATAGATTTAACCAAAGCATTCGACTTTGTTCCCCAGGCAAGGCTATGGGAAAAGTTAATCACCTTGGGGATTAATAGCAAACTGCTGTCACTCATTATCCAATTGTATACCAACAACCGAGCAAGAGTTAAAATAGGAAACTAAGTGAAGAGATAGCTATTCAGAGGGGAGTTAGACAGGGGTGCATGTTGGCTCCACTATTGTTCAACATCTACTTGTCAGACCTTGTGAAGTGTCTGAGGGAGTCTAACACTCATGCCCCCTCAATTGGTGGGCAACATCTGAGAATGTTGCAATTCGCGGATAATTTAGTGCTTATCTCCCAAACAGCAGTGGGGCTACAACGTTTACTAAGGGGATTAGATTAATATTGTACCTCGAATGGGCTATTACCAAATCCCCAGAAATCTAAAGTCATGATTGTGGGGGGTCGCAAATCACCAGTACAGTGGAAAATTGCGAAACATCCACTTGAAGTCGTAACGGGCTTCACATATTTGGGGGTAACATTTTCTAGTAGGGGCACATGGGCAAAACACATCCAGGGGCGAGCAGTGAAAACATGCCAACTGGTTGGGGCTTTGCTCAGGGAAGCCCATATCTCGCAGGGAGTTACACTTTCTACCTTTCTCCAGGTGTAGAGAGCAAAAGTTCCGCCCTCGGCTGCCTTTGGCCTCGATATCATTCCGTACCCTATAATAACTCCATTGGAGAGAATCCAGGATCTGTTCCTGTGCAGGATCCTCCAAGTGGGGAGAGAGGTCCCAGGGCCGGTGTTGAGGGCGGAGACAGGAGTTTTCCCTATTCAGCTACAGGGTAAACTAGCCGTCATCCGATGCTGGGTAAGATTGCTTTCCCTGCATGCAGAATCGCTTCCCCAATTATGCCTCTATGAGGAATTAGTATACTTAGGCCTGCAAGGGTATCCATGGCTCAATTATTTGGGCTATCTTATTCAGACTCAGGGGTTCTCCTTTGCCCATTTCTTAGGCAGGCCTTTAACAGCCATTAAAAGAGATGTCCAGACTAGGCTAGAAGACATGGCTTGTCAAGAGGATATGGCAGCCATTAGGGGTTGGAGGGCTGCTCCTGGGCTTGGTTCAGTCAAACTTAATTGGGGGTTAGAGGCTTGTTTAGATGCTCTATTAAATCGTACACTACGAAGGAGTTATACTCTCCTATGGTGTCATCTCTTCCAGACGGCAGTGGTTGAGGGGAAATATAGGAGGATTCCATATGCTGACCGATTGTTCTCCTGCCTTTTGGGAGAGGTGGAAATGGTTGAGCACTTCTTGCTCTTCTGCCACCATTACCAAGAGCTTAGGACTGCTTGGCTCCACCCCCTGCTTGGCGATTGCAGGTATGTGGTGCCTGGCCAGGGTTATAGGAGGGTTCTTTCCCTACCTAAAAAGGAGGATTTAGTTGCTCTTGCAACCTTTGTATGGTTGGCCTCTCAAAAGCACAAACTATTATTTGACGCATAGGCCAATTACGACTCTCCTCAGTAGGCCTTGTGATGCCAATGGCAAGGGACTGGAGTTGTACCAAATTGGAGCCTGTATAAGGAAGTAATAACCAAGCTATGCCTTAATTATGGAGGTTATAGGGGGACCCCACGCACAAGATAAAATGTACAATGCAGGACATTGTGCAAATCTGTAAATTAGTATTATGTGAGCTCCTATTAAGGAGCCCTGTATGTATTTGTTTCCCTTAAAAGGTTATTATCGGAGGTTATGGTCAAAACTTGGCCACCTCTCGGGGCAATAGTGTATGCTCTAAGATATACTGAGGAATTCTACCGTTTTGTTGTATGTTATTCTGATTATGATTTTGAGAATGGGCAAATGGCGAAAGCTATGCCTAAATAAACTAAACCCACCCCCACCAAAAGCCTGATGGAAGAGCCACATCTTGCACTGATGGTGAAAGGCAAAGAGATCCGGGCTGAGATGAATATCCACTGGGACTGAGTTGCAAAGCACTGGCGTGGCCACCAAGAACGCTCGCCTGTCAGTCCTCACCTGTTTATAAAGTGGAACCTCAAAGACTATGGGTCTGGGAAATGAGGTGATCCCTCAGATAGCTAGGGCCCAGGCTGTTAAGTAGGGGTGGGACATCAGGGCAATTACTTGCTACCGGATTTACCAGTTACCGGATTTTAAAAAACCAGATTGCTGGATTTGTACCGGTTTACCGGTACCGGATTTGTTCCATTGATTTCAATGGGGAACTGTCCCCATTGAAATCAATGGGAAAAAACAAAAAAAACCTCCCCCTCCCAGACTG
>QEPC01014935.1:1695955-1753128 GCA_003113815.1 Sphenodon punctatus
TGCACTTGAGACCTCGCATCTTCATGAATGTTAGACCCCTTGTCTCTCCCTCTGTTCCCCTTCCTAAGTCTCTCCCCCAGCTCCTGTCTCTCAGATTGTAAGGCCTAGGGGCAGGGACCATGTCTGTTTTATTACTTTGTAAAGTGCCAGGTACACTGCTGGTGCTATATAAATGTTTGTTAATAATAATAATAATAATAATAATAATTAGGTGGTCTGAAGATTTGAAGATAACTGAGGTCTTGTCCTCACCATCCTGTATGCCACTTTAGGAGGCCTGTATCAACTCTGCCTCACCTGAAGAAAATATATGCTTGTATGGAAAACGTTTCTTAAATATCAAGTCACACTTAGTTCAAAACCTATCTCCCACCCGCTGTCAAAGTGGATAAATTAATGGTTTGATGTAGAATGTTTGGCCAGAAAACAGGAGATTCAGGAGCTATATACTGCATACAGGAGGGATGGTCATACTGTAATTCCATCACATTTTTACGATCTTAAAAGGCAATGTAGGAGATTGATCAAAATCAAGAAGTCGAGCTATTTTAGAGCTCTCTGGGATAACTTGACATTGACAGTTTTGAACGATAGTGCCGGGTTTGGTGCATAGTGAATGGCTCATTATCCCAGTACAAATGGTCTTCTCCTTCCTGTATCCCTAAAAATGATTGGAAACAATATTATGGTTCTATATTTGCCAGTGACAACTCCTTTTTGGAGGCTGATTTCCCTGAATGGCCACCTGTAACTACAACAGAAAACGAAGAATTAATTGCTCAACTAAAATCTTGGAAAGTTCCATCCAGGAGAAGATTTTGTGTGTCCTGATTTACTTAAGTTTCATTCAGATTGGTGGGTGCCCTTACTGGCCATTCTGTTTACTCACATAGACACACTAGGACAATTCTCGAAGGGCTGAAATAAGGCAATTATCATTACCATTCATAAGAAGGGCCTTAAAATCCTCCCAAGTACTTACAGGCCTGTCAGCCTTTTTAATATAATTGGGAAATTGTATGCTAAACATCTGTTAAGAAAGCTGGAGGAGTAGTTAGCTGAAGAAAAAGTGATTCACGATGAGCAAGCAGGTTTTGGGAAACACTGGTCCATAGTGGACCACTGCTTCATCTTGTCCCACCTGATTGACAAGTACGTGGCTAAAAATTGAAAGTTTTCTGTGGCTTCCATAGACCTAAAGTCCAGATTTGATCTTATCTCCCAAGAAAGATTATGGTATAAATTAGAAACCACAAGCATAGATCGGCGCTTATTTTTTCTCATGTGCTCACTCTACAAAGACACCGTGTTGTGAGTTAGATTGGACTTCACGGGCTACTTGTCAGACCAGGTTAAAGTCACCTCTGGGGTGCAGCAGGGGTGCATTTTACCACCCTCCCTGTTTAACTTTTATATAAACAACCTGATTCTGGCAGTTCTATCAGCTGAGAATCGCCCTCTGAGATCGTCTGTACATCCATCCATCCAATACTTGTAACCCACTCCCTCCTGCCACATGGCAGCTCGGGGCGACATACAACAAATAAAAATACAGAGTAATCAAACAATATAAAACAATATAAATAATTAAAATTCATTAAAATTCACAATTACAGAGGCCAGACTAAAAAAAACCAACCCCCCAAAGACAACAAAACACAAAACATCCCCTCACCTACTACCCATCTCCCTCGCCAAATGCCTGGTGGAACAGCCAAGTCTTACAGGATTTACGAAAGGAAGGGAGATCTGGGGAAAGGGAATTCTACAGCTGGGGCGCGGCCACCAAGAACGCCCTCTCAGAGGTCAGAAGACCCGGGGAACCTCCAAGAGGGCACCCCCAATGACTGCAGGGGCCAATCCAGGACATGGAGGTTGAGGTGGTCCCGCAGATAAGCAGGGCCCAGACCATATATGGCCTTAAAGGTAAGCACCAACAACAGTTTGCCTGGTGGAGTATAGTTGGACCAATCGGGCCCGGTAGACTATAGGCAGTCAATGCACAGAACGGAGCACTGATATTATATCTAATTAATTAATTAATTAATACAAACACTTATATCCTGCACCCTCCTGCACAGTGGCAGCTTGAGGCAGTGCACACCATAGCAAAAACAATATAGAATAAATAATAAAACCATTAAAAATACTACAATATATAAAATTATTTAAAATATCAAGCAGAATCTAAAGGCAAATAAAACCCCTCCCCTATCCTCCACCCTATCCACCCTATATACTCCCAACAGCTCATTCCCATCAGGAGGAAGGCCACCACGTTCTGAAACAGCTGCAGTCTCTGGGACGTCACCAAGGGTAGCCCGACGTAGAGCGTGTTGCAGTAGTCTAATCTCAAGGTGATAAATGTATGGATGACATTGGCCAGGTCAGAGACGGAAATATATGGGTGAAGATGATAGGACAGATGTAATTTGCAAAAAGCACTCCTTGCCACAGCCGCCACCTGAACATCCAGACAAAGCTGCACATCAAGGAGCATTCCCAGGCTCCAAACCTGGGGGACCAAGGAGGGACGCACCCCATCAATGTTGGGGGGCCACCATTCCTTCACCCTTCCCTACCAGCATCACCTCCATCTTACCGGGATTCAGCTTCAGACAGCTTAACCTCATCCAATCCCCCACCGCAGCTGGGCACTGGGTGAACACTGAGACGGCTGGGCTTGGGTCAGATAAAAACAAGAGATAAACCTGGGTGTCACCAGCATACTGATGACACTCAACCTCAAACTCTCTCACGATATCGCCCAGAGGCTGCATATACACGTTGAACAGAAGAGGGACAGAATAGAACCCTGAGGCACTCCGCACATGAGGTCCCAGGGGGATGATGTAGAGTCCCTAGCATCACACTCTGAGTTCTACCAGCTACGAAAGAGTGGAACCATTCAAGAACAGCCCTGCCCACCCCTGCATGGTCCTGCAAGCGAATCACCAACATCTCATGGTCAACCGTGTCAAAAGCTGCTGACACATCTGGCCTCAATCCAACTCCCAGTGCAGATCATCAACCAAAGCCAAAAGTGCCGTCTCAGTGCCATGATCCAGTTGGAAACCTGACTGCGAAGGCACAAGGAAACCGATGTGGTCCAGATGCCCTTGGAGCTGCATGACCTCTGCCTGTTCAATAGCTGTTCCTAAAAAGGGAAGGTTAGAGACTGGCCAATAGCTGGCCAGGAAGTCAATGTCAAGAGATGGTTTCTTGATCAAGGATCACACCACAGCTTTGTTCAGGCACCCCAGGACTCTGACCTCCTCAAGGGAGGCATTGACCACCCCTGCCAGCATCAGTCCCAGCATCTCCTTGCTGACTTTCACCAGCCTGGATGGGAACAAGTCTAGTTCACAAGTTGTGACCCTCATAGCCCCCAGCATCTCCACTGCATCAGAAGGTGACACCTGTTGAAATTGATCCCACAATATTGGACCAGATGGGGCATTCATAACCTTGGATACAACTACTGCATTAAGTGCAGCATCAAAGACGTGATGAATATGAGCGATTTTATCTGCAAAATAATCAATAAACATGTCATAGCGAACACTGGATGAATCCAGATCCAGGCGGAGAGAGGCCAGACTAACCAGCCCCTTCATCACCTGGAGAAGCTCAGCTGGACAAGAGTTAGCAGATGTTATGATTTTATTTATTTATTTATTTATTTATTTTAAAAATTTATTATCCCACCCCTCCTGCCTCAGGCAGCTCGGGGCGTCTCACATCATACAAAATATAAAAACACTTAAAACAACTTTAAACAACTTTTAAAGGAGGTAACAGATACCCACCCCCGCCCACCTCTTTGAAACCCAAACCTTCACTCATCACCCATCTCCCTCGTCAAATGCCTGGTGGAACAGCCAGGTCTTACAACTTCATTGAAACAAGGGGAGGTCAGGGGCCAGTCAGGCCCCCACCGACAGGGAGTTCCACAGCCGTGGTGTGGCCACTGAGAATGCCCTCTCCTGTGTGGCCCCCCAGAAGACTCGGGGGAGGTGCCCCTGGACAACCACAGGGGCCAATCCAAAGCCCGGGTGTGTGTGTGTGTGAGGCGATTCTGCAAATATGCAGGACCTAGGCTGCTTAGGGCTTTATAGACCTGGAAAACCACTGGCAGCCAGTGCAGAGAATGGAGCACCGGTGTAATGTGCTCCCGGCGGCCCAGCCCTACCGAAAGTGGGCTTCCACATTCTGCACCAGCTGCAACTTCTGAGCCATCACCATGGGTAGCCCCATGTAGAACGCTTTACAATAGTCCAACCTGGAGGTGATGAAAGCATGGATGACGGTGGCCAGATCAGAGTCTGAGACTTACGTCTGAAGCCATTGCACCAGGTGTAGTTGACGAAAAGCACTCCTCGCCACAGCCTCCACCTGGATATCCAGGCAAAGCTGTGCATCGAGGAGCACCCCCAGACTCTGAACCTGGGAAACCAACGGAGGACAGACCCCGTCAATGACAGGGGCTGCCATCTCCATTGGCTTACCCACCAACATCACCTCCATCTTATCAAGATTTGGTCTCAGTTGGTTTGCCCTTATCCAGTCCCCCATAGCTGTCAGACACTGAGACTGCCAGGCCTGGGTCTGTTGAAAAAGAGAGGTATAGCTGGGTGTCATCAGCATATTTATGACACCGCAAACCAAACCTCCTGTTCACCTCGCCGAGTGGCTGCATGTACACATTGAACAGGAGAGGGGACAGAACAGGACCCTGCGGGACTCCACACGAGAGGTCCCGGTATGATGGTTTCTTAAGCGGAGGCTGTAAAATCACCAATTTAAGAGAATCTAACATCCTTTCCTCCCAAAGGGAGGCATTGACAACCCCAGCCAGCAATGGCCCTAACATATCCTGGCTGGCTTTTACCAACCAGGGCAAGCATGGATCTAATTCACAGCTGGTGGCCTGCACAGCCCCAAGCACACCCTTTGCATTTCTGGGCTACACCAACTGAAATTGTTAGTGTTGCTAACAACAACAAAAATGTGGCTTCTCTTCCCTTTCTTCACATGCTAGTCACTTTGACAGCACAGCTTAATGAAAGGCCTGTGTGCTGTTCTGCTGATTTAGTGGGAGGGAAATTTGCAGCTTAATTTTTTTTCGACCAGTGATTCCTTAACCCAGTCTACTTGCATTTAGAAGAACTGTTGGGAGGAGAGGGCTTTGAAACACTGTTTCATCTTCCAGTGCTACCAGATTTGTCTTTCTAATTTGACCACAGTACACCTTGGCTAGAGAAGGCAGTAAAGTTTGTGATTTACCCTTCCTTAGAAGGGTAAATCACAAAATCATGAAAGGAAGACTTGTTCTCTTTCTCTACCTGACCACACATTGCATTACTAAAAGCCACAAGATAAACCTCCTATTGCCATTCTGATGACAGAATGGGTTGGGTAGACCCACCACTGCCATTGCTGCTGCTGCTGATTGATGATAATTGATTATAGGAACTAATACTAGGGTGGGGGTCCACCTAGAGAAACCTCTATGAATTACTGGAAAGGGGAAATAAAAGGGTTGGTAAATTTGAGTAACATGGAAGGATTTTTGGATTTCTAGAGGAGAAGGGGAAGAAGGATTTCTTAATAATAATATTTATTAATAATAATAATTTTTATTTTATAGTGCAGTTGTGCTCAGACCATTTTACAACATAAAAAACATGATATAAAATTCAGTTAAAACATAAGTGTGTGTAAAACAATTTAAAATAGTAAGATGATGAGGGAAAAAACATTAAAGGGAATCAACAGTGAATCCTAAAAGTATCTGGAGAATAAATAATTCTTCAGGTGCCTTTTAAAGGTGAGGAGGGAGGAACTTGGATGGACATCTGAAAGGAGGGAGTTCCACACTGAGGGGCCCACCACAGCAAAGGCCTAATCAGCGGCCGACTTATCCTGCCGTTGCACCTTCCCCAAACAGTGGGTGGTTCCTGAACGCAGATAACCATCAGCATGATGCTCAAGGAACAGGGCTCGAATATAACCAGGGCCTATAATGTTCAGAGCCTTGAAAACCAACAGTGCAAATTTAAATTCAATCTGCTGCTCTACAGGTTGCCAACACAGAGAATGCAGGGCAGGCATCATATGATCCTGGATACCCAAATCAGTAGCAGTAGGGAAGGGCGAACGCGGTTCGGATGTTCAGAGTTCGGACTGAACTCGGTCTGTTCGGACGTCTGAACCAAATGTCTGAACCGAACTCTCGAACAACCGAACAGTTCGGTTGTGTTCGGATTAGTTTGGATGAGTTTGGGAGCAGGAAAAACGTCTTTCCAGGGCCAAAACTTTTGGTTTCAATTTTGTTTTGGTTTCGCTATTTTTGAATGTTCGGCCAAGTTCGACCAAACCGAACTCGGCTGAACCGAACCATCGAACCCGAACTCGGGTTTTGAACCAAACGACCGAACATCCGAACCGCGTTCTGTTCACCCATCCCTAGTAAGCAGCCATGCTACTGCATTCTGAAAAAGTTGTAAGCGATGAAGGAGCACATCTGAAAGTCCATAGAAGAGGGAATTACAGTAATTGAACTTCGTGGTCACCAGGGTATGGGTCACTATGGCAAGGTCAGCCTGGGATAAATAAGGGTGTAGCTTATGCAAATTGCACAGCTGGAAAAAATATCTCAAAAACCACATCTGATACCTGCTTTGATTCAGGTACAGAGCACGATCAGAAATGATACCTGGCCCACCACCTCCACCCAGACCCCTTCAACATGCAGGGACCCAAGAGAGGCAAAGGTGTCTTCTTATCAACTGCTGTTTCCCACCAGCATCTCCTCACTCTTATACAGACTGAGTACAAGGTAGCTCCGATGCATCCACCTGATTATATTGTTCAGGTATTCCTCTAAGGCAAAGACAGATGTGACAAAGATCACTGGGCAAGAGATATACAGTTTTGCATTATCAGCATACTGATGGTACTCAGCCCCATGCTTAGCCATAACATCTCCAAAGGATTGCATGTGTACATGCTGAACAACATGTGGAAGAAAATAGGACCTTGAGAAACTGCATTTCAAGCCACTTGGGGAGGATGCATAACCATCCATCACAAACAATTGACTCCACTCTTCAAGGTATGACTAAAACCGCTGGCTGGCAGTTCCTGTCATGTCACCAATATCGCTCAGCTGCCAAAACAGTAACCCATGGTCAATTGTACTGAATGCTGCTGTAAGGTCCAAATTGGCCAGCTGTTCTCAATCTAAAATCATCAGCAGGTCATTCATCACCCTGAGAAGTATGGCCTTTACTCTGTGGGAAGACCAGAACCCAGAATGGAATTTTCCCAAGATAATATTTGAGTCCTGATGGCTCCGCAGCTGTACTACCATGACCTTCTCAATCACCTTCCCTAAAAGTAGTAGATAGGAGACCAGGCGATAATTGGCAAGCACTCCAACATCAAGAAATGTCTTCTTGAAGAGGGAACAAACCTCTGTATATTTTGAGAGGAAAATATCAAGAGTATGAAAGTGATGCATTTCGTGTGTGGGAGTGTTTAACCAAGGAATAGTACAGTCCTCCTTCCATGTTTAATGACCACTTTCCTGCTCATCCCTGTGTGAATATTAGACTGTAAAGACCATGGCGGTTCTCAGATACAATTTTAGCTAAGTTACTGCAACAAATGCAGGAGAGTTTTATTCTGTGTGATATTAGTGCCAATGTGTACAGCAAGGCATTATAGATATTACCAGTGTTTGTTTTTGTTGGAACTAGAGTGAAATTCATGGCAAAATAATTTAAATATACTGGGTAACTGAGTTGTTGTGAGAATTGAGATATATGAGAGAGAGAGAGAAAATAAGTCTTGGTGTCCAACAGGAAGTCTAAGAATCCAAATGACTTCACAGACCATAGAATGAACAAGAGGGGTATTTAATTTTTTAGGAAAAAAATGCTTAAGCATCCAACCTAAGTGCAAGACAATTTTTATCCTAAATCTAATGCAATCAGATATTGGCATTAGGTACAAAGTAAAACTGTTGTTGTTTTTGGGGGGACACATTATCCGACAGATGCCCACTGTCTTATTGGCCAGTAAAGTGGTACTATAAAAATAGCTTTATTATATTGGCTTTGCCATATTACACAGCCAGCTTTTGTTTAATGCAGTATATTAGCCAAAATGTCATATGCTGCATCATTTCCTGCCTAAGCAATAGGAAAATCTTTTTTTTATATATAAACCACAACTTGATATTAGTTATATGTATATTTATATTGGTGTGTTTAGCAACTAGACAAATACTATCTTTGCTTCTGTAAAATAGATTATTTTCAGTAGGAGCCACAAGTCTTCCCTTGAGAAAGAAACAACTGTCATACCAGAGCATTTTTATTGTCTTCACTCAGTATAGTGAACTTGAATGATTGTACATAACCCAGGAATAAGAAGTATATTTATGGATAATTTTCCTCGGAGGAGTTATTTTGTCTGAAGCAAGAAAATTATACTAAATCTATTGGAACATCATTGTTTACATCAGGCTCCCTTGATACTTTAGCAAACAATAACCTTAGAAGTTTCTGTTACTTCTGGTTAGTTTCCTTTCTTTTGCAGTCTCTACGGAATGGTCATCTTTCAGAGAATGTTTAAAGGCAGGCACACTAATCAAGTATATATTAAACAGATAATAAATCTTCATGCTCTGCTGTCTCCAGCCAACAGCCTCTCAAGTATTTATAATGCCCTCACATCTGTAGCATATCATTGGTGGAGTGAAGGAAGAAGTGTGCAGCATCTGAACCAATGAGGCCTGGCTTCCTTAGATATAAGTGTGTGTGTAGGTATTAGGGATGTGCGAACGTAGTTCGGAAGTTTGGAGTTTGGATCGGACTCGAATAGTTCGGTCAACCGAACCGAACTTTCGAACAGAACTCGAATCTGACTGAACCGTTTGATCGAATCTGAACCAGTTCGGAAGGCCAAAAAACCTGGTTTTGAATGTACGAACTCGGTTCGGAAGTTCGGAAATCGACCGAACCTGAATAGTTCGGTTGACCGAACTGAACTTTCGAACCGAACTCGATTTTCAAACCGAACCCAACTGAATTTCCGAACTTGGTTTTGTTCGCACATTCCTAGTAGGTATGCATGAATGTGTGGTCGTGTACATACACATGGAATGCCTAATACAGATCAATAGGATTTTTTAAGCTCCTATGAAATCCTTTAAGCAATGCCTTTCTTTATGGACCAATTACCTGGAGGACCTTAAAAACTGGAACCAGAATTGCAAATTTGACCTGATAATCTCTGGAGGTCATAGATATTATGTTAGGTGACTGATGATACTAAGGAGCTATGCAACTGTACTCTGGATCAAATGAAGCTTCCAGTGACATTGTGACCATTCCTAGCCCTATAGATAGAAAAGTTAAATACCTCTTTTTTGTTTATCAGTTACTCTCTTTTGGTTTTAAGGCTTCATGGAGGAAATGTGGACAGAGGCATCAAGGGTTTTTACTTTGTCTATTTCTCATACAAGGGATCTACTGATTAGATAATTTAGAATGAGTCATATCCATAGCATATCCTTTTTTGCTTGTTTTTCTTTCCTCTTGAATCCAGTCTCCCTCTGCTGGATTACAACAACATAACATTATTACCCCATTCTCTCTCCATTTAAGACAGCACGGTAGTTTATAGAGAGTTTAGTGACAGTCTGCATTGGGATAATGCAGACAAAATAGTTCAAATGATATCTTTTATTGGATCAATTTTTGTTGGTGACATCATACAGGTTTTCAGGCCAGACAGGGCCCTTCCTCAGGCATGTAACAAGTCAGAACTATGGTCTGAACAAATGCAGGACAGATTTACATAAGAAGTCAAAGTCTTGGGAGGAAGTTGTTACGGATGGGTGGGGGGGCATATACGTCAAACATTTAAAAACAATGTTGTAAAGATCATTAGGATAGGATATAAGGAGCTACCTAACTTAGTCAGACCAATGGTCCATCTTAGCCCAGTATTGTCACAACCTCACACGGCAGCAGAATTTCAACTCCATCCTTCCAGGGTCTCTGGCAGAGGCCTCACCCAAGTGTGCTACCTGAGACCTTCCAGGATCCTCAACAGAGGCTTCACCTAGGTGTGCTATCAGAGAGCCTGAATCAGAGATGTTGGGGGGTTGAACGACCTTATACATGCAAATCATGCTCTCTACCACCTGAGCCATGGCCCACCCCATTGATAATAGTGTGTAGAGACAAGAATAAATAGATAACAGTAAATGTAGAGAACTAAGTTGCAGATTTCCAAAAGAAGGGAACAAGACTGACTACAAAGCAGAAAACAGTTACTGTAGCCTGGCTGACTGGCAGACTATCAGTTACTTACAAATGTCTGTGAAGGCTTGAAAACCACAAATCTAGATTCAGTCTGTTATTGTTAATATCTAATAAAGTTTTCATTCATTCATTCAATTTTTATCCTGCCCATTCCACAAAGGCTCAAGGCAGTTTTTAAAGATGTAATATATAGATATAAACATAGAAACATATATAAATAAAACCCATAAAAACAGTTAAAACCCAAATGCCCTCCCCACCCTACATCCCCCTCCCAAACCCTTCCACACAGTCCCACCCAGCCCTATCCCAGCCTACCACACACCTGGCCAAACAAGATGGTCTTACATCTCTTTCAAAACAAAGCTGAGATTTAGTTTCCAGGCCTGTCTCTTAAAGGTGCTGTAAAGGTTTCCTTTCAGGAGAAGGATTGCGGCATAAGAGATGGAGTTGCCACCTAAACATCTAACATGTCTTTAAGCACAACAAAACTTATCTTCCTAGCATAGAAAAAGCTTTAGGCGATCCTTAAAGTGATAAATCCTTTTTTAAAGTTATCCTTCAAGCAGATAGTGTTGCAGTAGCATTTAGCAGAAGAGCAAATACCACTGAAGGGAATGGTACTTAGCACTGGTGCTGTCTGTTCAAAGCTGAATAGAAGTAGCTTGCGTAAAAGTGTTTTGACAATCTGAGGTAGCCAAGAGAAAGCTTACTCTGGCTTTCTCTTGACTTCTTCAGAGTATTTGCTAGCATGTCCTAATTCAGGTAGTCATTTTATCACATTTTTATCTCGCAAACCAATACGGAGCTTAGACATTGTCATCAATCTGCTCTTGCCGGGAAGACCACCTGTACTGATATCCGTATACACAAATGTGCAGAGGCGTATTTAGGTTGGAATGGGATCCGATACAGAAGATGGAATCCCCTCCTCTCAATGGCAGTGGATGCAGCTTCATCAGAGAGCGTGGGCCCCCCAGGCTCATAGACCCTGGTGCAACCACACCACCTGTCATTACACCCTCGGGACCTCCAAACAGCCCACCACTGTCCTCCCAAATGCCACACAACCCTGCTGGTGACACATCACCTTGCCAAGCCAGTCAAAAAAGCATAATCAGAAACCCAAGATTCTCCACACTGCTCTCTGCTGGTCCCATCACTGCTTAGTGGACTAATCACATGTCTGTTCTCTCATTGGCAGCGCCAGGTTGGAATAGCCTCTGGTACAGAAGATAGAATGGGCTGCCTGCTGGGGTACTCCACTCTAATGTGCATATGCACTCAACATGCAAGTCGGGCATCCAGGCATGGGCCTGCCTTTATGGGCCCTGGTGCAGCTGCACCTACTGCATCTATTATAGCTACACCCCTGGTTGTGTGCATGTGACAATATGACACCAATTTATGACACACCTTGACACTTGGTTGCTCAGCACTGTAAAATAGTTAAGTCCATTCTACTGTTTCTAGAAGACTACCCAAATATTTGGAATCTGTAGGAAAATTTAAACCTGAATTTCTTCTCCCAGGATACTTCCAATTGTGTGCCAAAGTGAACTAGTCTGCAGTCTGATTGAGTCTGCCAGTGCAGTAGTTAGTTCTCCATAAAACAATGCAGTAGAGAGTGATCCAGTCATTTATATCACCAGCATACATAAACTACAATCCTGTAGCAAAAGGCTGAAAAGGGAGAAAAGTATCTCAGACAGGGCATTGGTCTATGACACTTCATAAGGTCCTGTCTTGATAATTAGTATCTAAGAATGAGAGAAGTTTCCCAAAAACTCTTGCCCTCATTTTCTAGTCTCCTGCTATTTCAACCTCTGAGGCTCCACTTCAGTGCAGAATGCTCTTAACTCCCTTCAAGAAGGTGATGGACATGATCAGCAGCAAATAGGTATAGATCATGGCAGTGATACTTCCCAGCCTTTTCCCACTTTAACAAATGATATCATTATATTTCCATAGAATTTTGGTCCAGAGAGGGGCCACTTGTGTCTTTAACCTTTTCCACGTCTTGACAAGAACAAATAGGATTGTCCACCAAATCTGTCAGGCCTCCAACATGAGGAGTGAAAAATCTTCTCAGGTCAAGAGTTAAAAATCCAAGATAATTTCACATAGAAAGGATTATGTGCTTTTGAAAGAACTTCTAACCAAAAGGAAATGAATCTGTAAAAGTATTTTACTTTTCTGGCTTTACCAGGTTTTTTTTTTTCCATTATCACTTCTTAAAGATAAGATAAATAAAATATAAAAATAACTGAGTGCTAATGCAGATCCAACAAAAGCAGATTTGCAATCTTTCCGATTTTCATTCTTCTTGATTTTTTAGTAGCATAGACATCAAACTGTTTACACCAGTGCTAGACCGTAACATCAATTGTGGGTGTTTCAAAATGAGATGATAGCCGACACCAGTAAAGTGTTCAACCCATATTCACTGCATGTTTATTAGGTGGCTGAGAGTTCCAAGGTCCCGTGTGCCACGGAACCTACACTCATGGCGGAGTCTTGAGGTATCATGGGCCCACCACATGGGCCAATCCGGGCTAGTGTTTGCACACATGTGCACACGTGTCTATTAGGATGCGCGCAGCCTCCATGTGGGCAAAGCACCTACAGCAGTCCCAGTGGTCAGAGCAGTGAGTATGCTTGCTGCTCTTGCTCTCTCTGGGGCTTCTGCTGTTTAATTTCACTTTGAAGCACTCAAAAACAATAGTTCAAAAGGCAGGGGGAAAAAAAGAAGAAAAAAAACTAGGAAGTAAACAGCAGGGGGAGCTTCCTTGATCCAGAATTCCCCACAACTGTGATTCACGAGGAAGGGGTGGTGGGCAGATTGTGGCACCTGCCCGTGTATTGGGTTTGCAGCGCGAACCCCCGAGTGGGGGCTGCCCGGACAAAACGTGGGACTCCTGTGGGCTAGCATCCATTTATTTCCATCCTGTGAATGCCTTTTACTTCAATGGGACTCAGGCTGTCTGTAAGAGCTAGTGCTGGCATTAAATAGCTTAATTATCACATTTCTCATCCCAAGTTTTTTTTGAGTCTAGGGAGCAGGTGTCATTAAACATGTTTGCAAATGTGTTGATATATATTGGCAATCTTATTGAAGCCTTTGGTTTTTTCCCTCTTATTGCCAAATTAGCAAAATTACAGTAGCTATAATTAGCAATGTCCAGCAGAATCTCAACAAAAGCTACCTTACCTTCATCCAAGACTGCCACACTCAAATCTAATATAAATACAAGAGATGTGAAAAACCTCTTTCTCACCAGAAAGAAAATGATATGTGGGTGTAACATCATTTATGCCTTTTTCAGTGGGAATATATTATTTGGATAATCCCCAGGAGGAGCTGTTCAGGGAGTCATCCAAGCTCAACAATATATGTTCTCAGTATGGATTTTTCAAAATAGATTTTTAAAAAAAAGAAAATAAAAAGACAAGCTCCTGATCTAACAGACAGGCAATTCTCCTAGCCATTCAATTCCGAAGCTAGAAAGCATTATTACAAAAGAGGTCAACAGAGATATCCCCTCAGCAACCCCAGCAATAGATAATGTAAATATGTTATCTTAGAAGTCTTCACACGTGAGGAGCAAAATAACTTATTCCTCATTCTCCAAGACTAGTTTCACTCCAGAAAATAGCAACACCATCCTCAAAGCTTTATCTAGGTATTTCTTTTTCCAGATTGGTTGCTGTCCTTATGAAGATTCTACTCTCATTAATTCTATTTGTAAGGCGAACAATATATACCATTAATAATTCAAGAAATCCTACCTCCCTTTCCCCCATTGAATCAGAAAAAATCATTGTTTCTTGTTAGAAAGTGGAATTATTTGTCATTTCATGTTCATGTTCTTTGGCATATCTTCCCTTTTTATGCTACCAGAGCAACTTTGATTCTCGTAAATCAGATTAAGAGGTTAGTTACATAACCATTACCTGGACGATGTATAATAGTTTTATATAACAAGTTCAACCCCCTGGCTCCCACTCCTGTAGAGTGGTGTATGGAGGGCTTCACAAAATCAATACAATAAAATACATGTGCTCAAAACATTCTCTCCAGTAATTTTACCAACAAGTCGTAACTAAGCCTACATAGTGTAGCAACTGAATCCTCCATGGGAGTCATCTCTAGGTCTTATCAGTTTTGGAGCTCAGTTTTAATATGTCATCTGGAAAGCCAATTTTTCAATTTGGGAAATATCATTTTAAATCTTCTTTTTCCAATGTTTTACAAAGGTAGGTGCCAGACAGTATTTTCCATTCATATTCAACTGGAGTGTAGGACCTCTGTCCTGGAGGTGACATGGATCATCTGTTCTTGATGCTGCCTAATGCAAGGTTAGTAGCCAATAAAATAACTAAGATCCATGATCTTATTCATGATGGGGCCACTGTCTTTCTTTGTATTACCAAGACCTGACTGGATGAAGCTTCTGGGTCTATGTTGGCCCAGATGGTGTTGGCTGGGTTCTTGTTGCGGCATCAGCTCAAAATTGATGATGGTGGAGTGGTGGAGGTCTGCAAAGATAATCTGGTATTCAGTGTCTGACTTTTCCAACATGGAGTGTGACCATCTTGTGTTCGAGGCCCACGATAGATTGGGGATTCTGCTTGTGTACCAATCATCGCACTGCACAGCAGACCCCCTGACTGTTCTAGCTGAGCTTTTCTTGCAGGTGGTGTTGAAATCACCCAGACTTATTGGCTTGGGTGACTTCAACACATACTCCGAGACAAGCCTTTTAGGGGCAGAGCAGGATTTCATGGCTGCCATGAAAACTATGGGTCTATCCCAGATAATATCTGGCCCAACACATGAAGCAGGACACACATTAGATTTAATGTCTTGCACCAGCCTAGAAATGGGGGTTCAGATTATTGAGGGTGTCATTACAATACCATTGTCATGGTTGGACCGTTCTGATGGCCCAGATTCCTGCCCTCCTTTGCCCCCATCAGGATGGTGGACCAGTTAAGATGGACCACTCCTGAAGACAAATTGATCCAATAGGATTCCAGAACTCTCTGAGGGATTTACCCTCTGACCTTGATGGCCCATCTGTTGATGGCCGGGTTGATCTGTCATATAGTATATATATTTGATCCACTGACACAGTGGCACCCAGGCATCTGCTTCCACCACTGCGGCAGTTAAGGTCTCCTTGGTATAGGGAAGACCTGAGGCTACCATAGTGGGATGGTATGCGGTTAGAGCACAGATGATGCCTGATGTGCACCAAAAACTGCAGCAGAAATTATTTTTTAGAAGGATTATGTCATGGCACTGGTGAAGAAAGCTCTCTTTGCTGCCACCATAGCATCTAATTGCCCAATCTCTAATCTTCCTTTTTTAGGGAAGGCTTTTGAACTAGTGCATCTCACAGCTTCAGATGTATCTGAATGCTGTTATATTCTTGGACCCATGTCAGTCAGGATTTCATCCTGGACATGGGACTGAAACTGTGTGTGTGGCCCTGGTTGACAATCTTTACTTGGCAACTGACATGGGTAACTGTACCCTGTTGATTTTGTTCTTTCGGAAGCCTTTAATACAATTGATCATGGAGTGTTATTGACATGGCTGCATGGCCAGCAGAGGTTCACAGGACTGCTTTGAGTGGTTCCCCTCTTTCCTGTCTAGGAGAACCCAGAGGTTGGTGATGGGTCATGAATTATTGTCAACTCGGAGTTCCCTTGTAGGGTCCTTCAGGGTTCCATCTTGCCTCTACGCCAAAGTGTATCTGAGGCCCCTGGCAAGCATCATGAAGATTTGGAGTGAAGTTTACTTATTTATTTAATTTAATTTATTTATATTAAAATGTATATGCCACACCCTCCTGCCTCAGGCATCTCGGAGTGGCTCACAACATCTTAAAAACATTTTAGAACATTAAAATAAACAATAACTACAATTAAAAACAATATAACCCCACCCCCACCCCAATCCAACACCCCCACCCCATCTCCCTCGGGAAAGGCCTGGTGGAACAGCCAGATCTTACATTGTCTGTGGAAAGAGGGGAGGCTGGCAGCCAAGCAGATCTCTGATGGGAGGGACTTCCACAGCCCTCCTCATAGTAGACACCAGGGAAACCCAGGGAACCCCCAGCTGACAGCAGGGGTCGATCCAGGATCTGGAAGGTGAGGCGGTCCTACAGATAGGCAGGGTCAAAGCTATTTAGGGCTTTAAATGTCAACACCAACACCTTGAATTGGGCCCGGAAACCTACCAGCAGCCAGTGCAGAGAGCAGGGATGGGACTCTGGGCAAAAGTTCAGTTTTGATCAATTTCAGTTTCGGTTCTCATGTATTTCGGTTCTTTTTTGGTTTTGGTACTATTAGATCTTTTGCACTGATTTTTGTACCGGATTTTAAACATTGAGGTTTTTCAATGGGGGACAAAACGCAATGTTAAAAATCGGATACAAAAATCAATGCAAAAGATCCGATAGTACCAAAATTGAAAAAGAACCGAAATTTTGGATCAATCCAAAATGGCCATTTTCAGGTTCTTTCGGTTTTATCTGAAATGGAAATTCCCATCCCTAGCAGAGAGCAAAGCACCAGTGTAACATGCTCGCGTCAGCCTGTCCCTGTTAAGAGATGGACCGCCGCATTCTGTACCAGCTGCAGCTTCCGAACCAGCACCAAGGGTAGCCCCATGTAGAGCGTGTTGCAGTAATCCAGTCTTGAGGTAATCAAAGCATGGATGGCTGCATGAGTTCCATCAGTATGCTGATGACACCCAAATCTATCTCTCTTTTTCATCTGATTCAAGTCTTGGGAACTGGATGTAGGTGAGCCAAGTGAAGCTAATGCTTGAAAATACTGAAATGATGATGGTTGTCCAACTTTGTGACCTTGGAGATATAGGGACACCTGTTATTGATGGGGTCCAGCCTCCTTTGTTCACTCACATTCACAGTCTTTGGCCAGGGGGTGGTGGTGGCAAGGAGTGATTTTCATGAATTATATCTGGTAAGAGGTCTGCAACCTTTTTTTATCAGAGTCAGACTTGGTCACCATTATCCATGCCTTCGTAACCTTGAGGCTAGATCACTGCAATGTGCTCTACATGATGGGACTGCCCTGGATTAACTGTTCAAAAGCTGCAGTTGGTGCAGAACACGGCACCCCCTCTTCTATCAGGGGCAGATTATGTAACAGGGCGCTGTTCCCCAAGGTAAATCCCCCACAAGTCTCTAACCCCAGCTCAGAGAGCTTTTATATATGCTTCCCGAACACACTGCATAAAATCACGGTGCGTGGAACTATGCCACGCGTGGGATTTAGACGTGACATTTTTCGCATTAAAGCCAGTTGCACATTCTTTAAAAGGCGCTAATTAAATACCTCAACATTGAGGAATTTAATTCACGGCTTTAAAAGAATAACACCGCTTTTAAACGAGGGGCGCTGAAGCACCTCCTCAACGCCGCATTAAAGCAAAGCCGCCGGAAGTGACATTCTCCCCATTGCCGCCGGTGGCGGCTGGCGATTAAGGCCTTTGGAGTGGCGCATTCTTAAGACTTCAATTATCAGGCTTAAGAATGCGCTGCTCCAAAGCCTCATGTCTCCAGCCGCCGCCACCGGCAACGGGGAGAATGTCACTTCCGGCGGCTTAATGCAGTGTTCAGGAGGCGCTTCAGCGCCCCTTGTTTAAAAGCAGCCTAAGTGACTGGTTTTAACGCGTGAAATGTCACGTCTAAATCCCACACGTGGCATATTTCCATGCAGCGTGAGTTTATGCAGCGTGTTCACCACGCATGTCTAAAAGCAGCCTCAGACCGTTTTTAAACAAGGGGCTCTGAAGCGCCTCCTGAACACCGTGTTAAAGCAAAGCCGCCGGAAGTGACATTCTTCCCGTTGCCGGCGGCGGCTGGAGACACGGGGCTTTGGAGCGGCGCGTTCTGAAAGCCTGAAAATTGAAGTCTTACGAACGCGCCGCTCCAAAGCCCCATGTATCCAGCCACCGTCGCCACCGGCAACGAGGAGAATGTCACTTCCGGCTGCTTTGCTTTAATGCGGTGTTCAGGAGGCGCTTCAGTGCCCCTCGTTTAAAAGCGCTGTCAGTCTCTTCATGTCAACAGCCAGATAATCCCTCTCTGGCCATTTACTCACTGATTTTGGCAGTCTCTTCAGCACCCTGAACAGTTTTGATCACCTGACACAGCCAGCCTAGGCATCCAGACTTTCTCAGCAGCTCATCCTGGGTTCAGGATCTCAGATAAGGCTCCTGCAGCGCCTCCAGCTGAGCACCACTCCCATCTGCAGCCCAGCACAGACTTCACGTGTCTTAAGTCCCAGTCAGCTCAAGATCCTTTGCTATTGCTGGGAAACAGCCCTCCAGTAACTCCAGGGAGCAGCAATCCAACTCCTCCAGAGCTCTTCTGGCTGTCAGGTCAAGGTCTATTCCAGTCTCCACACTGCACCAGGCTGAGCAGACCTGCACCCAGCCTCTGATCTCTTGCAGAGGTAGCAAGCAGTCAGGGGTTGGTCTTCTGTCAGGGGTGGGTTGCCGCCCGGGAGCACATTACACCAGTGCTCCACTAACTTTCCAAGCACAATTCAAGGTGCTGTTTTTGACCTATAAAACCCTAAATGGCTTGGGCCCCAAGTATCTGAAAGACCACTTCTTCTCTTATGTCCCGTTGTGTGGTGAGCTGGGAGTACCCTCCTGTTGTAGAAACTTCATGGGGGAGATGAAGAGCGTGCAGAGAGGTGTTCTCAGTGGCTGCCCCAGTTATGGAACTCTCTCTTCTTGGAGATTCATCTAATTCCAACCCTGCTCATTTTCTGGAAATGGTGTAAGACTTTTTTGTTTGGCAGGTAGGGTTAGGGTTGGGTGGGAGGGGTGCAGAGGGTGGAATTGGGGGAAGGTGTGGAGGGGGTTAAGGGGATTTTTAGCTGTTTTATGTGCTTTTTTATATGTTGTAAGTTGCTCTGAGCCTCATTGGAAAGGGCAGCATATACATTTGAATAAACAAATAAATAATTCCTGTAGGTCTTTAGGCATTTCCTCTAACCTCACTTACCTCAGTTTTGTATGACTTCTAATACTTTCCAGAAATGTTTAGTTTAATAAATATAGTATGGTGTTTTGAGTAAAAAGAGTCCTTCATAAATGCTAATTATCAGCCAAGTGCAGCAAAAAGTACATGTAACATAAGACTAAAATATTTTTAAAGATGCATTTTTAGACCATACAATTTTTGAAAGCATTTCCCGACTCCTAATGTGTGTAGCAAAGCAGAGCAGATCCACAAATGAACTGGCAGATGTCATAATATTCAGTGTTAGGGGGAAATCTGTTTAGCATTCAAGCATTTATATTCTTCATTTTAAATTATCTGGAGAAACTATGGTCCTTTTCACACAGACACTTCAACACTGATAAAATGGGTGTTACTTTTTATTATACATGTTTCAGGGCACCCATAGAGCACACCTGCAGCCCTGTAACATGTATAATAAAATGTAACACCAATTTTATCAGTCTTAGAGTGTCTGTGTGAATAGGGCCTATGATTGAGTTCTTTTTCATTCACTTAACTAGAATGAACTAGATAAGCCTGAAGTGATGTTGGCTGGCCAGCCCTGTGATGTGTGTGGGGGACGGGATTGGGATGCCCATCATTGATGGGATACAGCCTCCCCTGGTTACTCAGGTTTGCAGTCTTAGGATGCTCCTGGAGCCTAAGCTGCGTCTGGAACATCAGGTCACACTGGGTGTTTTTAGACACACATTTCTCCTGGATGTTTGCTGTAACATCCAGAACTTTCTATCTGTCTAAATCACTCATCCAGATCTTAAACATCCGGATCTTTGAACTTCTGCGTGAAACTTCTCCCAGAACGTTTGTGTGTAAAAGGTTTTCCTGGTAAACTGGTTTGCTCTGGACCATTACCTGGGCGGTGATTGCTGGCTGTTACTCACCCCTGGGCGGACACCTCCTTTGCAAGCCTGCATTGTCACTCAAGCACTCTCCTAATGTCCCATCACAGGATTCACACTGAAACATCCCCCATTCGATTCCGCCCAGGTTTTACATTGTGTAACTTACATTGTAACATTTACATTATGTGACCTCTGGTTGCAAGTATAACCACCTGCTGGGCTCAGGTGTCTCCTCTGGTTCCCCATGATACTGGGCCTAGGTGTCTTCTGGAGGCAGTGTAAGACTTTTGTGTTTGAAAAGGCATTTGGTGGGCAGGGATATGAGTTTGGGGTGCTTAGGGGGTTGGGAATGGAGAATAGGCAGGTGGGATCGGAGGAGGGAGGTTGGGGAAGTTGTGTTAGTTTTAATGTTTTTATGACTTGTGAGCTGCCCTGAGCCTCTGGGAATGGGCAGCATATAAATTCAAAACAAACAAACAAACAAACAAACAAATACATGGGATTTTTGGAGAGAAAAAAAAGCAACCAAATTAGGGTAAGGCTCTTTATATAGTCTCTGGGGCAAGGAGAACCTATAAGGGTTTTGATGAGAGGAAAATATTATACATTACCATGGGCCTATGAGTTTCTGGGCAGGGGAAGCCACACAAGACTGATGCTGCCATAACCACCTGGTCCCTCCCCTCCCCCCCAGTCAGTGTTTTTATGAGATCATGAGTAGATTCTGGGAAAATTACTAACCAGTAAGCTGACTGAATTTTGATCCTCTGAGGTTGTGTGCCAATTTTTTGGTGAAGCCAGGGTGGATAGAGGGTGTGGTCCAGTCTCAATAGGTGTTTTTAGATGAAGAGAAAGCAGAACAGAGCCCAACAGGAGGGTGAACTGAGCATGCAGACAGCAAACACGCCATTCCTCTGCCCCAGAAACGTCCTGGCTCAGGAACACACAGACAAGCGGGCCAACCTCCCGAGCTGCCCCGATCTGCTTACAACCCCACGCAACGAACCATATCAGAAACCATTAACCCATTACTGCCCAGAGCCCCATGAGATGGGACAGTCCCTGCCCAGCCACACACCTAAAGGTGGCAGGACGGGGCAGGCAAATGCCAGCATACAGCCAGCCCTGGGGACCCCATTACACCCACACGACACCCATGTCCAGGAGTGGTAGACTTAATTAAGTGTCCAGAATGAACAGGGGAATAGGAAAGGAGAAGGGGAAGGCAAGACCCACAGATCAAGCAGTTCAGGTCAGGAGCCAGCAGAAGCTGTGGTCCCCACAGCCAGCATACCCAAAGGGGTATGGGCAGCAAGCAGCAAACAGACAAAGCAGAGCCAATCCTGATGCAAGACAGGGGAAACCCCCAGCCCTGCACATGGTCCCCACACAAACACACGGACCCAGGATCCCATTGTTCCACCCCCGCTAGTGCCACAGGGGAGTTCAAGCACATACCCACCCACCAGGGGGCTTGAAAGGCTCTGGACCACTCCACACTTCAATCAGGGCCACCAACCCCCTGGAAGTGGCAGCACCCCCATGGAGATCCATGGATTTGGCCGCACACAGCTGCACATTGTTTTCCAGGTACAACCATGGGACAAGGGGCAGACCCAAGCATCTGCACAGACTGTCCCAACTAATATCTAAGTTGCCCCATCAATCATCCAATGCCGCATGGCAAACCAGAAGGTGGGGTGGGGGCAGCCATGGACCCTGAAAATCCCAGACCTGAAACCCCATGTAGGGGTTATAAAACAGTGGTGTGTTCATCCAACACCACATGACACAGAAGGCAAACAGGAGCCATGGACCCCAAACACATGGTGCCGCTGATGGGGGGATCTCCACAACACCACCAACGGACTGGTGGGAGACCATCACGGGCACCTGACAGGACGAAGAGTGGAGGGAGCACTTCTGGATGCCACAGAGGCTGCTCCTCCATGTGCCCCAGTGGTTGCTCCTCCACATTGCCAACATCCTGTGACTCAGCTGCAGAAGGAGGTTACTGCGATGCATACCTCCATCACCATAGAACAACATGTGGGCATCAGGGTGTAGAAGCTCACCACCCCAGACTCCTGCCACTCTGGGGGACAGCAATTTGGGGTTGGCATCTTCACTGTAGCTGCCATCTTGTGGAAGTGTGCACTGCCCTGGAAGAGGTGTTATTGGAGTGGGTGGTCCAGTTTTGGAACCCCCTGGCCCTGATGAAGAGATTCCAGCAGGCTGGGTTCCCAAACTGCGTTGGGCAAACGATGGGACCCACATCACCATCCTGTGCCCACCCTACACCATGGAAGACCATTGGAACAAGAAGGAGTTCCGCTCCATCATTCTCCAAGAGGTGATCAATGTCCAGGGCCTCTTCATGGATGTTCTTGTGTGGTGGTTGGGCCGGAACCATCATGCCTGCATCCTGCAGCACTCACTAACTCTATGGCCAGATGTATAACAGGGAATTCAGTCTGATCACAACTACTGACATCAAGAGGGTCCAGAGGAGACCCATCATACTGGGGAATCTGGATTACCTCCTCACCCTTTGGCTGTTGAAGGCTGGTGCCGCACCCAACACCCTGGAGCAGACGGCATTCAACTGGTGGTTGAGTGCTGCCTGATATATCGGTCGAGCACTCCTTCAGAGCCCTCAAACATTGATGGATGCTGCTGGCCGGACAGGTTGACTTCTGTCTGGAGAGAGTTGGCCTGAAGACCATTGAGGCTTGCATCCTCCATAACATTGTGGCCCTGGACTTTCTCCTGCCCAGTCCAGGCAGATCAGGGGGCTAGGGCTGAAACTCAATTCTCGTATTCTCACATTTCTTGGCAACAATCAGTGTTCTTGGTTTGTTCTTGTAAATGAAAATAAGCCAAGAAACTGCCTAGATTCTAAGCATTGAGAACCCGGAGGTGTTCCTCATTCTGCTCCAGGGTCCTCCTATGCTGGTCAGTCATGTCCTCGATGGCATCCCTGATCTCATCCATCCGGCATGTCGTTTCCACAAGCAGCTCCCTGCCCATGTCCTCCCAGCCCTGCTTGTGCCATGCCTGCCACTCCCAGTTGCTCTGGGTGCTCCAAGATGGCCTGGGCTGTGGCCCCAGTGGTGGTGGATATGCAAAAGGGGATGGGAAAGTGTGATGCTAGGTGATGCTGCCCCACTCCAGGCTCTGCACCCCAGTGTGTGACCTCCACCTGCCTGTGGCAGTCAGTGCCCTGGTGCCCATGCCCTCCATCCTCCACCAGTCTGACTGCCAGCCCTCCCTCCTGCAGTCCCTCATGGTGCCCTCACACCCGGTGACTACACGCACCACTTGTACATGGATCTGGTGTGTCCTGGCACCATTCTACAGGGTCCCCATTGCTCTCCCATGCATCTGTGCAAATGGTATATGGCAATTATCATGGCCCTGGATAGTGCTCCATGGGAGCTTCACCCCTCTAGCCATGACAACCTCTGTGTCCTCCCCCCATCAAAAGGGCTACTCATTACTCTCTTCTGCATTCTCGCTGTCCCCTCCACCCTCCATCTGTCTCCCCTCAGAGTTGGATGGGGGGGTTCCTGGGACTCCAACTTGGGGGAGGGCAGGTGAGGGGTGAAGGTGCTGCTCCCATCCTCCTCCCTCAACAGTGGTTTGGGGAGCAGCTGGACTTCACAGAAGGGGGCAGGTGGATCCACCTCAGTTTGGGCAAGCAGGGTCAATGGGGTTGGGTGTCCACCTGCTCCCGGCCCCAGGTGACTGTGCTCACATGCAGCTGGGAAGCCACAGTTGCCCTGTCCGTGTGGACGAACTGGTACAGCACGCTGAAGTATGGGTCTAGTTTGCCTTCCATAGCCGAACCTGCGGTTGCCATTCCAAATCTCTTTGTATCCATGCTGCAAATCCTTTGTCTACTGCCAGCATTGGGTCATAGATCTATTGTACCTCATCTGCTCCAAGATACCCTGGAATACTGCCACATTCCTATAGGTTTTCTCGAGGTGACCCTGGACCTTTTTGTCCCCCCACAGGACTATGAGCACTCTGGTCACCTCCTCAGACAAGGAGTAGCATTGCAGTAAGATTGCAGCCCTTTTGTTGGCTGGTTGGGGGCCCTTTCCTTCTGCATACAGATGGGGCCTGCAATGTTACTGTGGTGGTTGGGGTGCTGGTAATTACCTGTGGAAACAGTACAGAAGGGATACCCTTAGTGGCCTCCCTTTGGCTGCTGGACCCACCCTCTCACCACTCTGGGGATCATGACCCTACCTGGCTGGACTGGCTCCTGACCTTCAGTGCCTGCAGGCCCTCTCTGCCACACCCTGGAATGTCCTCAAGTGCTGGCCTTCCTTCTCCCTGCAGGGTCCAGGTGTGGGGCCAATGCATGTTTGGATTTCACACATGTTCCTTTAAGGGTTGGCGTGTGGGTGGGTGTGTGGAGCCAAGATCCTTAAAACTCTCCTTAAAACTCACCTCTTTCGCTCTGCTCTGTCTGACTCTTTATCCTGCTGAGCCACTATTCCTATACCTACGATCTGTTTACCCTTATCCTTGCCACATGGACCTGCCTGCTGTCATTCTCATCGTAACCAAGCCAAGTACGTGCACTTGAGACCTCGCATCTTCATGAATGTTAGACCCCTTGTCTCTCCCTCTGTTCCCCTTCCTATGTCTCTCCCCCAGCTCCTGTCGCTCAGATTGTAAGCCCTAGGGGCAGGGACCGTGTCTATTTTATTACTTTGTAAAGTGCCATGTACACTGCTGGCGCTATATAAATGTTTGTTAATAATAATAATAATAATAATAATAATAATAATAATAATAATAAAGATGGCTGTGATTACTCAGGGAGCCTCTCTCGCCTTTTGGTCCACTGGAATCTATGATCCATGTTGGACTCTGTTTAGTGGGGGCTTGCAGGCCCATTCAGATGGACAGGTGTTCTGTGTTTGCCTATTGCTCCACATTTGGCCAGCTTGCTTGGTGAGGTGTGCTATGGGAGCTTCCATAGTGCCACCTGCAGGTCTGCCCTGTTTTAGATGGATAGGTCAACCTGGGGATGAAGTGGGTTAGCGCTGGCAAAAGCAGAGCTGCTTTCTGTCTGTTTACACCCAATGACATGCTGGAGAATACTATGTAACCTACAGTGATTTCATGAGGTAGGTTAGACTGAGGGTGATTTCAGAAGTGACGCGTTCCAATTCGCCACAGTGAATCCCACCCCGGTGTGAATGGATTCACCACGGGCTGTGGTGACACGTGCGGCCCCAACAGAAGTGACAGGATCATGTCCACCTCCCGGGGGCAATCAGACAGAACATGGACCGGGCGAACAAAACAGACATGCACTGGAGACGTGGACCATGGTTTGAGCCCCAGAATGCACTGCGCTTGGGGTCAAGTCTTTCCACCGCGGCTGCGGGTTTCCGTTCAGAAGTTACTTTTCATTCACCCCTGCCATGGTGACCATTCACCACACTTCTGGACCTCCTCCCACCCCGACCTCACGAAGCGTAGTTAGCTTCACCCCAGGCCGCGTTTGACTGTGGTGAACATCTGGATGCGAACAAACAGACATGCACGGCGCTTTCACCACCTCCCGGGTTTGACTGAGGTTGACTGTAGTGGACATTCACCACGTCACTTCTGAAATCACCCAGAGAGAATAATGTGACTGGCCCAAGGTCACCCAGTGAGTTTCTGGCTAAGACCAGAAATCATCAAGCCCTGACTTTTGTAGGAAAAAGCCACTGGACACGGCTGTTGTTTCTCCTGACAGGGAATCTCCTCATCCAGGAAACTTAGCCCCACACCCATGTGCAGAGTTTGGTGTAAGTTTCCTGACTGGGGGGGATTCCTTCCCAGGAGAATCATTGACTGGCGTAATGTGGGCAAATGGCCATAGAAAGGGTAGGGATTAACATTGCATTAATTTTACTAATGTTGCAAATGATAATTTATCAGTAATCAGCCTATCAATGAAGATATTTAACTACATGCCCTTTCATTTATACTACTTCCCCTTTGAGTTAATCTTTTTTCAACCTCTAAACCCGTTCAACTCAGCTCTTGATTTAAGCTAGGCATTCTGGCTGAGTTAAAATGACCCATCTTTTAAAACCATTTTTGAATGAACTTGTGCATTCATCTATTCAAAAGGCATCTGTAGAACTGTAGTTTCAAATGAAGGCACCAGTGGTCCTTATGGATCGTTATGACAAAACCCCTTTTCATCAAAGGCTATGTCCCTGTGACTGGGGGGAGGTAGAAGACCTTTTTCATTGGCACCTCAAATATTGATTTTATCAGCTGTTAAGAATACAGTGGGTTGCTCCAATTCTGAGAGGCAGAGAGTACTTACCGACACTTCACAAGCTGGATATCCTATTGGGCTTCCACAGCCCCGAAGTTTTAAGATTTATTTCAGACTTTGCTCATTTAACCCAGGGTGTTAGAAAACAAATGTTAGCATCTGGTATTTGATGTGGTGCTTTCATATATGTTTGATTTTATAATATTTTATATAGTCTTGTTTGGATAATTTTTTACCTTTCAATTTTTAGATTTGTCTGCTAGAAGGCAAAAGCCAAACACAGAATAAAATTTTACTGTACCACTCTAGATGACATACTAATGGTGCTGTGACATGCCAGGGCTGCTCTGGGGTAAGTTGCAGCAAAATCCACACGTCCACTTTGGTACTCTTCCCCAGTTCCTTTTGTTTACAGCTTTCAACTTTTTAACAAATGCCCCAAGTGCCTCTAGTGCACTAGCCTCTGTCTCAGGACCACGAGCCTTAGTTACACAAGGCCTCACTTAGTCCAGTCACAGCCGGGCCTCGAACCTTCTCCCTGGTGGTTGTGGGCTTTCCATCCCTGCTCTTTTATCTCTGCAGTTTCCTGTCATGCCAAGCTGGGAGCACCCAGGCCATGCCAATTGACCCAGTTAACCATTTCTGAACATGGTTCAGTGCCTGCTCTGTGGGCAAGCACCCCCACAAAGATCTATCCAGGCCTAGTCCTGCAAAGACTTGCTGCGATTAGTTACAGGCAGCTTTTCAGCTATTAGCATGAACCTTCTGCCCACCTTTTCACATTTAAAATAATGGTTGTGTGAGAGGAATTGCTGCAGAGCATGTGGGTGAGCACTGCAGACTTCCATGTCCTATTTCATGATTTGGAACTAGACCCACTGATTTAAAAAATATTGTCATAGTCCTTAGAAACAGTCCAAAGAATGCCCTTTCATTATCATCAGTGCCTGTAAGGGTCATGGGGTGAGGGGCATATGGGATATGGGCAAATGTGGGGTTTGGGGTTGACGGGGTTCAGGGTCAGAGCTGGGAGACACAAGAGGAGGCAAGGCTAAAGGAAGGGCAAGGACTAAGGCAGAGAAAGGGAAGAAGACCAGACCAGAAGGGGAACAAGGGATAAGAGCCAAGGCACAAGTAGAGGGAAGCAAGGACAAGGACCAAGAGGAGAGCAAGGACAAGGCTGGGAATGAGACAAGACATGAGCAAGAAGGAAGATAAGGTATGAGTAATACAAGGAACAAGATAGGGGTATAGAACAAGAGTGTGTGCACACAGCAAAGACAAGGTGTGTGAGTTGTTCTGCCCAGCTTGCTGCTCCTAGCATGCCTTTTATCCCTGGGAGGTGGGGCATGGGCAAGATAGACCGGAGATACCACAGGATCTGAACAAGGCAGGGAGGAGACATGAGGGGAGTGATGGGCCAGAGGCAGGCTGAGGTCGTGCTGCTGATGGGCCAGTCGCTGCTCCAGAACCCTGGAGGGTGGGGGTTTAAGACTAGCACCTGACACTGCCATATGACTAGAAATAATTAAAACCATTAACAGTGGTGAAAAAACCCAGACTATTTCAAAGCCTTAAATATTTCAGATGCTCTAGTACTCATAGAACATCTATGATAACAGTAAATTGCAAACTATTTAGCCAAAAGCAATTTGTTTTGATTCTGAAATTGGACTTTCAACACACAGGGAATAAACTGTACAATTACTACTAACCTGACCATTTCCCTAATTCTGCATGCACCCTACAAATATTAATGTCTGCATGTTTAAGTAAATGACATAATTAAGGCTGATTATAACATAAGGCCAATTTAGACTTGTATTAGTTTACATATAAAAACAAAAATCAGAGAAAAAACTTCACACACTGTTTTAAATAAAGCTTATCCCAAAGCAAAGATAAACATATTTGTTTCCTGTATACCATAACTGGGAGAAGGGGGAAATCAAACAAACTCAAACTGATGTGAGCAGTTCTTCCACAAGGGTCCCATTCGACTTGTCTATAAAAATGAGATTATTAGAAGAAGTTAAATTCATTATTCTGAGAACATCAGCATGGAATTTGTTGTGAAATTGGAGTTGGAAAGTTACTCCTGGCACTTCAGAGAGCTGGCTACATTCTAGGGTTTAATGTGTTGAAAATTTCTTGTTTAAGAGTGCTACATGCTCAGGAATATAAAGTGTGGATGAACAACTGTCTGTTAAGAAGTTATTAAGAAAAATAAACTGTTATTTATTAAGAAGCTGGTGTACTACATTTTCCAAATCTGATATACTTGTATTTGTTCAGCCAGAAGTTAGTATGCTGCAATCCACATTAGAAATATGTTCAAATATACCATTTATTTATTTAGTTAGTTAGTTAGTAGGAAGACAGTCCTTAACTATGTAGAGCCCGGGCCATTTAGAGCTTTAGAGGTCAAAACCAGCACCTTGAATTGTGTCCAGAATGCTATTGGCAGGCAGTGCAGACTCTGGAGCACTGGTGTTTTGTGCTCCCAGTGACCCAGCTGCGGCAAAAGGTGGGCTGCTGCATTCTGCACAAGCTGCAGTTCCCAAACAGTCTTCAAGGGCAGCCCCACATAGAGCGCATTACAGTAGTCTAGCCCTGAGGTAATGAAGGCAAGGATGATGGTGGACAGATCCCTATATGAGATAAAGAGACACAGCCTTCTCACAGGTGTGCATGGTGTTGGTGAAAGGCACTCCTGGCCAACACTGGGCATTTTTAGACACACTTTAAAGTTCCAGATGTTTCAATCTTCTGGGTTTACAAGTCCACAAGTAAGTTCCGGATTAATTTTTCACACACACAATGCCCTGAGGCAGTTCCTGGAGGCATTCTTCACTAGGGATGGGTGAACAGAACCAAGTTCGGAAATTCAGGTTGGAAGTTCGGTTCGGTTGACCGAACTATTCGAGTTTGGTCCGAACTCCAAACTTCCAAACAGTATTTGGAAATTCAAACCCCATTGAACTATTTATTTATTTATTTATTTTATGGATTTCTATCCCGCCCCCTCCTGCAATGCAGCTCGGGGCGGCTAACAACAATAAAAACAGTTAAAAACCATTAAAATACAAATATAAAATACGTCAATAAAACAGGGCTGAGTACAATAATAAATAATAAATAAATACAAGGTGGGGGATTAAAAATCACCCCCCCCACCCTCCCTCCCAAAGGCCTGGGCAAACAGCCAGGTCTTACAGTTCCGCCGAAATGTCAAAAGGCTTGGGGCCAGGCGAGCTTCCTCCGGAAGGGAGTTCCACAGCCGCGGCCCTACCACCGAGAATGCTCGCTCCATCGTGGCCCCCCGCTTAACACGGGGGACCTCCAGGAGGGCACCCCCGGCAGACCGCAGGAGCCGTTCCGGGGCGCGAAGGGCGAGGCGGTCCCTAAGGTAAGAGGGGCCAAGGCCGTATAGGGCTTTATAGATCATTACTAGGACCTTGAACTTGGCCCGGCACACTATCGGCAGCCAGTGCAGCGCTCGGAGCACCGGTGTAATGTGCTCCCGGCGACCCGTCCCCGTAAGAAGACGGGCCGCCGCATTCTGCACCAGCTGCAGCCTCCGGGCCAAGAACAAGGGAAGCCCCACGTAGAGCGCGTTACAGTAGTCGAGCCGCGAGGTGACGAAGGCATGGATGAGGGAGGCCAGGTCCGGGCCAGAGACATACGGACGCAGCCTACGTACCAGATAAAGCTGGCGGAAGGCAGCCTTAGCGACTGCCTCCACCTGCCGCTCCAGCCGCAGGTCTGCGTCCAATATGACCCCCAGACTCCGGACCTGCTGAGCTACAGGGGGGCAAACCCCCCCAATCAGGGGGGCCACCACCCCCTTCGCCCTCCCCACCACCATCACCTCCGTCTTATCTGGGTTGAGCTTCAGTCTGCTCCGCCGCATCCAATCCGCCACGGCCTCCAAACATTGGGATAGCACCGAGACAGCAGGGTCTGGGTCGGTAGAAAACGAGAGGTACAGCTGAGTATCATCAGCATACTGGTGACATCGCACCCCGAACCCTCTCACGACCTCCCCCAAGGGCTGCATATAGATGTTAAATAATAATGGAGACAAGATCGATCCCTGCGGAACGCCACACGGTAAGGCGCGGGGGCTCGATGTTTCCTCCCCCAACACCACCCGCTGGCTCCTCCCCGAGAGGAATGAACGGAACCATTCAAGAACAGTCCCGTCCAGACCCCCCCGGTCACGCAGTCGTCTCAACAGCAGCCCATGGTCCACGGTGTCAAAAGCGGCCGAGAGATCGAGCAGGATGAGAAATGTCGAACATCCCGCATCCATCTCCCGGCGGAGGTCGTCCACCAAGGCCACCAACGCCGTCTCGGTGCCATAGCCGGGGCGGAACCCAGATTGAAACGGGTCAAGGAGCCCGATATTATCTAGATGACCCTGGAGCTGGAGCGCCACTGCCCGCTCAATAACCTTCCCTAAAAAGGGAAGGTTAGAGACAGGTCGGTAGCTGGCGAGCGCGTCTACGTCCAACGATGGTTTTTTCAGCAGGGGGCGCACCACAGCCTCTTTTAAGCAAGGCGACAACCTCCCCTGCCGAAGGGACGCATTCACCACCCTCGCCAGCACCGTCCCCAACGTCTCCCCGGAAGCTTTTATTAACCAGGACGGGCATGGATCTAGTTGACAACACGTGGCCCTCACAGACCCCAGGACATCCACCACATCGGCTGGCGTCACTTCCTGAAACTCACCCCATAAAGATGGACCAGACGGACCCTCCGCCCCCCCGCGCTCTTCCCCTACTGCTATCAACCCAGCGTCGAAATCGGCCTGAATCCGAGCGATCTTGTCTGCGAAGTAGATGACAAACTCCTCACAGCGGGCCCGGGACAAGTCCCCATCCAGGCGGAGGGAGGCCGGACTAACCAGCCCCCGCACCACCCGAAACAGCTCCGCTGGACGCGACTTCGCAGACGCTATGAGGACGGCGAGGAATTCCTTCCTCGCCGTCCTCACAGCCTCCACATAGGACCGCAAATGGGCCCTATGGAGAAGACGATCGGAGACAGACCGAGTCCGACGCCAGCGTCGCTCTAGCCTCCTGCCCACACGCTTCATACACCGCAGCCCCTCAGTAAACCAAGGGGTCCTGCGGTGACGAGACCGAGGCAGAAGGCGCCTCGGAGCCACCCTGTCAATGGCCTCCTCCAGCAAGATGTTCCAATGCCGGACCAGCTCATCCACAGAGTGACCGTCCACATCCAGGGTAAGCTCCCTCAGGACCTCCTGGAACCGCTGGGGTTCCATCAGCCTCCGAGGGCGGACCATCCTAACTGGTCCCTTCCCCTTCTGGAGGGGGCGCGCTAAAAGACCGGCCTGAAGGAGGTAATGGTCCGTCCACGACAAGGGCACCGCTGTCACCTCCCCCAAAACCGGACCCCCCGCCTCAAGGCCTCAAGGCCAGAGCCGAAGATCAGGTCGAGGGTATGTCCCCCCACTAAATGGAATATTATCTTATAGGGATGGGCGAACAGAACCAAGTTCAGAAATTTGGTTCAGTTCAGTTCGAAAATCGAGTTCAGTTCGGAAGTTTGGTTCGGTCGACCAAACTGATCGAGTTTGGTCTGAACTCTGAACCGCGTTCGCCCATCCCTATTCTTCACACAAACACTGCCCTGAGGCAGTCTAAAGTAGCCGCAGCTGTAAACATAACAGGCTGCCATGGAAACCAAGTGACCGCAGCATCATCATTGCATGAGACTGGGAACAATGGAGGTGGTGACTTCTTAAGACAAGCCCCAAAGAGCCAAAGGAAGAACCAGCTCGAAGCTGCAGAGCAGGCGGGTCTGGAAGGATGTCCAGACACAGAAGGAACCAAGACTAAAGTAAGGGGGCAGTCAGCCCATGGCTAAGTAAGGCAGCTTTGTGCACCCTTTTGGACTTTATTTTCTAATGCACATTCTTTATTACTCTGAACCAATACTTGTCTTATATTCCTACATAAACCTTTTCTCTTTAAGGCAACATGTCTCTGTGAGCTTACTGGCACCAGATATCAACTGGGGAAGGTCCTGGCATAAACCGGAGCACCTTGAACCGAACCCACTCTTCTGATGACTTGGGCCCCCACTAAGACACAGGCAACGAGGTTGTTTCTGGGGGAAATCCTAGAGAGATGTGGGACACCGATTCCAGGCTCAAAGGAGCCTCTGGGTGGAGGGAGTTCCATAGCAATGGGGAAGCAACCAAAAACACCTCCCTGAAGGCTCTTGTTGAATGAACAAGGCTAAAGGATGGTACCCACAGGGAGGTGCTTCTGACTGATTGCAGGAGCTGCAATGGGGCATGGAAGGACAAGATGCCTTTCAGATTTGTGGGGCCCAAACCATGTATGTATTTATTTATTTATTTATTACACTTTTACCCCACCTGTCTCACCAAGCAGCTCGGGGTGGCTCACAATATCAAAACCATAAAACAATATAAATATAAATACAAAATACAAATCAAACAATAAAACCATTAATATAGTGAAACTCTGACTGTGCATAAAAATACTCTCCCCTTCCCATCAACCCCCCACCCCCCGACAAACACTTGGTATAAGAGCCAGGTTTTAGTTTCATTGGAAGATGAGGAGGTTCAGGCTAAGACAAAGTTCCAGAGCGACGGCACAGCTGCCGAGAACACCCTCTTGTCTGTCCGAACTCACCAATAACATGGGACTTCCAGGAAGGGTGCCCCCCAGATGACTGCAGGGGCCGCCCAGGGGGTGTGACGATTACTCAGATAGGCAGGGTCTAGGCTGTGAAAGGTTTTAAAGGTCAATACCAGCACCTTGAATTCGGCCCAGAAGACAATAGGAAGCCAACACACTGTTTGGAGCACAGGTGTTATATGCTCCCTGCGGCCCGTCCTCGTAAGGAGACGGGCCATTGCATTCTGCACCGGCTGCAGCTTCTGAACTGTCATCATGGCCAGCCCCACATATAGCACACTGCAATATTCTAGTCTCAAGGTAATGAGTGCATGGATGATAGTGGCCAGATTGGAGTCCGAAACATAAGGGCAGAGCCTCTTCACCAGATGTAATTGGCGAAATGCACCTCTGGCCACAGCCAACACCTGAGAGTCCAGGTATATCTGTGACTGCAGGAGCACCCCCAGACTCTGCACAGATGGAACTAAAGGAGGACGGACACCCCCAATAATGGAGCAATCCTCCTCACTCAGGCTACTGGTACCACCAACTAACATCACCTCTGTCTTATCAGGATTGAGTTTCAATCGTCTCGGCCTTATCCAGTCCCCCACAGTGTCCAGGCACTGGCATAGCAATGAGACAGCAGGACCTGGGTCAGATGAAAATCACAAATACAGCTGTGTGTCATCAGCATACTGATGACAAAAAAAACCCCAGCTGCACACGACCTCCCCAAGCGACTTCATATACACATTAAAAAAGAGAGGGGACAGAACAGAACCATGCAAGATCCCACACAGGAGGCCACCAGCAGACAAAGTACAGTCCCCTAGTACCACCCGTTGAGATCTATCTGCGAGGTATGAACAGAACCATCGTAACACAGTTGCATCCACCCCCACTAGGTCCCGCACATGTGTCACCAGCAACCCATGGTTAATGGTATTGATTGAAAGCGACAGATAGATCTAAAAGGACCAACAGGGTCATATAACCCTTGTCCATTTCCATGAGGAGGTCATTGACCAAGGCCACAAGTGGTGTTTCCATGCCATAACCCGGCCGAAAACCAGACTGCATGGGATCAAGAAAACCAATACCATCCAAATGCACCTGGGCTGGCGAGCATTCAATAACCTTCCCTAAAAAGTAGGTAGCTGGGGCACCCATGTCAAGAGATGGCTTTTTGAGGATGGGTCAGACCACAGCCTCCTTAACATGACCAGACAGGGTATTCCTGACCTCTGGCTCTGCTACTACCTCAGAAATGGTGGAGTTGAAGTCGTGCTCAATGGAGTGATTTTTTCCACAAAGTACTTCAAAAACATGTCACAGTGGGCTGTGGACAAATCTGGTTCCAGGCGGAGACAGGCCAGACCCCTCACCACTCAGAACAGCTTCACTGGACATGACCGAGCAGACACAATAAGTGTAGCAAAGAACTGCTTCTTTGCTGCCCTTACTGCCACAACATAGGACTTCAAGAATTCTCTATTCCTCAATTGATCATCTTGGTCACGAGCGTGACACCACCTTCACTCCAACTGCCTCCCTTTGCGCTTCAGACACCCCAGGTCCTCCATGAATGACGGGGACCTGTGAAGCTGTTGTACTGGAAGCGGATGCCTAGGAGCCATCTGATCATGGCCTCAAACAGCCAGTTATTCCATAAGGCCACAAGGTCATCAATGGAGCAGCCATCGAGGTCTACAGGTATCTCCCCAAGAGCATTCCGGAACCCCTCTGGTTCCATAAGTCTCTTGGGGCGGACTAACCGAACTGGTCGTGCTCCACTACGTTCAGGCAGGCATGCTAGGATGGAGGTTCACAGGAGGTAACGGTCCAACCACGGCAAGGGTGAACACAGCACACCACCAATTATCGGAGCTTATTGCTATGCCATACCATTATTCTACACTGCCCCTAAGCCCCCAAACCTCCCACCGTTCCCCAAATAAGCATGGAAATCATGGATTTTGAAAAATATATCAACTTTATTTAACAATATAAACTTTATCGCTAATTTAAGTCCGTTTATTTCTTCTCCTGTCCCCCTCCTTTTGAGGCAGCTGGGTGTGCTCTCTGGGGGTGTGTGTGCATGTGTGGAACTGGTGGGGGGGCATTTTCCTCCTTCTCCTCCTCCCATGGATGACTTATTTTACTACCAAGTTTACTGGTAACCCAACTGAAATGCTCATAGAAGCCATCTTTGGATGTGGACACACTCGCCAGCTACCGACCTGTCTCTAATCTTCCCTTTTTTAGGGAAGGTTATTGAATGGGCAGTGGCACTGCAACTCCAGGCACATTTGTACAGCATCGGTTTCCTTGACCTTTTTCAATCTGGGTTCTGCCCCGGCTATGGTACTGAGATGGCGTTGGTAGCCTTGGTGGATGATCTCCGCCAGGAGATGGATGCAGGACGTTCGTCCTTTGTGATCCTGCTAGATCTCTTGGCCGCTTTTGATACCATGGACCATGGGCTGCTGTTGAGATGGCTGCGAGACTTAGGAGGTCTGGACGGGACTGTCTTTGGATGGTTCCACTCATTCCTCTTGGGTAGAAGCCAGTGGATGGTGCTGGGGACTGAAACATCTAGCCCCTGGGTGTTGACCTTCAGCGTTCCGCAGGTTTCCATTCTGTCTCCACTGTTGTTCAATGTGTATTTGCAGCCCCTGGGGGAGATTGTGAGGGGGTTCGGGGTGTGATGTCACCAATATGCTGATGATACTCAGCTGTACCTCTCGTTTTCAACTGACCCAGGGCCTGCTGTCTCATTACTTTCCCAATGTTTGGAGGCTGTGGCGGATTGGATGCGGCAGAGCAGACTGAAACTCAATCCCAATAAGACAGAGGTGATGGTGGTGGGAAGGGCGGGGGAGGTGCCAAATTCCCCCTATCAGGGGGTCCACCCTGATAGGGGGAATTTGCCCGCCTGTTGCTTTTCAGGTTCGGAGTCTGGGGGTGGTTTGGGATTCGGGCCTCTGTCTGGATCAGCAAGTGGAGGCGGTGGCTAAAGCTGCCTTTCGCCAGCTGTATCTGGTACGGGGGCTTCGACCTTACCACTCCGGGCCCGATCTGGCCACTCTCGTCCATGCCTTCATCACCTCGAGGCTAGACTACTGCAACGTGCTCTACGTGGGGCTTCCCTTGTTTCTGTTTCGGAGGCTACAGCTAGTGCAGAATGCGGCAGCCCGTCTCCTGACGGGGACGGGGCGGCGTGAACACATAACACCAGTGCTCCGTGCTCTGCACTGGCTGCCTATAGCATACTGAGCCAGATTCAAGGTGTTAGTATTGATTTACAAAGCCCTGCATGGTCTGGGCCCCTCATATCTCAGGGACCGCCTCACCCTCCGCGCCTCAGAGCGATCCCTTCGGTCCACTGAGGGCGCCTTTCTGGAGGTCCCCCGTGTAAGACGGGGGGCCACAATGGAGAGGGCGTTCTCGGTGGCCGGGCCACGGTTGTGGAACTCCCTCCTGGAGGAGGCTCGCCGGGCCCCAGGCCTGTTGGCCTTTCGACATATCTGTAAGACTTGGCTGTTCACCCAGGCCTTCAGAGGAGAGGGTGGGGGGGTGGGTTAATTTTTGTGGGGGGTGTTTTAAATTTATTTTTAATTATGATATTGTAGATTTTTTATGTTTAAAAATTGTTTTATATTGTGCTGGAAGTCACCCCAAGATGCCGTAGGCTTGGGGGGGCGACATATAAATACAATGAAATAAATAAATAAATAAAATAGATGATTGTAGCATGTTTCCCTTTAGTAATCCTGTAGAGGGATGAATAACATACAGCAATCAAGCAATGCCATTCACATCATCTACCCCTGCTGCCATTTTGCATTCCACTCCATCCCGCCATCTTGTCATGGTGCCTCTCCTCCTCCTCCCCCCCCTCCAGCCCACGGACTTGCCATGGTACTTCTTTCCCTCCAGCTGTCTCATCATGGTGCCTTGCTAGGCTGAGAGATTGTGACTTGCCAAGACTACCCAGTGAGTTCATAGCTTGTGCGAGATTTTAACCCTGGCTTCTTAGCTCCAAGTCCAGCACCTTGTCTACTACATCATGCTGACCTCTCACTGTGTTTCACTTGTGAACATAGTAAAGAAAAAAAACCCACATAATAAGATAGCAATAAACGAAAGTCTTTATCATAAAGGTGTGTAAATGCAGCCCCCAAGGTGCATTAACTTACCATGGTTTTCTGACTGTCATTCTGAGCCATGGACAGGATGATCAAAAGACATTGAAAGTTGCTCTGGAGAAGCCAACTGGTTCTGAAGAGTGAGCATTGGGCATGTGCTGTAAACCAGGATGAGCTGGGATAATGCATGTCTGAATTTGGTGTGTGTTGGGCTTTTAAGGCACCAGTAAGAGCGAGAGTGCAAACAGGTGCAAGAAGCTGTCACTCCTCGGAACGCTCTTGACTCTATGCCCGTGACTCTATGGTGCTGGTGGACCTGTAAATGCACAAGACTGTACACAGCCTAATTGATGGGATGCAGATACGTGAACACACATTAGCCTGCATTTGCCTGCAAAGCAGGCTCTGCATGCTCAGAGACCCTGCCATATGAGGAGGCTGCACGTCCAGTGGGTGGTGGCCACATGGCTGGTCGGGCAAACACCTAATAAATAAACAGGTGGACATCCACCTGGTGTGGGCTATAGCAGGCTATCATCTTGTTTGCTAAGACCCCATGTCTATTCCACTTATCAGTGGGAGTGACTTCTTGGGGTGATGAGGATTACAAGGTTTGTTTCACCCTCTGGAATGCACCTGGTCCAGGCAGAGTTGAGTCACTGATAGTGATGTTGATTGTTCCGATTGTTGATCTTGAGTAAGGAGGTTCCTTCTCCACACTCCTGCTCAGAAGCATGTTCTTCCTTTTGGCTTCTGCTGTGACCAGTTGGCTCTCCACCAACTTGGCACATGAACAGGGTCATTAAAAAAGAATCTTTCTTCTTTCCAGGAAATATGCCATTGGGCTGAATATTAAAGGATGTATTGAATTCCACAGCTCACCATCAAACTTTCCTGTAGCTCAAAATACTTGGCATTTTCTTCCACAGTAAATTCCTCAAAGAAAAAGATTGGTATTGCAAATATTTCTCTGTAATATCTCTGTAAGATCGTTTGGTATCCTGGATGTGCAGGATAGACAAGTCTCTGCCTACCCATTGTCTTTCTGTCACTTAAATAAAAGAGAAAGAGGGGGAATATAATCATTTAACTAGCTGCTATGGGAACTTATTTTAAAACAGAATAAAGCCTTAAGCAGGTCCTTGAAATTGACAATTTTATTTAAAGTGTTTCCCCCCTATTAATCTTTTTGTCTTGCAGCAAAATCACGGTGTTATAATACGAATTCCCAGTGAAATACTCACCTAAATTAGTTCTGGATGAGTAGACTTTCATGACTGTAATATCTTTCGTAATTTCTTCAAGCTGATTAGCAGATCAGAGGTTACATTTTTAGGGGAGAATGGGAAGATGCACCTCATTTTCAATCTCTTATTCTTCTCTAATGCAAAACTTCACAGCAAGTGTTCTTCAAAAGCACTCTGATAGTCAGGAATATTGCCAGGATTCCCACATTACTGTTGTCTTATTTATGGGAGATTAATGAACTTCCCATCTAGCACTAAAATAAGCAAACATTTAAAATTACTGTAACAAGGCACTTTCTCTGTGCTTCATCTGTAAAATGGGGATACTAATACTTTCCCCATGTGTTTTTCAACTAGACTGTAATCTCTTTGGAACAGGGATGATGTCTTATAATGCGTATGTGCAATGTCTATTATAGTGAGGCCGTGATTGCAGCTGGAGCTTCTTCTGCTACCAGAATACAATAAAATCTTAATAAACCCAATTTCTTCTAGCCACAAAGTAGATTCTGGGAAAGTTAAAAGTTATGTAAGCTCAATCTTATTACAATCTGTTCAGTTTAAGGAACATCTCATTCCAAATATACAAAGAAGATAGCTAAACAAATGTTCACAACAATAGACTAAAAAGCAATGATCTGAGCCGCCCTCACTTTGGGAGCAAAAAGAAGCACATTAAGATAATTATCTGCCATACTTACGAAATGGGCCTTTCAAGGGAACATAATATCTGACATGTTTTAAAGATTTATTAATGATCAATTTTGATTAATTAATTACAATTAATTATTACTATCTTCAATGGATCTCATATTACTTGTCTGTCTCTGCACATAGGAGAAGTTACACACAGCCTAAATATCATAGGGAGATACTACAGTGTATGTGTCCACCCCACAAGTTACAAAAATGTTGCCAATTTCTTCATACTGGACAGCATCTTCCTTTGCTCAAGAAAAAAGTAAGTTAAAAACCAGAAAGAAACATATTACCAGAAACAATACGCAATCATCTTAAACAAGCTTCTGAAATACTACAGAAAAAAAATACCCAAACCAAAGAATAAAAGCACAATCAGCCGGCCAGTCTCAATATTACTACTTAGGGGTTACCAAAATGACATAAATAGCCACTGTTAGATGTCAACAGCACACAGGAAAAATAGTCACCGAATTTCAGGTCCCAAATATCAGTCACTAATACTGAATCGAAGGCAAATATCCATTAGCGAGCTATCCATCAGAAAGTCATACAGCAGTGACTTGATGAAACCAAAAACGTGAAAAAGAATGCAGTTGGTCTTCAATGAACTGAACAATCTCTTTTGTCCCCACACCTCAGAAAAAGACACTCACAGAAGTGTTGGAATGTAAAGGTCACACTCTTTACTCAATTCAATAATTCAGGTATTGTCTGTGTGGAGGGAACCTTTCAGAAAACGGTTAACAGTCTAACTAACAACTGAGGGCAGCCTGATATATTCTCATGTGCCCTCTTGAACATCCGCCTGCTAAGTCACCTCCTCCCTGTGGCCACACAGCCCTCTTTCTTGGTGGTTTTGATCTGGTCTGGTGACCTGAAGCAGGTGGAGAGGGTCCTATCGGGATCACCCTGTTCTCTGTCTGATAAATTTTCCCCTCCCCACTGGGCTGTTGGCTTCCTTGTATAGCCCCTTGCTCTTGAGTAGTCAGCAGCCCCATCTCATAAGGAGATGCCTTCAATATAGATCCTTTAGATTGAACTAAAGGCTAGCTGAACTCCTGCAAAGGGTGTGACAAATATTCTTCACCCACCATGCCCCATACAAATGTCCAAATTGCATTCAAACTGCACTGTGAGGAAGGCGAAAAACCACTGGGTCCTTGGCCAATCTGGACCTGGCAAAAAAATTTCCTTCCTGCCCCGTCAACGGGTGACCAGCAGCACCCACAATGTTGTATAAAATTGGGGTGGGTGGGCTTCTTCAATTCTCAGACTCTGCAGTGCAAGTGCCGCTGATGACCGAGGCAATCAAAATGGTGCCCGCAACACTCGCCTCATGATAGCTGCTTTTTCTGCCAAGAACAGGGCCTCTTCCCAGAATCTAAGGCACCCTGCTGGCTCACAGCAAGGTAGCACCCATTTGGCTATGTACGCCCTCTTCCAAAGTGTGGGTGGGACAAAGCCCTCCATCCCAACTGCCCACTGCGCAGCCATGGGAGGCAGAGGTAATTCTTCTGAAACAAATTCTAAATCATGAATAAATCTATAGACTGTGGGTAGTGTATCACTCACAGCACTTTTACAGGTCCATGATATGCAGCCCTTGGAACAGTAGTTTTCTAAGGCTACTTTCAGACATGGTCCCCCCACGCATATTTGGGCTGCAGGGGATAATGCACAGCCTGAATATGCACAGGGATTGGCCAGTCTGAAAGCCACCCCGCCTCGCTTTGCTGGCAGAGACACGCAGGGATGCAGAGCAGAAAATTGAGCTCTGCATCCCTGCGTGTCTCTTCCGGCAAAGCCGAGCGGGGGGCCTTTCAGACCAACTGATCCCCGCGCATATTTGGGCTGTGCATTCCCCCCTGCAGCCCAAATATGCACAGGGGGGCCATGTCTGAAAGTGGCCTCAAATGTATGCAAACCTCCACTTTAATTGTTTTAGCAATGATGATACATTATTTAAGACTACTTTGCAACAAGAGAATACATGGTAATATAAGACACCAAGGAAATGCAGATATAAAGAATGTTGAGAAACATTCCAAATACTACAAAATGAAAAATCCCAGATATCCCAGCCCAGTTTAGACTTCCACTCTGACTGGATTGATTTTATATATATATATATATATATATATATATAAATTGATTATAAAAATGCATTTCTGAATATTGCTGCAATTTAAATCTAAACAGATGGTGACTATTTCTTGTATTGCACATAAAGTGGCAAGACATCAACATTTAGCATTTAATTTTGAATTTTATATAAAGTAGGTATTGTGAATGTTGCTAACATTGCAAAAAAAAACACAAAAAAAACCCCAACCCAAACATTGCAAAACAAACAAACAAACAAACAAACTTACGCTAAATTATAAACTAGTAAGGCTCACATCTTCCTTTGTGCTTGTACTATGTCAGATACAGCATGACCTCAATTGTGATTGGAATATTTGAGTGATACTACAATATGGGAGACCAAATTCTAACATAGGCACCTGTCTGAATATCAGGATATGAGGAATATTAATGCTGCTTTTGAGGTTTGCATTAGGAATATTTATGTATTGAGCCAGCTTTTAGCCCCCAAAACCTGCAAAGCAGTCTTTCCAGAATCAAATACTTCACAAAATTTATTTTCTGCAGATCAGAGAACTGCAAACCTTCTGCTGATTGCTGGCTCCAGCAGTCCTCAAGGAAGGGTAATCAAAGTAGTACCTTTTGAAAGCATATAATGAAGGCTTCCAAAGTTCTTTAAAAACATTCTTCTTGCCAATGTTTGCAATAGCTTTTCCATACTAACTCCCACATAATGTAAAGATATTACTTTCATATTTTTGCAATCACTTGACATCTTGTTGAATTGTGAATTGATGTCTTATATTTAAATTATTTGTTTAGTTTTTTAAAATGTCCCTTAAGTGTTAACATAGAGCACAAAGACTGCGAGGCATTAAGTGTTCCCACATCACTGGTGGAAGGATGGTACTGTCACCAATTGGAGAATGATACTCAATTGTACATCCTTTTTTCATTAAATTAAGTTCTTTTGACTTTCCATTCTCCCAGTGACTGTACCAGAGAATATTGCCAGACGTGAAACTAACCAAGTATCATACTATATAAGAGAGCTATCCATGCATTTTAAGGTACTATGTAAATGTTAAATAGGAACTTTACAGTCCTTAACGGCCTGTGATCAAGAAACTTAAGGAGTCTGCTGCATCCCCACTATTACCTATGCGGTCATAAGAGCTCAGCACACAGGTAAATAGTAGTAGTAAGAGTTGCTTCATTTTGAAAATCCAGCTCCATATCTGCCAGGGGAATTAAAACCTGCTGGGTACCTGCTATTAGGTCTGAGAATTGAAGAAGATTTTATATATAAAAAAATAAAATAAAAATGCACCCAATAAATCCACCATGTTCTCTGGTTTACCAAGAATTATTGTCATTATCATTTTAAAGACTGCAACATTAAACATAATTGAAAAATATCTACTCAATAATAATGCTACACAAATAGATCATCCAAAAAACAAGATCATGCTGTGTTACACAAACAGCTAGACTATTGCCTCTCTGTTTAGATGCTATAGCAGCAAATATCGCAACAGCTTCAGTTACCTCATTATTCTTATCATTTAACAGATAAATTAATTTCTGCTGGGCTGTCCAAAGCTCCCTCATTTTGACCTTCCTCATCAGCCTGTTTCTAGGCTTTGAATATAAAGTACAGAATAAAAGATAATGTGACAGATCTTCAATAGCCCCAGAGTTACAGATAGTACATAGCCGCTCTTGCAAGGGAATACCTTGATAACTTCCATTATCATGGCAATTTCTGTTGTCTGCAATCTAAAGGCAGTAAAAGCCTTTCTTTGATTAGGATTCAAGTTATTCTTTAGATAATTTGGGGTCTGCAATCCTGGCAGCAAACTTTTATAATATGGAGAAATACGAAAAATTACTGCCTGTGATTTTTGCATTTGATGGTCAATATCTTTGATCCTTATTTGAATCATCTTTACAGCCTCATTAAATGGAAACTCAGAAATAAATTCAAATGAAAAGTCTAATCGTTTTAAGTTAATGATCACCTTCTTCCACTAGTCATCCGTTTTATGCCAGATTACACTCCTTTTTTTTCTAGTAAACATTGTTTCACTAAGGATTCTGGTGGAGAGAGCAAGATCTTTAAAAAAATCCCACCAACATCAAACCACTGCTTCTAGTCGTCAGGGATTTCATCCCCCCTTCTAATCTTACAATTGCTGGCAAAGTTGACTTTGGAACCCCTAAAAACCCTCTCAAAAAACTATTTTTTATAACTTCTAACTGGTTAACACCCACAAAATCATGGCCCCAAAGCTGTGTTCCATAGCATAATTTTGAGATCAATTTAGCTTCAAATATTTTAAGAGCTGGTTAAACTAAGAAACCACCTTTCGTTCTATAAAATCTCAATAATGTTGATACTATAGGTGTCGTTGTTTGCTTTATATTACATTAAATGCAAGCATCACCCCTAAATACTTAAAGGTTCGTACTTGTTTGACCTCATTACCTACCACTAACCATTTGGTTGGTTTAAACCGATTATTAAAAACCACAAAATTTTGCTTTTTTGTATAGTTAATAGTTAGCTCTTCATTTACACACTCGTCTGCAAAGACTTTAAGCAGTTGACAAAATCCCTACCTATTGGTAGAAAGCAGGACGGTATCATCTGCTCATACATGAGTATGGGCACCCTCTGAGCTCCAATCTTAGGTGCTATATACTCTTCCTTGTACTATGTCTGACAATCAGACAGTTGACATTCAAATTAAACAGTATTGGAGCCAACAAGCAGCCCTGTCAGGCACCTCTAGTTGTAGATATGGGATCCATCAAGGCACCCTTTGAGTTTACCCATACGTAGTGTGCTGTATCATTGTAAAGGGATTTTATTATTAATAAAAGTCTTTTGTCAATTCCCTGTTCTGTCAATCTTAGCCACAACTTTTCCCAGTTGATGATATCGAAGGCAGAGCTAAAATCAATGAAGGCTGCATTTTTTTGTATTTTAACAAGATGATGAAGAACAAAACACTGACCTATTGTACTTTTATCAGCATGGAAACCTGCCTGCTCTTCAGCCAATATGTCCTTCTTCTGTATCCAATTTGATAAATGGTCCAGTAAAAGTCTAGTATAGACCTTTGAAATTATAGAAAGAAGGGTTATTGGCCTATAGTTCTTAGAGTTCGTATGCTCACCTTTCTTATATATAGAAACAGTAACTCCCTGTCTTCAACTGTTTGGGATTTTCATTGAGTTGGTAACTAATGTGAACAAGTTTGCCAGAGCCTGGGACCACCACTCTGGAAAGAGCTTTAATGCCTCTGGGGGAATGAAATCAATCCCTGGGGCCTTCCCTAACCTGAGGGACAGAATAGCAATTTCAACTTCCTCTCTAGTAATCGGATCCCATATAGGTAAGTTTATCTCTGTGGAATGAACATCCACGACTGGATTACTAGCTTTAAAAAGCTCCATAAAATGTTGAATCCATACTGAGGCCATTATTTTACTGTCGTTATAAAGTCCACTTCCATCCCAACAACCATTTCCAATTTTCCAGAAGGTGCGTGAATCATACTTCTTCGTTGCCTCCTGCAGACTAATCAACTGATTTTTACTGTATTCTCTCTTTTTTTTTTTTTTACACATTATTAGCACCCTATGCATTATTTTCTGTTTTTGAAAATGTTTCACAGCCTCATTATTAGAATATTTGTTTAAAGACCAAGCTGATCTTCTTAGATTGGATTTAGCCTGATGGGCTATTAGCTCTTAGAGCTATGCTCCTGCTAAGACCTATTCTGTCTAGTTCAGGGGTGATGAACCTTTTTCCTCCCAGGTTTCACTTTGCAAATGAATATAAGCTCCAAGGGCCTCATAGAACTTGGGGTGGGGTGTTTAAAAGGATGTGCTCAGGAGCAAGAGGGCTCAGATCATGGATCCATGCCATTGGTCTGTCCTAAGTGTACAGGGGATACTCCCCCTGTAACTAAGTGAAGCATGTGCACCTGCAACTTCTCAACCGTATGAATGTACTCTTGCCTCTCCTGATGTGAGGACTGTGTGTGTGCGCCAGGTGGGGGGAAGCCTGGAGGGGTGTATCTGGAGGAGGAGTGGCCTGTCCATCAACCCTGTCCCCTCCTCCCTCTGCAGGTATTTCTTCTAGGACTGGGGTCCTTGGGCTCCAGTCGAAGGGTGACACCTAAGGGTGACAGCCATTTATTGGGGCCGTTTGCGGGCCGTGGAGGCCCTCCAGGAGACACCAGTTGGGGAGTGTCCATGGGAGAGAGCTGCTGGGTGGGCTAGATCGAAGGCAGGGTTGCTGCCTGTATTGAGGACTCCCCCAGGATTTGATTCCTGCCAGACAGTGCAAAGTGAACATGGACTACACACCTACCCCTTTTATCACAGGAGGAACCACAGGGCTGCACACCATAGGGTCATTGGGTGAAGGTTGGGGGAGGCTGGTTATGGGATAGGGTGGGTGGTTAGGCTTTGTGTTTATGGGGTTGGGAGAGGATTCAGGGGAATATGACTCCTCCCCTGCATGTGTGGAGGACGAGGGGGGACTGGGTTATGGAGGGTTGGGTATGTCCTCCCAGTGAGAGAGGGGGGGTTCAATCCAATAAGGATGTGGGGTTCTGGTCTCCCTGTGAGAGGGGGGACCAGGGGAGGGGGGTGAGGGTTGAGGGGGAGAGGATCTCCCCCACTGCCAAGTGCGGGACAGCCAGGGGGTGACCAGGGGGGGAGAGGGTGTGGCTATTGGTGTCGTGATGGGATGGGGGAGATAGGTCCAAAGAGGAGGGAGGTGAGATCGGTAAGGTGGGATAGATGCTTGTTGCATGTCCCGCTAACTACCCCACAAGCAGTGGAGCAGGTGGTTCTTGGTCAGAGGGCCCCCGACCCGATGATGGTGCTGTTAAATGCGAGATTTATGGTTAATAAAGCGACAACAGTCCAGGAAACCATCCTGGACCATGCCGCCGATTTTGTATGTATCATGGAAACCTGGCTGGACAATGAATCGGGGCCTATTCTGGCTGATCTTGTTCCAGCTGTGTATTCCGTGCAGCACCAGCCTCGGTCGAAGGGATTTGGGGTGAGGGGGGTGTAGCTATGATTTTTAAGGAGGGATGGTCTGTGAGAAGGCATCCAGTGCAATCCATATTGGGTATCGGATTCCATCTCCATCTTGTGTTTGATTTGGCAGTCTCCATCTTGTGTTTGATTTGGTAGGGGACAGTTTGGGAGTGCTGCTGGTATACTGTGCACCTATCTGTACAGCAACCTCCCTGCATGATCTGGCAGAGGTGGTGTTGGGGGTGGTGTTGTGGTCCCCACAGACAATAGTCTTCGGGGACCTCAACATTATTGCTGATGCTGCCCTTGGGGGAGCTGAGCATGAGTTCACAGCAGCCATGGCAACCATGGGCCTGTCCAAGATGGTTATCGGCCTGACACATCAGGGAGGACACACCTTAGACCTTGTGTTTTGCACCGGCCTTGAGGCGAGTGTTCTGTTAGTAGGGGAGATATCAGCTGTGCCCTTGTCATGGATGGACCATTATCTCCTGCAGACCTCGCTCCTAGCACGTCTGCCCCTGGAAGGGTGTGGAGCCGATTCGGATGGTTTGCCCCCGGAGGATGATGGAACCGGAACGGTTACAGAATGCTCTTGGGAAAATACCCTCTGACCTTGACGACCATCTCATCCATGACCTTGCTGTGCTGTGGAACACCTTGCCAATGGAGGCCATTGATCAGACAGATCCTAGGCGTCCGTTGCCCAGGCGGCAGTTCTGCAGACCTCCTTGGTCTTCCAAGGAGCCGCGGCCGCTGAAGAGAGATGGGCGGTGGTTGGAGTGATGGTGGCATCGTTTGCGCACTGAAGCCGATAGATTGAGGCATAGAGCCAGTTTATGAGCCTATGCCGTGGCTGTGCGGGCAGAAAAAGGGAGTTCTTTGCTGCCCTCATAGCATCTGCAAAATCCCATGCAGCGGAGCTTTTCCGGGTAGCACGGGGAATGGTCAGTCTGGCCTCCCTCAACCTTGGAGTGGAGTCATCTACTGCCCACTGTGACATGTTTGTGGATTATTTTGTGGACAAAATTGCTCGTATTCACTATGATTTCAACACAGCATTTATTACACCAGGGAAACCAGGGGTTATGAAAGCCCCGTCATGTCCGGTTTTCTGGGATCAGTTTCAGTCAGTGATGCCCACCGATGCTGTGGATGTTCTTGGGGTGGTCAGGGCCACTTCTTGTGAATTAGACCCTTGCCCATCCTTGCTGGTTAAGATCTGCCGGGAGACAATGGGACCATTGCTGGTGGGGGTGGTCAACGCCTCCCTGTGGGAGGGCAGAATGCCAGGCTGTCTCAAGGAGGCAATGGTGCGGCCTCTGCTCAAGAAACCATCGCTTGATGGTGGCTCACCTGCCAGCTATCGGCCTGTCTCTAACTTTCCCTTTTTAGAGAAGGTTACTGAATGGGTAGTGGCTCGGCAGCTGCAGGGGCATCTTGATCGCATCAGTTTTCTTGATTGCTTTCAGTTTGGCTTTCATCTGGGTTATGGCATGGAGACTGTACTTGTGACCTTGACCTGAGCCGAGATAAGGGTTGGGGTCATTTGACCCTGCTGATCCTGTTAGATCTGTCAGCTGTGTTTGATATAGTTGATCATGAGATGTTGGTGATGGACCTGCAGAACTGTGCAGGAGGGGGCGGAATTGTTCTTGAATGGTTCCACTCATTTCTGACCAGAAGTACCCAGCGGGTGGTTCTCAGGGACTGTTTTTCATCATACCAAGACCTCTTGTGTGGAGTTCCGCAGGGTTCTGTTCTGTCCCCTCTCCTGTTCAATGTGTATATGCAGCCACTCGGAGAGGTGATTAGGGGGTTCAGTGTATCGATGTTGATGACCCCCAACTGTGCCTCTCTTTTTCAACAGACCCAGGCCCAGCAGTCTCGGTGCTTATTTGGTGCCTGGCGGCTGTGATGGATTGGATGAGGGCTAATTGGCTGTGGCTGAATCCTGACAAGACGGAGGTGATGTTAGTGGGTAAGACGATGGAAATGGCGGGCCCCCTCATTGATGGGGTCTGTCCTCCATTGACCTCCCAGGTATGGAGTCTGGGGTGCTCCTCGATGCACAACTCCGCCTGGATCTCCAGGTGGAGGTTGGGGCGAGGAGTGCTTTCCGCCAGTTGCATCTGGTGCGATGGCTTTGATCGTTTGTTTTGGACTCTGACCTGGCCACGGTCATCCATGCTTTCATCACCTCTAGGGATGGGTGAACAGAACGGAGTTCGGAAATTTGGTTCGGTTCAGTTTGGTTTGAAATTCGAGTTCAGTTTGAAATTCGAGTTCGGTTCAGAAGTTCAGTTCAGTCAACCGAACAGACTGAGTTCGGTCGAATTCCGAACTTCCAAACCAAGTTTGGCCATTCAAAACCAGGTTTTTTGGGTTGTGTTGCCACTAGGGATGGGCGAACAGAATGGAGTTCGGAAATTCAGTTCGGTTTGGTTCAGTTTGAAATTCAAGTTTGGTTCGGAAGTTCGGTTCAGTCAACTGAACAGACCGAGTTCAATTCAAACTCTGAACTTCTGAACCGCATTCACCCATCCCTAATCACCTCTCGATTAGACTACTGTAACACGCTCTATGTGGGGCTACCCATGGTGATGGCTCGGAAATTGCAGCTGGTGCAGAATGTGGTGGCCTGTCTCCTAGTGGGACTGGGCCACCGGGAGCATATTACACCTGTGCTCCACTCTCTGCACTGGCTGCCGGTGGTTTTCCGGGCCCAATTCAAGGTGTTGGTTTTAACCTATAAAGCCCTAAATGGTCTGGGCCCTGAATATCTGCAAAACTGCCTCACTCCCCGTGTCCTGGCTCAACCCCTGCGGTCATCCGGGGATGCCCTGTTCGAGGTCCCCTGAGTTTCTTGGGTGACCACGCAGAAGAGGGTGTTCTTGGTGGCTGTGCCGTGCCTATGAAACTCCCTTCCAGTGGGGGCCCAGCTGGCCCTAGACCTCCCCTCTTTTCAGAAAAGTTGTAAGACCTGGTTGTTCCTCCAGGCATTTGGAGGGGGGAAGAGGGATGATGGGTGGCTGGGGTAGGGGGCGGGGAAGTTTTTTCTATTCCCTCCTCTTTAATGTTTTTTATTGTTTTTATTGTTGTAAACCACCCCGAGCTGCCTGTGGCAGGAAGGGTGGGGTATATGTTTTTAAAATAAATAAATGAATAAATAAATAAATAAATGTTTGCCTCTCCCTCATCTCCCCCTCCCTTTTCCCTTAGATTGGGAGCCCCCTGGGGGTAAGGATCTGTCTGTAACTATGGATTGTACAGTGCTAGGTACATTGCTGTCACTATATAAATAATAAAACCTTTGCTTCCATGGCCTCATCTCTGCTTCCGTAGCTTGAGCTCAGTTTTTCAGTGTTTGGGAGTAGAAACTAGATCCAAGGACCAGATCCAGGAACTAGAAAGCGGTCACATAAAAACTAGCTGCAGGCCACATTTGGCCCCCTGGTCTGAGGTTCCCCAACCCTGGTCTAGTTGCTTATACAAATTAGGAAATATCATGACTCAGTGTTTAATTGTTTATACAAGACCTTTAAATAAACGGTGCTGGATCATCAAAATGCAGTCTGAAGTTTGTTTGTTTCAATGTATTTTCATTTCTGGTTGAAGACACTAAAGCATGTTTGAGGAGCCTTTTCTGTCCTAGGGGCCACATTGAAAATGAGTATGAGCTCCAAGGGCCAAATAGAGGTTGGGGTGGGAATGCTTAACAGGTGTATTCAAGAAAAGGAGGGCCCAGTTCATGGATCTGTGCCATGCATCTGTGACCTATCCTTGTGTGCATGCCTTCATCTCTATTCCATTACCCTGAGCTCAGTTTTTCAGTGCTTGAGGGTAGAGAATAGAACCAGGGGCCAGATCCAGACACTGGAAAGGGGCCACATAAAAACTTGCCAAGGGCTGCACTTGACTCCTGGGTCTGAGGTCCCCCACCTCTGCACTCAAGTGTTTATACTTTTGTGTTTACATTGGGTAATTTCAGACATTACAAAATTGCCTTTCATCACAGTCAATCCCAGTGGATTCACTGTGGTGGTGGCGTTTCTGTGAACGTCTGTTTGGTCCCAGCCAGAGGTTCACCATGGTGAACCTCCAGCCGGGATCAAGCTTGATCACGGTTCTCGACCTCTGGCCAGCTGGAGGTCAAGAACCGTGGTTAGAGTGGCCGCGATCCAGCATGGGCCAAAAGTAACATGTTACCTTTGGCCCATCCCAGATCGTGGCCCCGACCATGATACGGGATCGGGTGCAGCAGCCTGATTGGCCACTGCACACGCCCATCTCCCCGAGGGCAGTCGGTTGGGGGAGCATGGGAGGGTGGGGCTGTGCGGCCACACGTTGCAACACGCAGCCCCAATTCCTGTTAGCGATCATACTGGCACGTCTAAAGGATGGCCAGCCTGATCACGGGTTCACTGTGACAGGCTGTAAGGCCCATCATGTCTGAAATTACTCACTGTTGTGATAACAATACTCTAAGGCTGGAATTCTCAAACCACTTACTTTGAAGAAGTCCACTGAAACCAATGGAAGTTTGGAACTACTTTGAATTAAGTGGTTTGAGTATCGCAACTCATACTAATAATGAGTACCAAATTCAAATTCAAAATTCAAACAACTTGTGAACTTGATCCATGTACATCCTGGCTGGCAAAAGCCAGGCACGAGACATTTGAACCACTGCTGGCAGGGTTGTCAATGCTTCCTTTATGGAAGGCAGGGTCATGGGGTGCCTGAAGGAGGCTGTGGTCCGACCCTTGCTCAAGAAGCCATCTCTTGACACTGATGCCCTTACCAGCTATTGGCCAGACCGTAACCTTCTCTTTTTAGGGAAGGTTATTGAGTGGGCAGTGGCCCAGCAGCTCCAGGGCTATCTGGACCACATCAGTTTCCTTGATCCCTTGCAGTCTGCCTTTCCTCCGGGATATGGCACAAAGACTGCGCTTGTGGCCTTATTCAACTATCTGCATCGATCCACTTTCCTGATTTTATTAGATCTTTCTGCATTTGACATGGTTGACCATGAGATGCTGGTGACCCGCCTACGGGACCATGCCAGGGTGGGTGGGACTGTTCTTGAATGGTTCTGCTCATTCCTGGCCAGGAAATCTCAGTGTGTGGTACTGGGGGACTGTGCATCCCCCTCCCCCAGGTCCTCACATGTAGAGTCCCACAGGGATCCATTCTGTCCCCTCTCCTGTTCAACGTGTATATGCAGCCTCTGGGCAAGGTTGTGAGAGGATTTGAAGTTCGGTGTCATCAGTATGCTGATGACATACAGCTATAGCTCTCGTTTTCATCCATCCCAGCCCCAGCAGTCTCGGTGTTTACCTGGTGCCTGGCCGTGGTGGAGGATTGGATGAGGCTGAGCAATATGAAACTGAATCCTGACAAGATGGAGGTGATGCTGGTGGGTAAGGGCAAAGGAATGGAGACCCTCATCATTAATGGGGTGCATCCCTCCTTGTTTTCCCAGGTTCGGCACCTCGGGGTCTTCCTCGACTCACAACTCCGCCTCACAACACCAGTGCTCAGATCTCTGCTGCATATAGTCTTCAAGGTCCCATTCAAGGTGTTGGTTATTACCTTTAAAGCCCTAAATTGCTTGGGCCCTACTTACCTGTGGGACCGCCTCACTCCTCACGTCCTGGATTGACCCCTGTGGTCAGCTGTGGAAGCCCACTTGGAGGTCCCCTGGGTTTCCCGGGTGGCCATGTTCAAGCGGGATTTCTCGGTGGTTGCACCACAGCTATAGAATTCTCTCCCAGTGTAGATTTGCTTCTCTCTGGATCTCCCTTGCTTCTGCAGACAATGCAAGACCTGGCTGTTTTGCCAGGCATTTGGTGAGGGGGACAGGTAGTGGGTGGGGCTTTTGTTGTTTTTTGATTTAATAATGGCTTTTTCACCTGATCCCTTTTATTGTGGATTTTTTATTGTGGATTTTAACTGTAATATTTTGTTAAATATTTTATATTTGATGTTTTCATATATGTTGTACACCACTCCAAGCTGTCATTGGACAGAAGGGGGCAGTATAGAAATATTATAAATAAATACCCTCATGTTCTGTCATGGTTTCTGAGGTCATCCAGGAGTGCTCTCTTGCAGGTACCATCTGCATGCGAGCTTTTTCCAACTAGGGTATGCAGAGAGGCATTCTTGGTGACTGCCCCACAACTATCTAACTCCCTCCCCTTGGAAATCCATCTAATCCCAAGCCTCCTCATCCTCCAGAAGTAATAGAAAACATTTTTGTTTGGCCAGGTGTTTGCCAGGTATGATAGGGTTGGGTGGGATTGGATGGAGGCATTACGGAAGGACTTGGTGGAGGGAATGGGGATTTTCCAGCTGTTTTTATATTAATTTATAAGATGTAAGCCACCCTAAGCCTTAATGGGAAGGCAGGGTAAACATTGGAAATAAATAAATAAATAAATAAATAAATAAATTTTAGAAAGAGAAATAAAAATGAGTGTAATGGGATGCCTGCAGAGACCGAGTCTTGTCAGGATTTGGGCCCCTAAGTTCCCTTCCTTCAAGTGCTAGCTCAACAGAAAGGTACTCAATACCAGATTATACAAAACAAACTTAACGGGTGTTAACAAATGTGACGGTGGCCAATGAAGGACATTTGTTTGCTGGGCCACCAGATGTTGCCTGTACACCTCTAGGATCACAACCCACTCTCCGCTCCTGTGCTCTCCCACTCCATCCAGTCTTGTATCGCTGACTTTCTACCAGTCATTCCCAGGATGTCTCTGAATCTTGGGCCTTGTGTCACCTCTCAGTACTACCCTTTTGAGTTCCAGCTCTGTCTCCCTCAATAGCCAACCACCAACTGACTGGGTTTCGGAATAGAGTTGAAACAGAAGTTCCCACAAGAACCTCTTGCTCCAATCCAGGATAGCAGAACACAGACCAGAGACAATTTGGTCCCTGTTCCACTGGAGATCCAGATTAGTCTCCTCTTCCCAGCACAGTGCTATCTTGCACATGCACACTAAACAAAATGTTTTGTTGTGCAGGCATGAAAACTGTTTTGTTTAACGTGCATGTAGAAGATGGTGGTGCAATAATTTGTATACCACTGTGGTGCCATCATACACATGCACACTAAACAAAATCGTTTTTTGTGTATGTGTAAAAACAACTATTTTGTTTAGCGTACATGCACAAGATGATACTTCCCCCCAGCTCTGGAACAGTTCACTGAGATGCAAAATGCAGTGGATTTCCATGCAGTGTTTTGATTCCATGAAGAATTTCCACAGAGAAGACATAGCTGATTCATTTCAGCCCCATTTCAGAATCTATAGATCTTACATCCCTGAAAAGAAATAGAACCACAGGGGGGAAAGCCCTTTAAAGGGCCCTTGCCTGTTCCTTAACATCTACCCTCCTTCCCTGCAAGTCTGGATGAGATTCACATGGTGGTATCCTATTTTACATATAATATACAAATAAGTGCATAAATAATTACCCACCAGCACCTCTGTCAAGTAGTCAGATGCCCAAAGGTTACAACCTGTGGCAATTCCATCACATTGAGAAATAGCATTTCCAGTTAAATCTAAATTAATGGGATTACTTGATTGAGAAAATGTGCAGAATGTTAGAATAATAATCATGCATGGGCTGAAAAATGCTAAACACCTGAGAGACTGCCTGTCCTTCCATGCCCCATTGTGGCCCCCGAGATTGTCCGGGAGCACTTCCCTGTGGGTGCCATCTGTTAGTCTTGTTTGTACAGCAAGGGCTTGCAGGGAGGTACTCTTGGTTGCTGTCCCAATGCTATGGAACTCCCTTCCCCCAGAGGTCCATTTGAGCCCAAGCATCTTTTGGACGTAGTATAAGACCTTCCTGTTTGTACAGGCATTTGGTGGGCAGGGATAGAGAATGAGGGATTTGGTGGGGGGGGCAGGCTTGGGGTGTGAGGGGTTGGACGTGAGGAATGGGGAGATGATATTTGATGAGTTTTGTGCAGGGTTGTGGGAAGGCTGAGAGTTTTGGGAGTTACTTTTGTATTTTACTGTTTTTACAGTTGGGGAACCATCCTGAGCATATGGGAAGGGCAGCATAAAAAACTTAATAAATAAAAAAAAATGCCAATACTGAAGGGACTGAGGTTAGCAGATAGTGATGGCTAAATCCTGTTAAACTACTTGTAGGAGAATTTCTTAGACGTAATGAAGGTTACAGGTTCAATGCTTGCAAAATCTCATTTGACTCTGGTCCTCACTGGGGAACCCTCTTGCAAGTGCATCACCACACATAATAATTGTTGTTTTAAATAAAGCCCTCAGATAGTTACATAACCTAAAATTTCACTATTTCTTTTTAACAAAAACCGATTTTAATATTTAAAGTAGCTAAAATGTGCCCCCTATTGTTTACACTTCACTATCCTACCAAATATTTTTTTTTCTTTTGAACTGTAACCTTGAACAATTCTTTTCTCTTACAGATTAGTATTTCATAGGTTCTTCTGTGCCAATCCCTTCGGTGATGCTTACCAATGGTCATGGACTACGGATAGTAACAAACTTTGATACTACCACATCAACAACACGTTGACACATCAGCAACACTACTGACGTGGCAATACACCACATCAGCAATGCTACCACGTTAGCAACACGTTCAGTCTCACTAAAGTCATCATTACTGAGTACCTGCTGTCCCCCTTCCCTGAAATAGTTCCTCCCCACTCCTCACAGTATAGGGTAACTGGTTATTCAAGACCTAGTGATGCATTTCTACTACGTTACAACCCTCAGTTTTAACTAGGCTGAATAATAGTCTTGTGAGTGACACCTTCCACAGACTCTCTCTCCAGTTTGTGCCATTTTAAACAACAGGTATTTTGAAAAGCTTAAGGTGAACTCTGCATATTGATAAAAAAAGGCATAGTTCTACTTTCTGTGAAGCATCAACATAAGGAAATTAAATTCAAAAAGGCATGGATTAATGTTTCCATACAGGTTACTTTCTAAAGGTCAGTTCTGAAACTCAATGAAATAATAAAAAGTCTTCTTAATGGAAAAATTAAGGCAGAGAAGATGTCACAGAGCGTATGAAATATCAAAGAATAGATCTTACTACTTCTTTCAGGCCTCTGTATAATTCTAGTCTTCTTGTTCTGAAGTCCACTTTCATGAAGTGCCTTGAACCAATCTCGTAATCTGTTTGCGATCTCTCTGAACTCCAGGTCACTGCATGCTGAAAAGACAACATGCAAAGTTCTTCACTGGTATTTCTTTTTACTGAATGATAAATATTATTAATTATTAAGAATTTATATAGCATCAGCAGTATATCTGGCAATGAACAATAATTAATTAAAGATTTCTGTCCCAGGGATTTGCAAACTGGAATGGATAAGGGAGAGGGGTACATATGGGGAGAAAGGAATACAGATACAAATTTGAGAAGTCACAGGTGCACATGCTTAGCTTAATTACAGGGAGAAGGGGACCCCAAATGATAGGAGGGAGCATCAGTGACCAATCTGTTGGGGTGAGGAGAAGGAAAAAGTGTGAGAGTAGATTTGTAGGAGGGATTTGAAGGGAGTGAGTTCCAGACATAGTAGGTCGCGTAGAAAAATGGGCAAAGATCACAGGCATAAACTTCATAGAGACCAGGGGTGCCTGAGTGCCATTAGGCTAAATAATAGCCTTGTGAGTGACAACTCCCATAGACTCTCTCCCTAACTTGTACCATTTCATTGTTTCATTCATTCATATTTGTATCTCACCCTTCCCAGAAGGCTCAGGGCAGCTCACAAAAATTATAGAATACAATGTAAAAACATATAAAATACAATCCCCCTCCAAGACCCAACCCACGCCCAACAACTTTCCACCTAATCCCTCCCTATCCCCCAACCCATCCTCCCCTTTAAATCAACTCCCCCCAGCCAATTCAGTCTCCGCTGTCAAAAGCGCAACAGTACAAAATAGTCTTACATTGCCTCCGGAAGGCCACCAGACTTGAACCCAAGGCAGGCCTCCTGGGAAAGGGAGTCCCACAGCAAAGGTGAGATGGCTGAGAATGCCCTCCTCATAGTCGAGACCAAGTGAAAAACCAAAGTCTCCAGGAACCTGACCCTAGCCAATCACAGAGGCTGCAACGGGATATTTTTTATTTATTTATTTAAAATTTATATCCCGCCCCTCCTGCTCACAGGGCAGCCCGGGGCGGCAAACAACATTCATTAAAACAATATAAAATTTTAAAACAATTTAAAAATACAATATGTGCAGAAAGTCCCCATCCCCGCCCCCACCCCACCCCTAACCCTCGCCAAAAGCCTGACGGAACAGCCAGGTCTTACATATACGCCGAAAGAGCAGGAGAGTGGGAGCCAGCCGAGCCTCCTCCGGGAGTGAATTCCACAGCACAGGGGTGACCAACGAAAAAGATCTAACATCGGTTGCCACCCGCCTCGTCCGGGGAACCTCCAAAAAGGCTCCCATGGACAATCTCAAGGGTCGCACGGGCACATGGGGAGTGAGGCGGTCCCGCAAATAAGCAGGGCCTAGGCTGTGAAGGGCTTTAAAGGTTAAAACCCGCACCTTGAACCTGGTCTGGTGCTTTATAGGCAGCCAGTGCAGAGCCCGGAGCACTGGTGTCATGTGCTCCCTGCGACCCGCCCCCGTCAGGAGAC
>QEPC01014935.1:1754033-1820888 GCA_003113815.1 Sphenodon punctatus
CCTGCCCTCCCAAAGGGAGGCACTAACCACCCCAGTCAGCAACGGCCGTAATGTCTCCTGGCTAGCTTTCACCAGCCAGGACGGGCATGGATCTTGCTCACAAGTAGTGGCACAAACAGATCCCAACAAGGACTCCACATCGGCAGGCGACACCATCTGAAACGGATATGGGGAGCTAGGCAATCCCTCAGATAGATAGGGCCTAGGCCATTTAGGGCTTTAAAAGTCATCACCAGCACCTTGAATTTAGGGATGTGCGAACAGAGTTTGTGGGTTCGGTGTTCGGCTCGAACTTGGGGTGTTCAGGCTGTTCATGAATGCCCTGAACCCAAACTGCCCTCCACCTGAACCAGCCAAAAGAAGTTCAGGTTTCGAACCCGTTCAGGTGGGGGGTGGGGGACAGGGGTGAACCCTTTTTTCCTCCCCCTCCCCCACCAGGCTGTGTGGGTGGAAGGGTGCTGGGGCACACCTCCCCCCCCGCCCATCCTTGTAAAAACATTTTTTTTAAAGAAAACAAAAACGCAAAAAACCCCACCCCAGGGATTGACCTACTTGGTGGTGCCAGAGCTCCGGCCCTGGGTCCAGCGGCAGCAGCGGGTATGGCTCCGGCGGTGCTCCAGAGTGCTTCAGGCCTCTTCTAGGCCTTCCGGGAAATGAGGGAGGGGCCTCCTTCAGTTCCCAGAAGGCCTAGAAGAGGCCTGAAGTGCTCTGGAGCACCACCGGAGCTGGACCCGCCGCCGCTGCCACTGCCACCACCGGCCTTGGAACCAGAGCCCAAGCACCACCAGGTAGGTAGATTCCTGGGGTGGGTTTTGTTTTTTTTGGGGGGGGTTATCAGGCTGGGCAGGGTGGGTCCCCCCCAAACAGGTTCAGTGAAGCTGAACAGGTACGGGCTGAACAGCCTGAACCCGAATGGTTTCAGGGGGGTCGAACCCCAAACAGACTGAACCCCCAACCCCCGGTTTTCGCACAACCCCTACTTGAATTGGGCCCGGAAGACTATCGGCAGCCAGTGCAGCGAACAGAGCACCAGTGTTATATGGTTGCAACAATGCATCCACTTAACAAGGTGAACCACCGCATTCTGCACCACCTGCAGTCTTTGAACTGTCACCAAGGGCAGCCCCACATAGAGCGCATTACAGTAGTCCAGCCTCAAGGTGATGAAAGCATAGACAACAGTGACCAGATCAGAGTCTGAAAGAAAATGTACAGGGGCGGGGCCAACTCTGCTGCGCCGCTCGCTGTGGCTTCAGGCACGGCATGGGGGTGGAGTTTTGGCTTTATATTCCGGCGCTGTGAGAAACACAGCTCCGGTGATCTGTTCTAGACTGGCCCCCTGGTGATTTGGAGAGAGCGAGCGAACGAGCATAGGAGCTAATTGTTTTCATTGTGTCCTTTCCCCCCCTGTATTTGGTATCAGTAATGAGAGTGTGTGTGTTGTGAGTGACTCCTTGTGTTTTTTCCCCTATCCCTGGGTGAGTGAGATAAAGTGAGTGTGGACCCCCTGGGTTCAGGGGCATTAGCCCCTTTCCCACCTCTTCCTGGGACCTGACCACCCTTTCCTAACCTTGCTAAGTGTGACCCGTGCCCTGACCCATCTTCCTGGGACCCTTCCCTGTGTTCTCCCCCACATACCAGCACAATCCTCCCTCCCCCCCTCCAGCGAGTGTGGTGTGTGGGAGGTGGGAGGTGGAAAGGAGGTACCCTCTGGCATAGATTGCTCGGCGTCTTTGATGATATAGGCCTAATCTCTGTGAGATTTCAAGGGCCGCCACAATATCCTGACGGGCTAATTCCCTCCAAGCGAACTTCACGTGTCAGCCAGAGGATAGGACCTTCTGGGAGAACAACTGGGGGTAGCGCAAGTGGTTTCCCTACCTCCCCGTAAACCTTCCTTCCTTTCGATCCCCCTCCCCGTGACACAGAGACTGAATTGTCCATACACAATAATGTTTCTAGAATCATAGAAACAGAGTTGGAAAGAACTCAGAATCATTTAGTCCAACCCCCCTGCTTGGATTCAGGAGTGCTACAGCTACATTATGGTGACTACAGACAGACTAGCTTTAAAAGGGATTAAATGGTCCATTCTGAGATCAAGGGATGCAAAACTGCAGAGTATTTGTTGACAGCTCCCGGACTGAGGTTACAGCACACCATTTATTCTGAATGAACCTCCCTCCAAAACTTTAGGATTCACTATAAGGAGCATTTTATTATGTCAATATATCTTGTGTACAATCTGTATTTAAACCCTTCTCCAAAACATAGTTGAAAATAAATTACTACATTTTGTTCCATATTTCCCCCCCAAAATTTACTTTTTAAGTGATATCTGAACCCAAGGCAGAGTGAGGAAGAATGATAAAATTATAATTTTGTTGTTGCTGCTAATTTTAATTATTTGGATTAATGTAGGATAGAACTAGATCATCATCTTCAGAAATCAAGGCAATGCAAAACAACCTGATTACAATTTGTCATTTGTCTATTTTATACCCCAAAGCTATTCAAGAGCAGGAGTCAACTCTCAAGTGCTGCAAGTAATCATATTTACTGTATTATCAATTTAAATGCACTGTGCTTATTTGGTTCATGGCACTTCTAATATGTCAAGTAAAAGCAGATGTCTTTTATATATGCAATTTATAAGACACAAAATAGCAAAGCTTCACTTATCTACAGACTTCATAATTTGCATGGGAAAAATTATGGTGTTTCTCTCAGCAAAGATTTAAAGCAGAGGTCTCTAATAGTACATTAGTTTTAAATGGCAGCATTTTTGGCTTTATTCCTACATGTAACAGTAGCTTCCATCAGATGCTTCAAGTGAACTGCAAGATGTAAGCAGATGTGGGACAGTCTTCTCCCAGATCACCGTAACAGTTAGAGGCTGGTTTGGATGCCTGCATTTTTATCCAGATTCAAAAATGGATGATCTGTGTACCACTGACCAAGTTGCTCTGCTTCTGCACTTGTATTTTCGACTACAGTGATAGTAAGAATTCATTTCTCAGTTTCAGTTAGATATTTTTGCAACCCTTTGACAATGCGACTGCAAAAAATTAAAGATTAATTCAAAAACAACTGTTGCCCCACCTAGAGTTTTCCTATTTATCACATTTTGTCAACCTAGGGCTTATGGGCCACACAGATTGTCACATGCACATTGGATTTAAATGGCCGCAACTTTATTAATAACTAAATGAAGAACCTGATTGGAGAAAGAACCCAATTAGCCTATCTGGGTGGTAAATGGGGTGAAGGGCTCCAATTCTGTCAAACTTTAAACGTGAACTAACCCGTCACGCCATCAGCTCAGTGCCTTTAGCTCAAAGAATTTTGAATGGAAATTCCAGTCCATTCCTAAACCGGAATCTCTGTTATTATGGTCCTGAGGCAGGGGTGACAAATCCCGGGACTGCATGTATCCTGTGAGTATCCCAGTCCTGCCGCCCCTCAGAGTTGGGCAAGACCATGGGTCGCTTATCCGCTGATCAGCTTCCCTGTCTCTAAACTCTCCTGAGGTGCCTCTGTGTCCCCGTTCCAAACCTATGCAGGCTGGGTTTGAGCCTTTTAATTTATTTATGGCACTGAACTGACAATTTGCGACATAAAGAATAACATGCTACCTTAACTCCCCACTTCATGCAGAACTTGCATAACAGTGGGGAAAGCACTGCAAGGAAGGCAAAAAACAACAACCCAGGTATGCCTAAGCCAATCAGTATACCTTAAAGGAAAAAATCCTTTCCGGCCCCCAAATTGGCAACTGGTAATTGCCTGCAGTACCAGTTCAGAGGGTGGGTGGGCAGGCAACACTAATGGAGCAGGAGCCAGGTGACAGATCAAAAGACTGTCTCCAGGCAAGCCTCGTCCCCTCCAATTTGCGCTTCCACCCATTCAGGCTGGTGCAGCCGCAGCAGCAAGTGCTGCATCTTGCAGCTCCAACCTCTTTCCCCCCGCCAAAACCCTGGGCCAGCCAGGAACCCCGCAGTAGCTGGGTCACCCTCTGCAGCCTCATAAGGTAAGGTGGCACGGACAAGACCCCCACCCCCCACGCATAAAACATTAGGAGAGGGGAATTCTGGTAAGCACCCATATATGGGGCTCAACAGCCTTTTGAGCCATGCAGGTAAGTACTGTTGCACTGCTTAGCTATGGCAAGATGCTGAAGAGCAAAGTCAGCAGCACTTCCATCACATTTTCCTACCTCTGTGAGTAGGCATTATAATACAAGATTTCATTTTACTGATCACATAATCTTTCATCAGACAACATAACATAGTACAATACACTTCTACAAAGCTTACATGAATATTTGCATAATCTATATTATATTATATTATATTATTATTATATTATATATTATATATATTATATTATATTATATTATATTATACCTGTGCATGCCTGAAAACAAAGTTAAAAAATTAACACATATTCAAGTGAACAGTGAATAATAAGTATAGGTTTTCTGTATGTACTGCCTCATATTTTGTAACAACTACAGAGATTCCATACAAGGTTTCAGAAAAAAAGTATTATTTTACCATAAGATAGTATGTGATGGCATTGAAGACAATGCTGTTATTACTACTCAGTGTTGAGGCTCTGCAAAAATTTAACTCTTGCACTGCCTTATGTTTTACAGAACTTTTTATTAACATATATTTTAGTGGAATTTCCTAGATTCTTTTTGTTTAAAGAAAAATAATTTTCAGTGTCTTGTTGCCTATACACTAGAAAATGCTGTCCTGTTGAGAACTAAGCCTTATCCAAAATCTGCTTAAGTTGAATTAAAAGTTCCCATTGAATTGGACTTTTGACCACTTCTCTTCATTAAAGGTTAGTTTCCTTAAAGATTTAAAATATTTTAATCCCCAAATATTTAGCCATTAAAACTGTTTAAAAAGGGGGAAATAAAAAAAAAAGGGAACATATTTTTAAAAAGGGGATAAAAATGAATCTGTCTCTATTTTCTTCTCATTCCGTCACAGGTGAACAAATTTTACTTGGTTTTTTTTTTTAAAATGACGACTTGTAGGCAGAGACCAGGTTTATAAAACCTCAGTGTAAAAAGTGAATTTCACGAATTCATGGGTGACTGAAGACGGGGGGGTATTTTCATACTTGACTGTTCGAGAAGTCACCACGCTTTGATCCTGCCTGTGGTGAGAGCCCTCACCATGGGCAGGATCTGGCCCCTGCTGGGCAAATGTGCTGGAGGCCAGGGAGTGATGGGAAGAGGGCAGGGGTTCCTTTCCTCACTTATTAGGAAGTTAAGCACAAGGTCAGACATCACTACCTGTTTGCAAAACAGAGGATAATGCGTAGAACCATGTATTGTGGTTAGGCCAGGTGAGTATTTTTGGCTCTGTGTCAGAATGTGTGGTTCCGCCCCCTCCCTAACAGGCGGGTGCGGCAGCCCATGAGGCCACCGCGCCCACCCGGAGAAGCTCCGACTAGAGTTAGGTAGAGCGGGCCAACAGACATGATGGCCTGCTCTACCACGGTCTGGGATTGCCTTCCCTGGACCGTGGCAGGGCTAACTTTGGGATGTGCTCTGGCAGGTAGCCCAGTGCACAACCCAGAGTTACCCTGTCACAGTCTGGGGAGTACTCTCCTCCCACCCGCAGCAAACATCTGGTAGGCAGGAGCAGACATGACACCACCATGGGTGGACATGCCAGGATGAGCGCGGTCACCCATGGTAGCGTCACATTTGAAAATACTCACGGTTACAACTAGGGCTGAAATGAGAATAAAAAATTATTCTCACGAGAATCGTTTGATAATCGAGAACGAGCAGCAAGATCTCAAAAAACTCTTGTGAAATTCTGATATTTTTTTTAAAAAACGCTATGTGCATGCATAAAATGACTGCTGCAGCTGTTCTGTACATGCATGACCATTTTCCAAGATGGCATGGCCTGCGGCAGTGCAATTTTGGAAATGGGCAACTGGTCTGCACATATACAGAACCAGTTGTCCTCTTCCAAAATGGCACTGACGTAGTCCGTGCCATCTCAGAAAAGGGCTATTCATACGTAGAACAGTTATTATTATTATTATTTTGGTGATCTTGCTTTACCTCCATCCCCATGTGGAGAAGCCAAGCAGGGAGAGAATGACCAAGCATCTGGAACAGTTCCAGTGAGTACGGGGTTGTGGGGGGAAGGATCTTTGCGAGATTCTCATTTTCTCAGTGAGAATCCATGCAATTCTTGGCTCTTTCTCCTTTGCAAGAACAAGCTGAGAACCCTGATTGTTACTGAGAAAAAAGAATTGCAAAATCACATTTCAGCCCTAGTCACAACTAAACCATGAGAACAACAATAACTACAGATGACACTATTGGCTCTATTGTAAATATTTCTAGCAATATTGCACTGCAGCAGAAAACTATAGATATCATTATTATTGGACTTTTTAAAGAAGCACACAGGGAGACCAACTGGGGCTGGGATCCAGACCATGAGTTTATGGTGGCAGAGTGCTTAGAAGATTGGGCCACCACTGACATGGATAACTTCTACAATGTTATATTTTTTCCCCATTTCTGTCCTGAACACAGTATAAAATACAGCTTTCCCCACTTATTAGGAAGTTAAGCACAAGGTCAGACAGCACTACCTGTTTGCAAAGCAGAGGATAATGCATAGAACCATGGATTGTGGTTAGGCCAGGTGAGTATTTTGGGCTCTGTGTTAGAATGGGCTTGATCGAGGTTATTCTACACAAATAGTAATTTGAGCAGGTCACACTGGATTTTGGAATATCCTGTGGGATCTTTCTCTCTCTCGATGAACAATCTTTTGCTGAAGAGAAATGCTCCTGAAATTATATTGAACATATTTGTCTGCACTGATTTAAAATAGGTCAAGATGAGGTAATTCAGATGTATTCAGACTATTATTTCACCTGATAGATTGGCAGATGAATCTTTAATGCCAAAAGGCAGACAGTAAAGGTTGTAGAAGGTGAGAGAGTAATAAAAAATGCATATTAAATCAGATGAATCCACTCAAGAACCTGGCAAGAAGTGCTTTTGCTATTGTCTAATACCAGTGTGGGGCATTCTTGCTATTACAATCAATTCTAGGAGCTATTAAGAGAATTAGTATGAGGTAAAATGAAGTCACCCACTCAAAGGTTACTTTGTTTTCTCATCTGAAGTAATAGAATCTGACTGGCTTTACAAAATCAACACACTTAACCATAGGACGAATGAAGGAACTTGAATCCTCCTAAGCACATGTGTCAAAAATATCTTTACAGCCAATATTATATCAATGTTAAGAGGAACTAAGTGCTCAATTTGTTTTCACATGAAGCAAATGTTACAATTTGCAGTTGGCATTTTAATATAATTTACTGATTGGAAGGAGAATATTTGAAAATGCTTATCATTGCATTTTCCTCCACTACTTTTTCAAATCTGGAGGTAAAGTTAATTGATAGAGTAAAAAGTGAGACTGAAAAATTAGCAAAGAAAAACAGAACACATATGCTTTAAATTGTGTGATGGAGTAAATCATCTTGCATTACTTTATCTATATCTATTATAGAGCCACAGAAGCAGCTCTATAGTCAACGTAGCTTGTACTTCCTGTCAAATTCATGAACATTCTACTCATTATAAAATTGAGATGATTTAGCCTAGCACTGTGAAGTTTTGTATGGAGGATCACTTGGGTGACTGGAAGAAGTTGTCCACATTTTAGGAAGATTGGTTTAGAATCAGTCAGGTTATATGAGTTTGATAATTGGAAGCAGAAGAGTCCTCCCCCACCCCCACCCCTCAATTTTGCAATTATTTCTGTTAACAGAGAAAAGTGTGTTTACAGTTATTTGTCTGGAGGTGTAATGCTGTCAGAAAATTAAAGTGTCCATTCTAATCATTTCCTGAGCTTGGATTTCTAAAACCCATCGAGTAAGTTATGTTTTTAAGTTCTGTCATCCAATGGAGACAGTGAGTTTTTTAAATGGTGTCAGGATGTACATGGGATTATATACATATAACAAACATGTACATCTGATGTGCGTCTACCTGTACACAGTCCTATAGAAAAGAAGAGAACAGATATTACTGTGTAGGATGTACTTAAGTTATTATGCTACACATATGGATACATATTCTCTTATTTTCTGTGAGAGGGTGGAGGTATACATACATAGAATGTTCACATTTTTGTTGAACGTGTACTTCACATCAGACTTTTAAATTATGTTACATTGTTATCTTGATTGGCCTCATATTATTTTGAATTAGCTACTGTAGAAAATTGCATACTGAAATTAAATGACGGTGCGGCGGATACCACAGCCCATGGAAAATGTGCACAACCCATGCACACGCAAGTCCACAGCAGAGACATTGTGCTGTGAGGAATCTATGCAGATCCTGCACAGATCCCACATGGAGGGGTTTGGGATTGTGACCACTATGGAGGGAATGTGAATGTACAACAGTCATCTTCATTTTTGTACATATAATCCACTTCCATTCTGACATAACAGTTTGATTGACATGGATTACAACAAAAATGTGGACTTTTTTATGCATTTGTCTCCTTATGACAATTATCCTTGTTGAGGTGCTGAGATGAGAGTAAGTGTTCCTGTTACAAACAGTTGATTGTGAGTGTCTGTCAGTACTTCTCCAGTTTCCAGTGGTTCCACACTTCTGTCATTCTTTGGTAATTTCTGTCACTTTCCAAGACTTTTTCTTCACTTTCCAGAAATTCCACAACAGGTTTACAACAATTTTTTTTGCACTTTTATTGCAAGCACTTCTCTGTGCTTAGTCGGCACATTTTCATCTACACAGCTGCCAGGGATAGGTGTGGGACACACATGGGGTTTGGGATCAGTCAGTAGCAGTCCTGTTCAACTTGCAAAAAATAAAAGAAAATGGTGAAAAGAGCAGGAAAGTTGGCAAGTTTCCACATGACACTTATCTCTGCAAATACCATACTTCCAACAGAAGCAGCACTCACTGAGATTTCTTGTTTCAGGCCTAGTAGGGGGTCTTATCCAGCTGCCACCATCATTTCCCTGTGATGCTTATGAGTGGGTGGATTGGGGTGGACAGGGGGAGCTTGAACTTGCCACCTGTAGGCAATCCTGCTCTGATTTAGTCATGGTTGCCAAGCTCCATGGAACATCAGGAGTGATGCATGGGAGAAGCAGAGCTTGCTATGGTGGTAAGTTCAAGAGGGCCACTCTCTTCTGCAACCTTCTATGTAGTTTCACAGCTTGGTGGCTGCTGGATGGGGAGGGGGGAACCGTTTCCTTGAGAAAAGAAATCTTGAGAAGTTCAGAGCTGTCATACTGTGTTGGTGCTTTTGTTTTGATTTATTATTTTAAAAAAGACATTTAAAGACTGACTGGACAAATGTAATTACGAGTCATCAATAGAGGACAATATAGTCTCTTATCTATAGCATGGGAGGGACTGCTTTGAGTGTGCCTGGAGAAACCTGCTTCGCACTCTCAGGCTGAGGAATCCAACACATTGTTAGACCTGAAATAAAAAATCTCGGCGAGTGCTGCTTTAATCAGAAGCAGGTTATTTGCTGAGATTTATGTGAAACAGAAACCTACCAGCTTTCTTGCTGTTTTTGCCATTTGCCATTTTTCACAAGTTGAGCAGAGCTGCCACATACCGTTCCTAAACCCAAAGTGTGCCTGCATGAACCTCTGGGGGCTGTGGAGATGAAAACTTGCTGGTTAAGCACTGGGCAAGTGTTGAATATTGCCATAAAAGTGCTGTAAATTTGTCATAAACTTGTGAAATTCCCAGAAAGTGATGAAAACTGATGAAAAAGTCATGGAAAGTGAGAAATTACTGGTGTGTGTGTGTGTGGCAGAAGTGCAGAATCACTGGAAACTGATGAAGTACCGACAGACACTCACAAGCACTCCTGAAGGGTCAATACTTTCCTTCAGAATGGGAACACCTGCTCTTGTCTCAGCCCTACCCATTGTTCCCACTGATGGCTTGTAAATTCCTCTCTCTCATTCCTGCTAACAGGAATAGAGGGGATAGCAGCATAAGTTATCCCAGAGGAACCCAAGAACAGAATAGTGGGGTTCTGCCTAGTTTTCACCTTCGGATTGAAAAAAGGTCAACCTTGTAGGCGCGAGCCAGGCTCAGCCCAATATGCACTTAGCCAGATATCATCATGGGGGCAGTGCCCCCCATAATACCCAAGGACAGAGAAACACACCAAGAAACAAGAATGAAGAGAGGTAAGGGTTTACCAGTTAAGGAAACAAGGGGTGTAGCAGGGTGTGTAGGTACAATGTCCAGGACAAGAGCAACAAAGGAAGAGGGGGGAAGGAATGTAATGTGAGGAAACCAGGAGGTGCTTGGTATGAATGGGCTGAGTGAAAGTCCACAGGAGGAGAAAAGAGTAAGAGGTACAGAGTGGGGGGAAGGTGCAGGCAGAGGGAGCAGAAGGGAAGGGGACATGGAGGGACACAGAACACCTGGATTACTATATACACTCCAAGAACAGTGAACACAAGACAGGGAAAACACTATGTACTCCCAGACACCTGGAACTTACATGTGGGGAACAAATGCAGTACAGCAAGATGAGATGAAGGCAGAAGAAACAGCCGGCAATAGCACCGAGAACGCCCAGATAACCAGCACGGAGTTTCAGCCGTGTCACAGCTAATGCAGTACAGCAGTACGTGGGGCTACCTATGGTGACGGCTCGAAGGCTGCAGCTGGTGCAGAATGCAGCAACCTGACTCTTGGTGGGGCTGGGCCGTCGGGAGCACATTACACCAGTGCTCTGATCTCTGCACTGGCTGCCAATAGTCTTTCGGGCCTGATTCAAAACCTATAAAGCCTTACACGATCTGGGCCCTGCTTATTTGCGGGACCGCCTCACTCCCCAGATACTAGATCGGCCCCTGTGGCCGTCCGGGGGTGCCATGTTGGAGGTACCCCGGGTTTCCCGGGGGGCCACGCAGAACAGGGCATTCTCAGTGGCTGCGCCTCTGGAATTCCCTCCCGTTGGGGGCCCGTCTGGCCCTGGACCTACCGACCTTTCATAGGAAATGTAAAACCTGGCTGTTCCGTCAGGCATTTGGCGAGGGAGAGGGGTAAGAGTGGGTGGGGAACAGGGGAGGGTTGGGGGTTCTTTCCCCGTTTTATGATTTTTATGTTTTAATGTCTTTTAAATTGTTTTGTACTATAGGTATATTTTGATGGCTGTTAGTTGCTCTGGGCTGCCTGTGGCGGGAAGAGTGGGATATAAATTTTGTAAAATAAATAAATGAATAGCTTACTGGGCAGGATAATCATCATCATGTGTCCAGGATGGCACTTTCCCAGTTTCCATAGCAATACTCCATGCTCTGTCAAGTGGCTTTACTGTAGGTTTATATTTAAAGGAACAGCACACTTCCTTCTGCCAGGATTGCCTGTTCCCTGATTTGGGCCGATATCTGACACCTCCCTTTCTAACGTGAGGCTTAACCACAGTTTTGTGGGACTGTGGGACAGATAAACAAAAGAGGTGTTAAATCAGGGATATCCTGTGAAATCCGGGACACTTGAGAGGTACACTCTTCTCTGGAAGGGGCCAGAAGGAAAACAGCAGGTAGAGCTGAGTTCAGGGAAAGTGAGTGTGATTGCGTTTCTCACTGTGGTAACAGGACATGGAGTTCAATTATGTCTTCTCTGTAGTCAATGACCTTCTTAGTTTCAGAATCTCAGTGTCCTTTGGATAATTATAGACCTGCAGGAGTGGCTCTATAGATAAGGTGGCTTGAACTCTCTGTTAAAATAACAACAATTCTACTCATAATATTGAAATTTATCTTATCATTTGAACTTTTATAGGGAGCAACACTTGGGTGATGCTTAAAAGCTGTCAAGATTTCAGACAGATCAGATGAGAAACAGCTGAATTGTAGGACATTGAATTTCAGAGGTAGAACTGTTTTTTCTTCCTTTTGTGACATTTTCTGTTGATGCAGGGAAGTTTGTTTTAAGTTCATGTGGAAATCTACAGATTTCAGAAAATTAAAGTATGCATTCTAATCCATTCGTGAGTTTAGATACTGAATGTGTGTCAGGTCATTTTAAAGTTATAATGTTTTTAAAGTTCCCATGTTATCCAATAGAGGGAATGAGATTTCAAATAAGGTCAGGATGGATGTGCTTATAACCAAAAAATGTACTTTTATGTACGTCTTCCTCTATGCTGTCATATAGAAGAAAAGAGAATGGGTATATGTGCACAGAATATCGGTAAAGAGGTTATTATTAGGGTTGTAACTTGGTCTTTGGAAATTGCTGAAGATTGCAGTACTCGGTTAGAAAAATCTGAAGTTCCGAAGACCAAGGTTGCTATTCAGAAAACTTCAAAAACTGCTGCACACATGGGGGCTGGTGCACAGTTGAGCTTCTTCTGGAAATGAAACTTAATGCCATATTTGGTAGAAGGGGGTATGGGAGGGGACAGTTGAGTGATGGTAAGTCAGATGGCAAGTTTTGATTGACTGGCCAAGTCAGATGGCAAGCTTTTGATTGGCTGCCAGGGCAAAATAAAAGTGGCCGAAGCCATTTTGTCCATTCTCTTTGGTGAACTTGGCGATGTGCTACAGTGCTGCTGGATCTGTAAGTAATCGGCTGGAGGGGGTGGGGAGGTGCCTGGCCTGGTTTGGCCTGTCCTGGCCTGTCCATAGGGCCAATGCTAGGGGATAGGGGTTACCTTTACCTTTACCATGTCATGCTTATTTTTTTAAAAATAATTCGGTGCCAAATTGCTTCTGCCTGCTGCTTGGTTGGCACTTGGCACCATAAGGCCAGAGGGATCTCTCTGCCTGGCTCCACTTCCCCTTGCCTGACCTGTTCAAGTTACCAGTGTCACAGTACTAATGCTATGTCAAGAAGGTGCCCTCAGATGGTGTGTGTGAATGTCTGGTTTCTTAATTTTGTGACTTCTGGGGTCTGGGCTTACTGGCTTTTGGTGGGATTTATTTCTCTATGCAGTTGTAGACTGTTTTGCGGGATTGTTGTATTCTTCTTGAGTGAATGTCCCTTGCTAGCCTGCATTTTTGTGCACTGCTTGGTTGGCATCATGATTAAAGTGGGTGCACTCAGTGCTGATGGTGGGCCAAGCTGTTTACAGTACTGTTTGTTTTTTAAATTTATTTCTGCATGCAGTTGCACTTTTGTGAGGTTGTGTTCTGGAGCGATTGTCCCACTCTTGCTAGCCTGCTTTTCTGGGTAGTGCTTTGACTGTGGGTTCAAGAAATTTGCAACAACTTTCTGAAGTTTCCAAAGTTTTCTGAAGTCTGGAATTCGAAGTGCTAATTCTGAAACTTCAGAAACAGCACTGAAGGGGCGCCGAGTACTCAGGCCGAGTACTCAGAACCTCGGTATTCGGCCTGAGTACTCAAAAGTACTATTCAGTAAAGCCCTAGTTATACATAGATGCTGCGAGCTACTTATGGTTACCATTTTCTTCTTTTCTCTGAGAGTAAAGGGAGTAGTACACATAAAACATACATACATACATACATACATACATACATACATACATAGTATGTAAAATCAATCCATGTGCATAGCTTGAAGTATCTATGAGGGGCTGGGAGCCAGGATTCCTTGGTTCTCTGGGAAGGGAGTGGGGGCTTGTGGGTTAGAATGGAAGGGAAGGCTAGGAGACAGGATTCCTGAGTTCCCCAGTAGCTGCAGGTTGCTCTGGGGTGTCACTGGTGGGAGTTGACCTAGGACAGTTTACAGTGGGGTAAATGCCAGGGAAGAGGCAGAAAATGTGGACTTGTCGCTCCCTGCACTGGTGGGTTCCAGAGCTGAAGGGGCTGAGGTTGTGCAGTGCCAGGGACAGGCTGCAGTGGCTTCCCTGCTCCTGAGAGAAGTTCACATGTTAAAAGTCTCTAAAAGTCCCAGAATAAGTCTTGAAAAATCAATCTATTTTTTCCCAGTTGGTATTGTTACAAGGGAGTATTTGGTGTATTCCCCTTTCAAAAACCATAAAAATTATAGGATCAAAAACCCTTTGGTTTAAGAGAGTTACGGCTCTTACAAATTCAACCATACTCCAAAAAGCATGGAAATTGTAAGTTTAGGCTCCTGTCTTAACATGTGTGCCATAGAAACAGTAAAGACATTTTACAGTCTCAAATATTGTATTCGCATACTACTTAGGCTCCGGGCACCCACACTCTGCTTTTGTCTTTCAGTCTGAATCCTGTTCCTGTGCAGGTTGTGGGCAACACTGAAGCTGGCCACAGCAAGCTCCTCCCAGTCCCCACCCCAATATTATGGACTTGATCCCTCTCTCCACTGTAGTCCATACATACACCTCCACCCTTGACTGCTCCCAAGGCTTGTCCATGGTCTGAATACACATCACCCATCTCTCAGCCTTCTACCCCCATATATACCCTCTCATCACTCAGCCTGAAACGGGAAATCTCGGTGAGTGCTGCTTCCACAGGAAGCAGAGCATTCGCTGAGATTTGCACAACATAGACACCCACTTTCCTGCTGTTTTCCCCATTTTCCATTATTTTTTGCAAGTTGAATGGGGCTACCATGGTCTGGTCCCAAGCCCTGTGTGTGTTCCATGTGCACCCCCAGGGGCTGTGGAGACAAAACGTTCCAGTTAAGCACCGGGAAAGTGCTGGAAATTGCCATAGAGGTACTGTAGATTGCCATAAAACTGTCATAAAAGTCCCAGAAAGTGACACAAATTATAGAATAAAAAATGGCAGAAATGCAGAATCACTGGAAACTGATGAAGTACCAATAGTCATTTGCAAGCACCCCCAAAATGTCTGTATTTCCCTTCAGATTGGGGACACTTGCTCTCGTCTCTGCCCTACTCATCACCTAGGTACTCCCTCCCTATACAAATGCTGCTCCCCAGCCTTCCCCATGATTATAACTCACCCATGCCTTAGGCTTGTTCCCCAATAAAAAACCCTTTCCAGTACCTTTCTGCCCCTTTTCTGATACATACACTCCCCCCCCCCCGCCCAATCCTGCCTGCCCCCTAGTCTCATCCGTGCATATGCATCACTCATTTCATCCTTGTCCTCCATAAACACTCCTCAGCACCTGGCTGCTACCTCACGATACAGACACTTCTCCCACTTCCTGGCTGTCCCCAGTTTTGTCATCTTACATCCATCATCCTTGTTCCCCCGATATGCAACCCCCCCCCCCTCAGTACTTAGCTCTCCTGTTCTCCCCAACCCAAATGAAAGCAATACGGAAAGCAAGAGAACAGGGGCAGCAAACATCCCCCTGACACCTTGCCATCCCTAGCCTCAGTGTTTCCCCCAACCAGCAGAGGAAGAACATTGGGGCTGAAGGAACAAAGCAGCATATGTGTGCATGGAGTCTAAGGGCTCATTCACATGTGCAGCAATTCTCTGGATTTTTAAAAATTCGTTTTCCTCTAGTTTGCTGTTAACAATGCCAGTTGCATTCACATGCATGCCATACCGTTATTCCCAACAGCGAAATAATGCATTCAGACCTTCTTAGGGTGCATGCTTACCCGCCTGTTCAATGCGGTTCAATTACAGGAAGTTACAGCATGGCTGGGCAGCAGGTTGCAGCCAGCTTCTCCCCCAATAAGTTCCTCTACCTCCCTTCCCTGGCTCCGGACCTCATCCCTCACCTGCCTCTGTCTCCTAGTAGTGCCCCAGCAGCGGCATTAGCAGCAGTGGGGAGATTGGAGATAACGCTGTTTGTTTACAAACAACTCCTCCCCATGTGATCACGCACATAGGGAGGTTTTGCTTGTAAACAAACAGTGTTATCTCCGATCGCTTGGTGTCCCCCGCTGTGCTGCTGCATCCCGTAGGGGCAGGAGTAAAACAGCACACTTGAAAGCAAAGTTGCCTTCACATGCAGGACAAGTTCGCACCAGTTAATACCGAATACAATGTCACTTTCACACTGCTGTAAAGAGTGGATTTATTTCAATCGGACAGCATAAAGGTAGGTTTAACTAGCTTTGAACTGCGGATTACTTAGGTGCGATATTGATGACAATATTTCGAATTAGGGACTTCAGACATGCAAGATACATTCGAATTTTGTAAATATTGGACACAAACTGAACATCTGAATGCCACCTAAGTTGTAAACAATATGTAAGACTACAACTGCTTACATGGCGTGAAAGTTAAGGCAGGAGCCTTAACTTACAATTTCCATGCTTTTTGGAGCATGGTTAAGTTTGTAAGAGGCTTATTTCCTCTCTTAAGCTGAAAGGTTTTTGATCTCATAATTATCATATTATTGAGATAATGTATATTAGACTACTTACATGAATGTACACTGCTTGAATAGTAATTAAAATTATCCTACCAAAGGGTAAAATCAGAAGTGATGGCAGCATGGCAGTCCAATCCAGCCCAGAAAGCCATGGTGGACAAAGTCCAGGCCAAGTGGCAGACACAGTTCAGAGCATGCCGAATGTGCATTGTGCCCAGCACACTGCTATGATGGGCATCCATGGCATCTGGCCATAGTGGACCTGACATATGTGATTTCATTTTCATTTCATTTCATTTCATTTCATCATGGCTCGAGGCAGTTTACAAAACATTTTAAATATACAATACAATAAATGAAATAACATAATAAATAGATGAAATATATAATCAATAACAGTTCCATCAACACATAAGAACATAAGGAGTGCCATACTGGGTCAGACCAATGGTCCATCGAGTCCAGCATCCTGTCTTGGACAGTGGCCAATCACGGGGGCCTGGGAGAAGCACCCAACAGGTCGCCATGCTATCCATTCCCTGTGGGTCATCCCCAGGCTCCCGACAGTAAAGGATTTTGTTCCCCAATTCTATCTGGCTAATAACTGCTAATGGATCTATCTTCCAGAAACTTGTCCAAACCTCTTTTAAACTCAGCTATACTGCTGGCCTTCCCCACCTCCTCTGGCAGTAAATTCCACAACCTAATTGTACGCTGAGTGAAAAAATACTTTATTTTGTCTGTTTTTACTCTGCCACCTGTGAGTTTCATGGAGTGTCCCCTAGTTTTAGTACTAGTTGAGAGGGTAAATAACTGTTCCCTGTTTACAAGTTCCACACCACTCATGATTTTATAGACCTCTATCATATCTCCTCTCAGCCGTCTCTTTTCCAAGCTGAAGAGCCCCAACCTATCAAGCCTCTCCTCATACAGGTGCTGTTCCATACCCTGGATCATTTTTGTTGCCCTTCTCTGTACCTTTTCTAGTTCCGCTATGTCTTTTTTGAGATGGGGCGACCAGAACTGCACACAATATTCAAGGTGCGGTCGCACCATTGATTTGTATAGAGGCATTATGACATCCTCAGTTTTATTCTCTATTCCCTTGCGAATAATTCCTAACATTCTATTTGCTTTTTTGACCGCTGCGGCACACTGGGCTGAGGATTTCAGTGTATTATCCACAATCACTCCCAGATCCTTTTCCTGAGTGGTAACTCCTAGCTTAGTACCCAGCATTGTGTACTCATAATTTGGATTATTTTTCCCAATGTGCATCACTTTGCACTTGTCCACATTAAATCTCATCTGCCATTTAGATGCCCAGGCACCCAGTCTTGTAAGATCTTGCTGCAGCTCCTCACAGTCTGCTCGTGTTCTGACTACTCTGAATAACTTGGTGTCATCTGCAAATTTGATCACCTCACTCTTAACACCCTTTTCCAGATCATTAATGAATACATTGAAAAGAACTGGTCCCAGTACAGATCCTTGGGGCACACCACTTTTTACATCCCTCCATTGTGAAAACTGGCCATTTAGTCCCACTCTTTGCTTCCTATCCTTTAACCAGCTACCAATCCATAGCAAAACACTACCTCCTATCCCATGGCTTTTTAATTTTCTCAAGAGTCGTTTATGTGGGACCTTATCAAAAGCTTTCTGGAAATCCAGGTACACTATATCTGCTGGGTCTCCCCTGTCCACATGCTTGTTTACGCCCTCAAAGAATTCCAAGAGATTAGTGAGGCATGACTTCCCTTTGCTAAATCCATGCTGACTCTTTGCCATTAAGCCATGTTTATCAATATGCCCAGTGATTCTGTTCTTAATGATAGTTTCCACCATTTTGCCCGGCACAGACGTCAAGCTTACCGGTCTGTAGTTTCCAGGATCACCTCTGGAACCCTTTTTAAATATTGGGGTTACATTTGCCACCCTCCAGTCCTCAGGTACAGTGCCAGATGCCAACGTTAGGTTACAAATTACTACTAGTAGGTTTGCAATTTCACATTTGAGTTCCTTCAGAACTCTGGGGTGAATACCATCTGGCCCTGGTGATTTGTTCGTATTAAGCTTGTCAATTTGCTCTAGAACCTCCTCCAGGGTCACGCTGATTTGTGACAGTTCATCCAATTCATCACCTATAAAGTAGGATTCCGGCGTGGGTATCTCCCCAACATTCTCCGCAACGAAGACCGAAGCAAAGAACTCGTTTAGCTTCTCTGCAATGTCCTTGTCCTCCCTGAGTGCCCCTTTTACTCCCTGGTCATCTAATGGCCCAACCAACTCCCTTCACAACTGACACATGTAAATACATTAGCCCCAGGACAGAAAAATACATCACCATATTTCCCATGTCTACCCCCCTATACCCTCCTGGACCTCTCTCTCACCAGGGTGATAGCCCACCAAGGATGGCCCTAAGCATGTGCAACATGTGCGGTTGCACATGCTTAGGGCCATCCTTGGTGGCCAAGGCCATGCCAGCCTAGGCCCTGCACCTAGGGGTAGCAGTCCTGGCAAATGTTTAAATTATGCAAATTAGGCCCCGTACCAAGACTTTGCCTCAAATGGTCCCGCAAATACTGGGGCCATCCCAGCCTACTGTAGCCCGCTTTGGCCCAGTCATGTGGGTTTTAATCCAGAATATGACCTCAGAGTTTTGAGGAGGTCAGAGTTCACCCAGGGTAATCCCAGGCTAACATCTGGCAGCACCTGTACTTGTGCAGGTGAGTTCCAGTCCAAAGTGTTACAAAGCGGGCCACTGTCATATCTGTTTTACTTTTTATCCAAAGTGTATACACATTTAAATAAAAGTTTTAGATAAATGCACAACACTCATTAAGATGGTCCCCAGAAATGCTTCACAAAAGTGAAGTGGGAATAGAATTGAGTAATAAGGCAGAATAAGTAGGATAAAGCAAACATTTCGGTATTCACTAATGGCTCACACTGTCTTAGATATCAAAATGTATTTGTATTGGCTGGAGGAGGGGAAGGAAGTGTTCATGAGAGACTCGGGTTATCTCTGATGTTTTAAAAAAGGTTAAAATTAGATATTCAACTTCCATCTGGACACCCAACAGAGGCGAGTACAAGATACTTGAAGCTTGAAAGAGTAGTTTGTCTAAAAAACATCCAGGTCATTTGTTATTCTATATTACACCTGTGTTGATATATGAAAATGACATAAGCTGCCTATGAAGACAGTGCAGGACAAAAGACATGTTTTTTTAAATAATACATTAACAACACACTACCTTAAAAGAGTCCATCAATCTAGAATCCTTTGAACACATTAAGAACATAAGAACATAAGAACTGCCATACTGGGTCAGACCAATGGTCCATCTAGCCCAGCGGGGTCAATTATGGTGGCTTGGGAGAAGCACCCAACAGGTCACAATGGGGGATCCATTCCCTGTTGTTTTCCCTCAGCTCCCGTCATGTTCCCTGATCCTGACTGACTAATAGCTGCTAATGGACCTATCTTCCAGAAACTTGTCCAAACCTCTTTTAAACTCAGCTGTAGTACTGGCCTTTACCACAGCCTCTGGCAGTAGATTCCACAACTCAATTATATGCTGAGTGGAAAAATAATATTTTTGAATTTGTTTTAAACTTGCCACCCATGAGTTTCATGGAGTGTCCCCTAGTTCTAATACTAGCTGAGAGGGTAAATAACTGCTCCTTGTTTATTAGTTCCACTCATGATTTTATAGACCTCTATCATATCTCCTCTCAGTCGTCTCTTCTCCAAGCTGAAGAGCCCCAACCTACCAAGCCTCTCCTCATACGGGAGCCCTTCCATGCCCTTGATCATTTTTGTTGCCCTTCTCTGTACCTTTTCTAGATCAGCTATGTCTTTTTTGAGATGGGGCGACCAGAACTGCACACAATATTCCAGGTGCGGTTGCACCATTGATTTGTATAGAGGCATTATGACATCCTCAGTTTTATTCTCTATCCCCTTCCGAATAATTCCTAACATTCTGTTTGCTTTTTTGACTGCTGCTGCGCACTGCGCTGTGGATTTCATTGTATTGTCCACAACCACCCCCAGATCCTTTTCCTGAGTGGTAACTCCTAGCTTAGTACCCAGCATTGTGTACACATAGTTTGGATTATTTTTCCCTATGTGCATCACTTTGCACTTGTCCACATTAAATCTCATTTGCTATTTAGATGCCCAGGCACCCAGTGTCATAAGATCAAATTGCAGTTCCTCACAGTCTGATCATGTTTTAACTACCTTGAATAACTTGGTGTCATCTGCAAATTTGATCACCTCACTCTTAACACCCTTTTCCAAATCATTAATAAATACATTAAACAGCCCCGGTCTCAATACAGATACCTGAGGCACACCACTTTTTATATCTCTCCATTGTGAAAACTGACCATTTAGTCCAGCCCTTTGCTTTCTATCTTTTAACCAGTTTTTGCCATAGTACAACACTACCTCCTATCCCATGACTTTTTAACTTTCTCAAGAGTCTCTCATGAGAGACCTTATCAAATGTTTTCTGGAAATCCAGGTACACTATATCTTTTGGGTCTCCCTTGTCCACATACTTATTTACACCCTCAAAGAATTCCAACAGGTTAATGAGGCATGACTTACCTTTACTAAATCCATGTTGACTCTTCCCCGTTATTCCTGTAATTCTGTCCTTAATGATGGTTTCCACCATTTTGCCCAGCACAGACGTCAAGCTTACTGGTCTGTAGTTTCCAGGATCACCTCGGGATCCCTTTTTATTTTATTTTTTAATGTATTTTTATTATTTTTCATAACTAGCAGTAACTCACATTTCATACAGACAGTAATAGATATGGACCGAGGCAAAATGCCCTTACAGCGATGGTCCAACCCTACAAATGTAAGTTACCCCCTTTTTTTAACTAAATTTTTGTTAAGCATAAGGTTACATTTTCTTTTTCCAGGTTCAACTGTTTTTGTAATATTTCCCATATGTTACTCCATACAGCGTAGAAGGATTCAAGTTCTTGATGAATTTCAGCATGAATACGTTCCAAGGTAAGTGTATACCAAATCCTGTGGATCCATTTCTTAAACGAAGGTCTTTTCTTTGATTTCCAGTTACAAATAATAGTATATATAGCTGCAATCCTTAGTTGTTGACTTGCTTGTCTCCGCTCCTTAATAACCTGTATCTCTGGAAAGATACCCAACAAAGCAAATGTAGGCTGGAATCGTATCTCCTGTTGAGCTTAATCATTCATGTGTGGCCAGATCTCCTTCCAAAACTCACTTATATATGGGCATGACCACCAGCAATGCATCCAAGTCCCTGGGGCTGCACACCCCTGCCAGCAATTATCAGGATATGCTGTATTCATTTTATGCAATTTATATGGGGTATAGTACAATCAGTATATAGTTTTTATTTGCGGTTGTCTAAGTGATAGCGATCTAGAGCCTTTATGCATGTTATCCCATATCTGTAACATCTCCTTTTTTTCTATTTTTATTTGCAGGTCTTCTTCCCACTGAGAGATGTACCCTGCATCAGGTAAGTTGTATAGATTACGTAGGACTTTATATAACTGAGATATTATGTGTGTTTGTGATGAATCTCCATATATTACTTTTTCCAGATCCGTCCTTTCTCTTATGTAGTGGGGTTTACTGTTCTTATTATTAAATTTGCTTTTTATTTTCATATAAGTGAAGGGGTCTGGCACCCTACCCATTTTTTCTTTAATGGTATCTATGGTTAATATTTCCTCCCCTACAAACAGATCTTTTGCTATTTTTAATCCTTTTGCTTCCCACTTCTTACTAACTGCCACCGGTATATCTACCCTCCTTGCCCAGCTTCCAAAAATTGGGGAGAAAGGGGATTTATTTTTTATCATCTCTGCTTTATTTGTACACTGTTCCCAGGTGTGAATTGCCATGCCAATGAACGGATGTTCCATATCAATTTGTTTTTTAACAAATATCCTCCATGAGTAGGGTTTTAAAGTCCTCTGTCTCACAGAGGCTTTTTTCCATCTGTATCCACTCAGGGATCTTGCTGCTGTGATACCAGTGTTTTATACCTCTGAGGACAGAAGCCCAGTTGTACAATTTAATATCTGGAGCAATCATACCTCCCTTTTCTTTTGAAGTGTATAGGATTGTTCTTCTAACTTTAGGTTTTTTTCTGTTCCATATAATTCTGGCAATAATTTTATTTATGGTGGAAAAGTATTGCTTAGGAATATGTATCGGTAAGGCCAGAGAAGTATACAATAATTTTGATAAAATTACCATCTTTATTAAATTCATTCTACCGGCCGAGGAAATTTGCAAGTTTTTCCAACCTGCTTCCTTTCCATTAACTGTTTCCTCTAGAGGGAGGAAGTTGAATTTATAAAGATTTTTAGGTTTTTTAGTAATATTGATACCTAAGTATTTTCGTGCTTTACTTTGTACACTGAATGGTGTGCATTTTTGTAACTCTACTCTAGAAAGTTTCTCCTCATTAAATATGAGCATTTGCGATTTTTCAACATTTATCTTATATCCTGAGACCGCCTCAAATTTTTCCACCATCTTTAACAAATTGGGCACTGTATTTGGTAGATCTGTGAGAAACAAAATCATATCGTCTGCATAAAGAGCTGTCTTATATTCTTCCTTTCCCATTTTTACCCCTTTAATATGCTGGGATTGTTTTATTGCTATAGCTAAGGGTTCTATTGCTATATCAAATAATAACAGCGACAGGGGACAACCCTGCCTTGTGCCTCGGGTTAAATTAAACTCTGGTGTTACTACCCCGTCCAATATTATTTTTGCCCTGGGTTCTTTATAAATTAATTTTATCTATTCTGTAAACTTGCCCTTCATTCCCATTTTTTCCATAGTATGTATCAAATATTTATGTTCCACATTTCAAATGCTTTCACAGTGTCTAAGGAGACCACTGCAGCTGGGGACTTATTTTTACGAATTTGGTGGATAATATTAATTACTTTTCTTATATTATCAATCCCTAACCGGCCCGCTATAAATCCAGACTGTTCTGGTGCGATGATATTTGGTATGATTGTCTCAATCTGTTGGCCAATATTTTTGTAAAAATCTTGGCATCAGTATTGATTAGGGAGATAGGATGAAAGCCGCTACATATTTCTACATTTATTCCCGGTTTTGGGCACAACATGATATGTGCCTCATTAAATGTTTTGGGCATTTCTTGTGTCTGTAAAAATGTATTAAACATTCTGGTTAGTATTGGGCTAATTTGTTCTTCAAATGTTTTGTAGAATTCTGTGGGGTAACCGTCGGGTCCGGATGCTTTGTTTTTTGGAAAAAAAATTATTACTGTTTTAACCTCTGTTATCTCTATAGCACTATTGAGGTATTCGTTTTGCTCCCTTGTAATTTTAGGTAACTGGATAGAGTTTAGAAAACTATCTTTATCTTCTTTTTTAGGATTCCTTGTCCTATAGATGTCTTCATAGAATTCCATAAAGCATCTTTCTTTTCCTTTTCCCATTAACATTATTGAGTCCTGTCTTTCTCTAATATATGGTATACTAGTTTTTTGTCTCTTTTTTTTTTTTACCAATCCAGCCAAAATTTTGTCTGCCTTATTGGCTTTGTCAAAATAATACGCCTTAGTGTATCTAATCCTAGATACCATCTGTTCTGTTTCTATTAAATTTATTTGGTTTTTTAATATAGCAATTTTCTCTGCATTGATTGCTGATTGCTTAGCTAAATGTTTAATTTGTAATAGTAGCTCGTTTACCTGTTTCTTTTTTTCTTTTTTTAGGTGTGCTTCTAAGGAAATGAACTGTCCCCTGATCACAGTCTTTGCCGCTTCCCACAACGTTATTGGCGATATCTCTGGCCCATCATTAAAATGAAGATATTCTGCTATTGCATTTTGTATCTGCTCTTTAATCCAGTTTTTGTTTAAATAAAGTTTCTTCATTGACCATCTTTGTGCGGTGATGTTTTTTTGTGTTTCCTCTTTTATCTCTGCTAGATAGCATTGTGGTCTGAGAAGGGAAGGATTTGGTTATAAGCTTGCATTCCATCCTTGAATAAATTTTGGTTTATTAAAATGTGATCAATTTTAGTGGACACTTTATGCGGATTAGAACAAAAGGTGAATTCCTGTTTTTTTGGATGGAGAACTCTCCATATGTCTATCCACTTGTATTTTTCTATTAGCTGAACAATTCTATTCTGTTGCTTATTTAATTAGTTTTTTGTAGATAGGTCCAAGGATGAAAGTGGGCAATTAAAGTCACCACACAACACTGCTTGTCCTATTATTTTTTGTTCTAAATTTGGTAACAGCTCTGCAAAGTAAGCTGCAGTGGTGTTGTTTGGTGCATATATAGAGCATATAGTGTATTGTTCTTGCCCTATTGATCCTTTTATTAATATCATCCTACCCTTCTCATCTCTTTCAATGCTCTGCGTTTGCCATTTTAATTTTGTTGATATCCCAATCGCTACTCCAGCTTTTTTTTTGTTTGCATTTGAAAAAAATACTTTATACCCCCTGTTAGCAAATCTATGATTGTCCTGCCTCAACAAATGAGTTTCTTGAATTGCGAAAATTTCTATCTGGTCTTTATGCAACAGCTGCCAGACCGTTTTTCTTTTTATTGGATTGTTCAATCCACATACATTAAAGGATAACAGTCTAACTCTATCCATCATCTCTCCTCAAGAGTTGTTTTTCCTTGTATTGACTTCTCCTGCTATCTTCGTATTTTATACCTTGCTTACTCTGCTTTTTTAGCTGAATCCTAGCTGTTCCACTTCTTTTGTACCTGGATAAACATACCATTAGTAAATCCCCTCTATTTTTTAACCAACAATAACCATTAAACTTTCCCTCCTTCCCACCCCACCCTCCTCCCTCTATAACTTCTTGCTTCCAATTCCTTTCATAAGACATTTAGATTTCCCCCCTATCTATAAATTCTACTTTAAACTTTTGTGGGGAGCTCCCTTATAGGAGTGACGTGCCCATGAGGCTCTTTGCATCCCCCCAGACCCTTTGCCATTCACATAAACCTTTCTTTTAAACATTCTTTTCTTTGTATAAACCTTTTTTTCAAAGTTAATTAAACCTTTTTTGCAGACCATTTACTGCATCCCTTCTTTTATCTAGTCATTGTTTGCTTTGTGGAGCCTTCAAAGTTCAGCCAAGCACTTTACAGGCCCTCTCTCTTGCACTTTTTCAATTTCTCCCTTCAGTCTTTAAAGTTTTTTGCCATATAGTTCTGTAGCTCCGGTAACTGAGAAAAAAGTCTTCTCCTTCCTTGATGGACAAACGAGAATCTTGCTGGGAAGAATATCTGGGCTCTTATATTTTTTTTATTAAAAGTTTCAAGCATGGGTTTCCAGGCCTTTCTCTTCTGTATGGTTTCATATGCTAGATCTGGATAAATAGAGATCCTTGCTCCTTGATAAATAATTTCTGTTGCCCCTCTGGCTGCCTTCACCAAGGCTTCTTTATCTGCAAATCTAAGCAGTTTGACTATAATTGCTCAGGGGGGGGGGGATTGCTCTTTAGGTTTAGGTCTCAGTGACCTGTGAGCTCTTTCCAATTCAATATGGTGCAATTCCTCCTTGTCAGGGAAAATTGTTTTGAATACATGCAGCAACAACTTACATGTACCTTCCACTTCTAATCACTCCGGCACCCCCATCACTCTCAAGTTATTGCACCTAGAGCGATTTTCCAGGTCCTCTATTTTTGCTTGCAGAGCAGACAGTTGTAACTCAGTTCTGGTAGTTCTCTGCTCTGAATTGTTTTCTCTGTCCTCCATATCACTTATTCTTTGTTCTGCAGTGTCCATTCTCTTATTAACACCCTCAATTTGTGTTCTCAAATCTCCCAATGCAGCAGTTATGGAGGAAATCCCGTCTTTATTTATAGCAAGATCCTTTTTTATTGATTTAAATAACTCCAGTACTTGCGTTAAGTTGTCTGGGTCCCGGGCTTCTTCCCTGCGTGCTGCGTTGGCCATTTCTTACATGCGGCCTCTCCTTTCCTTGTGCTTCGCCCAGGGAGGTAGTATTAATTGATTGTAGAGTCTGCTTCTCTTTTCTTTTCTAGGCTTATTCCTTTTTGCAGGTTTTCCCTTTACGTTAGGTTTTTTTATTTTTGCTCAATTGTGTTTTTTTCCCTTTATTTTGGCATCGGGTCCTGCGGGAGCACAGCCGTGCACGTCCTATAGCTCACACCTGCCCAGTCAGCCCACCGGGATCCCTTTTTAAATATCAAGGTTACATTTGCTCAGTGTTATCTTTTACGTATAGAGCCACCCCACCACCAACTCTATCTACTCTGTCATTCCAATATATTTTGTAGGGATGTGCGAACACGGTTCGGATGTTCGGAGTCTGGGGTGAACTTGGCCTGTTTGGATGACCGAACCAAACGTCCAAACCGAACAGCTGAAAAGTTCGGATGAGTTCGGATGAGTTCAGGGGTGGGGAAAATGTGACTTTGGGCAGGAAAAACATGTCTGGAAGGGGGAGGCAGCTGAGGAGCAGACTTCCTGGCACTAGGGGTGGTTTCAGGGCCAAATGTTACCGATACTGATTTTTTTCCCCGATTTCGGTATCGGTATCGATAGCGCTATTTTTGGATGTTCGGCCAAATTCCACCGGACCAAACAACCGAACTCGAACTCAGGTTTCAAACTGAATGACCAAACATCCGAACAGATTCTGTTCGCACATCCCTACTATTTTGTAGCCTGGTATTACAGAGTCCCATTGGTTATCCTTGTTCCACCATGTCTCTGTGATGCCTATAATGTCTAGATCTTCATTTAGCACCATACACTCTAATTCTCCCATCTTGCTTTTTAGGCTTCTAGCATTTGCATATAGACATTTATATGTATTATTTTTATTCTTCTTACTGTGCACATTATAGAGGACTGTATCAGGCACCCTGGAATTGTTATTTATATGTTCTCCAGTGAATTCCAACTGAAGTCTCTTAATTTTTATCCCTTTCTCAGTCTTAAGCAACTCTATCATCCTGCATAGATGCCACAGTCTGAACTGTGCACTCCCCAGTGCCCGTCGGCTTTCCCCCAGGTTCTAGTTTAAAAACTGCTCTATCACATATTTAATTTTTAGTGCCAGCAGCCGGGTTCCATTTTGGTTAAGGTGGAGCCCATCCTGTCTGTATAGGCTCTTCCCTCCACAGAAGGCTGCCAAGTTCCTGATAAATCTAAAGCCTTCTTCCTTGCACCATTGTCTCATCCAATTGTCTCAGCTAGTGCAGAATGCAGCGGCACATCTCATTATGGGGACGGGAAGGCAGGAGCACATAACACCTGTGCTCCGTACTCTGCACTGGTTGCCTATAGCGTACCGAGCCCAATTCAAGGTGCTAGTGATGATTTATAAAGCCCTACATGGTCTGGGACCCTCATACCTTGGGGACCGCCTCGCCCTCCATGCCTCAGAGCGATCCCTGCGGTCCACCTGGGGCACCTTTTTGGAGGTCCCCCATGTAAAGCGGGGGGCCACAATGGAGAAGGTGCTCGGTGGCCAGACCGAGGCTCTGGAATTCCCTCCTGGAGGAAGCCCGTCTGGCCCCAGGTCTGTTGGCATTTTGGCGAGCCTGCAAGACCTGGCTGTTTCCCCAGGCCTTCAGTGGGGAGGGTGAGAGGGGGGGATTGTATTTTTAAAACATTGTTTTAATTAATTTTACTGTGTGTTTTTATGCTGTAAGCCGCCCCAAGATGCCGTAGGCATGAGGGGGCAGCTAACAAATATTTATAAATAAATAAATAAATCCACGCATTGAGACATTGGAGCTCCACCTGCCTCTGGGGCCCTGCACATGGAACAGGCAGCACTTCTGAAAATGCTACCCTGGAGGTTGTGGACTTGAGTCTACTACCTAGAAACCTAAATTTGGCCTCCAGAACCTCCATCCTACATCTACCTATGTCATTGGTACCAACATGAACCATGACAACAGGTTCCTCCCCAGCACTCTCTAGGATTCCTTCTATGTGTCATGTGAGGTTCACTACCTTCACACCAGGCAGGCAAGTTACCATGCAGTCCTCGCGGCCACCAGCAACCCAGCTATCTACTTTCCTAATAATTGAATCCCCAACCACAGCTGTCCTATTTCCACCCTTCTGGGCACACACCCCTGGAGAAATATCCTTGGTGCGAGAGGATAACACATTACCCGGAAGGCAGGTCCCAGCTACGGGATTGCTTCCTGTCATTTCAGGTTTGTGCTCTCCTCCCTGGAGACCTCAACCCTCCAAAGCAGCACAGGGGCTGCCAGAGTGTAGGTGGGACTGTTCTACTATGTCCCTGAAGGACTCCTCTATATACCTCTCTGTCTGCCTCAGCTCCTCCAGCTCAGCCACTCTAGCCACCAGAGACCGTACATGTTCTCTGAGAGCTAGGAGCTCTTTGCAATGTGGAATTACCATTATACAGAATACTAGTCTAAACTAAAGGTATAGTGATGCAAGCAATTGAAGGCATTGGGCTATCTCTGCAATTCAGATCTGTGCGATTCTCCCTCACTACTTGGGAAATTAGTCTTCTTGAAGGGATAGAACTGACGGTCACATGGAGACTGGCAAAGCATGCTACTTTGCTTTTTTTGGGTTACACATCTAACTAGAGGCCAAGAATTTGATACACTACTAGTGTAGTGCAGCACCCAGTCATTATTAGTTTTAGCAAAGGCATATTTTGAAAGATTATTACATGCTTAATTTGAAGCACAAAGAGTAGTCTCAGTGAAAATAAGTATGTGAATAAGCATTTCCCAAATTCAGGTTAATTGAAACATACATTTCCACCAAATTAAACAAGTAATGTATTTATTTCCTCATTGCAGAAAAGCATTGTTGTTTGTCTATTATAAAGCATTATTGTTTGTCTATTATCAATTGTAAATGTTGTCACATTTTCACACACAATTTGTGTCATCAAATGACAATTAATTTGACAGAACCACAAAATGCTTGCACAAAATAAACTGAAAGATCAGGCGATCATATCCGTCATTTTGCTCAGAGTAGCATTTGTTTAATTAGAGTATTAAAACAAAAAAGTTGAAATTTGGAAAAGTTCACATTTATACTACTACTATTTTTATAAGCCAGCTATATGTATTGGGAAATACCTTAGAATAACTGGAGCAGAAAATTCATTATGTTTAGTTAAATAGTGAGGAAATCAAAATACTCTGATCATTTTGTTTTATAAGATAATTAATATAAATACTGCAGATACTATATCAGTGAACTGGAGCTGCTTATTCTAACTGTCTCAAATTAATGTTCCATACAGACATTCTGCCTGTGATTAATGTATCATAAAATTTAAAACTATTTAAATTAAATTACATTTTCATAAAATAAATCTGATCTTATTGTCTCCACACAATTGTTAAGACCACTCATTCTAACACCAGTACCATGGCTGATGGTGAAGATTAATAATACACAGAAAGATGTGTTAAGATGTTCTCTGCAACTAAACTATCAAGCCCCTCAAATTTTGTAATTCCTCAGTTTTGTAAAAGTAAGAATGGTGTTCACTTCAATTGTCTGAAAAATGTATGTTTGTTTGTTACTGGGGTTGTTGCTGAAGGTTCTACAATATGCCTCCTATTTTCAATACCCAACCAAATGCTGTTTCTGACGTGTAGAAATGAGTACTGCCAATTTACTGTAGTCACAATTAACCGACTCTATACACAAAACCCGTTTTGGTTAAAGAGAAAAAATAAGGCCCTTACAAATTCAGCCATGCTCCAATAAACATGCGAAGTGTAAGTTAAGGCTCTTGCATTAACTTCTGTACCATATAAGCAGTAAAGATGTTGTACAGTTTCACATATTGTGTTCACTTACAACTTAGTCTCGATGCACTCAAACGTTGACTTAATCTTTCAGCCCCCAAATTCTTTCTCTGCAACTTGGGGGAGGGACTGAAGATGAGGACAGAAGGGCATGAGCTTCCCCCTCATGCCCTCTATCCTTTCATTTGGGTTGGGGAGAATGGGGCAGCTGAGTAATGGCTCACAACCAACCCTCCCTTTTACCCACTAGTCCCCACTACCCTGCTAGAGAATCTAGGAGTCCTGGCTCCCACTCATGCTCCCCCTCTAATCTACTATGTCCCAACCCTTTAACAGAGAATTCAGGACTCCTGGCTTCCAGCCCCTCTACTCCACTCTAACAAGTAGGCTGTACTCCCTTGACAGACCACCCAACAGTCCTGGATCCCAGCCTGCTCTGCTCTTCCCTGCTCTCAAACTTGTAACAGACAAGTCAGGAGTCCTGGGTCCAAGTTTCCCCCTCACAGAGAACTCAAGAGTCCTGGGAAATACAATGTTTATGTATGTCTCATATGGAACAGAAGTAAGGTGTGTATGGAATGACCAAAACACAAAACAGGAGAGGAATTGGAACAACAGGAATCTGGGAAGGAGGCTATAGGGAGTCAAAGGATAGATTAGGTAAGCCATAGCTTTAGTAAGTAGGTACAATTAGAGCTGAAACTTGGTCCTCAGAAAACTTCGGGATTCACCGGGGATTCTGGCCCCTGGTTCCGAATTTCCAAGCTTTGATGTTCTGAGTATCAAGGCCGGTCCCTGTAAAACTTCGGAAAACTTTGGAAAATTCTATCAAATACTGGCGCCGTTACAGGGATGGTTGGAGTGACCCAGACTGTTAACCCAACTTCTCAGAGCTAGGAAATTAAACTTAGTGCCGTATTTTGTAGGAGGGGGGTATGGGATGGGACAGTTGAGTGATGGAAAAGCTACAGGACAGATTTTTGATTGGCTGGCAGTGGGGAAAACGCAATAAACATGGATCCCTGGTCATAATAGCCCAGAAGAAAGAAACATCTGGTGCAACTTCATGTGAGTCATGATCGGGAACGTGGTTGTACAGTCATTTCCCACCATTCACTTGGGTGAATTTGGCTGTGTGCTACACTACTGATCGGCTTGGGAGGGGAGATGGGTGCCTGGCTTGGCCTGTCCATAGGGACAATGATAGGGGTTACGTTTCCATCCACTATGCCAAGACTTTTTTTAAAAATAAGTTGCTGCAACACTGCTGCTGCTTGGCACCACAAGTAAGAGGGATCTCTCTGCCTGGGTCCACTTCCCCTTGCCTGGCCTGTTCAAGTTACCAGTGCAACACCAAATGCCATGCCATTTTAAAATTCTGCATGCTGAACTCTACTGCTGGACAGGGACTCCATGTGACCGTCCTGCGTGACCGCTCAGATCCAGGAGAGGCAGTACACTGATCAGCTGTTTCCAGTTCTGCAGCTCCTGGAAGTGGAACCCTGGGCGGTGGAAACAAGCCAGGTTCCACCACACCCCGATTAGTCTCTGTTTAGTGCTGGCTGGCAGAAGCAACACCAGTAAAGGGAGTCTGCGGCATGGCAGGCAGTCGACAGGACACACAGCTGATGATTTAGCTACAGCTAAATAGGCACCGTGGAAAGCAGAGCAGCTGCTCCGCTCCTATCCCTCTCATGCCCTGCCTCCCTCTCAGTCCAACAGTTGAGTTCAAAAGCCCCTCTTACCCTATCCCTCACTAGGAATCCACAACGTTATCGAGACTCCCATAGACTACATTGGTTTTCCTAAAGACACGATATGGAATTTAAAAATTCAAAACTAGAAAGAACTTCCAAGAAAACACCTCTTAATTACTTAGCAACAGTAAATACCAATGCAATCTTTCAAAATGAAGTTCTGACACCACCCCCTCAAAGAGTCTTAAACCGGAAGTAAGCACATTTTTTGCTCCAATTTTTCAACTGCAATAACATTTTTGTTTTTTGTACAATATACATTAAATTTGGACAGGTTGTACCCCATAGGCAAATGCTGCTCTCTGCTATATTTTACACAAGTAGGAGAAATTGTGCCAATTTTATAAACAATAGCATGTTCATGCTTTATAATGGAGAGTGCATACTGGTCTTAAATATGGAGTGACTGCTGCTGCTCCATAATTTGACTTTGTTAAACTTTTTTTTACAGCATTCTTTCTCCACATATGAGGGTTAATAAACTTCTTATAAGTTATCACATGGTAAATCAGTCTGTACTGCAGTAGCAAATGTGCAGAAAATATTAGATAAGCACAATACAAATTGAATAACTACAGCTATAATTTTAAAACTTGTTCATAGTTGTAGTGTTGCACTGACACCAAATATATGTCAAAAGAACAAGTGTTTTCATTCCATTAGCAATAGGAGTTGGGTTTTTACCCACAATCACAATGAAGACAACAATTTGTCAGAGGACGATATGCTGCTGTTACAGATCCACAAACCACTCATTGCAGAATCATCCCATTGAAGCCCAGTAAGTAGCTTGTGGATCGTGGCCTATGTTCTTAAATGCTATTGTCTTCTGAGCAACTGAAAAAGGAAGGCCAAAAATACAGCATTATAAATTACTATAACTGGAGAGTGTGCTGCTATATTTTCTTGTTAAATAAAAAGCTATACTCAAGGACAATGGGCATACATTTATTTTACAGGCTTTCATTGTACCAGAATTTCCTTCATAAAGAGTATTACCCAAATAACAGAAGAAGGAAGAAACAACTGACTGCCCATAATAGGGCCAAATTACTAAAAACTCTCAGCTAGATTTTGATCTTGACTCCCAGAGTGATTTTATAGTCAGTGGGCTCAATCCTAAACATACCTGTGCAGGAGTAAGCCGCATTTATTCCAATGAGACTTACACATGAGCAACTGTGTTTAGGATTGGGGCCTTTATCTACAAATTTTACATTTTTAACACTTTGACAAATATATCTACGGTATTTGCATGAGCAATATGTACTTACAGACGGACATTGTGTGGCCTAAATCTGATAACCAAATGTGCAGTTACCTAATTTGCCCAAACAATGCATGTGAGTTACCTAATTAACTTGTACAATGTTCACAGTTAAATGCGATTTTGCTGTTCTTGAAAATTTCATTGAGAATCGGCTTTTTGATAAGTTTTTCTGTTCTTGAAAATCACACGAGAATCTCAAAATAGCAAGAAAATAGTTTTCTCATGTGCAAAAGTGAGCACCAGGGCCACTGTGCACATGCACAGACCATTTTTTGGCTATTATTAAGATTCTTGAGATTTTTGTGAATTTCACCAGGATTGTGAGATTTTCATGAGAATGAATTTAATTCTCAGTTCAGCCCTAGTATTATGTACACAAATGGTAGAATGTCCCTTATTTGCAGGCACAGTTTTGAAAGCATCTTCAAAATTCTATCTTTTTGTATACAGTAGCTGAAGTCAAATGTTATTTATGAAAATATTTAAAATACAAAAGGAACAAAATGTTTTCCTCCGCCCCATGTCTAACAAATGTCTTGCTTCATGAATTGGATAATTCAAATTATGTACTCTGATAACTTGAATAATAACAGTTCATAGAGTATACTCGCCCAGCTAAAACATCAAACCTTTGCATGTATAAAAGATTTCTTGGCAGTAGGCAGTTAAAATACTGCATTATAATTGAATCCTCCAAGCTTGCAATGTAGTGCAGCAGTGCCCGATCCCCTACCTGCATTGTAAGCCCTCCTGCTCAGTTGAATGGCATTGAACAAGAGCGCTGTGTATGACAAGCTTGAAGCCCTGTGGGGCTTGAGTACAGGCAGGTGTAGTATTTTGTTTCCTGCTGTTCAGGTGAACTGAACAGTTATATGCAGGGACACTGTGCATTGCATTGCAAGCATGGAGGAAGACAGACAGACAGACAGACAGACAGTGCTTGAATAAAACTTTCACTTGTCCCATTTATTTAACTCTGCATAAGTTGAATTTCTGATAAGTCAAACTTCTAAAGAAGACTGTGGTGAAGCGCTGGGCAGCCCCACAGAGTTGGAGCATTTCATCACTGACTCACCTGGCCTGGCAATACAGGGCTTAATCCAGATACAGAGCAGAGGACGATCATGTGACCAGAGGGATCAGAGGGAGCTTGATAAGAGGGAGAGCAAGCCCAATCCAGGAGTTAGCTTGGTGACACTAGGAGAAGGAGCTCCAAAGCCAGCTGGAGCTACAGCTGCCTGGGATGTGGCCTGACCCTGACCCTGCCTGAGGTAGCAGGATAGGGGTGCAGGAAGGTCCTGGAGGACAGGGTCTTGGGCTAGTAGGGAGGGCCCTAAACCCAGTACCTTCAAAGAGACTCAGTAGTTGGGGCAAATGGGTCCCTAGGTCATGGGAATTGCCCATGGTAGTGGGGACCTTGGGACAGAGCTGACCTTAAATTGGGAGTAATCCAGGATCCCTAAATTGGAAGTTAAGGACTGGGGATAGGGAGGATGCCCAACCTCCAGGTGTAGTGAAAGAGCCCAAGGATGGAAATAGGAAACAGGGTGGGTGGTGGTTGGGTGACGCAACGTTCGATAGGGAGAAGGGGTTCTAATGCCCATGTACCACCTCTAAGGGTGAAGCCAAGAGGGTGATGTACTGCCGGAAAGGAAGAAGGCATCAAGGCGCTGATGTACCATCTCCAAGGCTGAAGCCAGAGGCTCATTGTCAGCAGTCCATGGTGTTAACAAATGTGTTGACGGGCTGCTTTGGCCCACTATGTCATGCTTTGGCCTGGACCTCACCTGCATGTTTGTGCAGGCACCACCAGATATTGGCCCAAATTGCCCCAGGCCATGTTGGTGGCTAGTCCGGGCTGTGATCCCAGAGACTTCTGGGGTCACAGTTTGGACTAAGGTCTTTCCAATTGGGCCAAAGCGGGCCACAGTGGGATATCATATTTGTGGCCTACCGTGACCCAGCCTGGATTGGGTCCACCATATTGGCCACACATCATGGCAGGGGGTGGGACGCTGGGCATAGTGTGGGGGCAGGGCTGGTTGGCCACACATTCATGCAGCTTGCTGCCCACCCTGGTGGCCTAGATGCTGGCACATTTGTTTGGCAACACAACCCAGTCCGGATCATGTCTGCGAGGCTTTTTTTTTCCTGTAGTGGGCTGGGTCGCCACTGGGCTGACATCATGTGTGTTAGCACCCCCAGTTGGAGAACCCCTCTGGAAGGGAGGCCATGGAAAGTGTAAGAACTCCATGGGCAGAGGCCTATGGCGAGACTCTCTCTCACTGGGAGCTAATTCCCCAAAGCATTATCAATGAGGAACAACTGCACCAGTGAAGGAGATGTCCCACAAAAGTACAACTGATGTGAGAGGAGACCTTCCCCTACCAGAAGGGAGAAACAGCCCAATGAAACCGGAACAAGTGAGTGGTGCTGGTCCTGCAAGAACTTATGGTTGGGCCTGGGCCATCATGCTTTATAAGTTCCCACAAAATTAATCTTAACAGGACTCTACTGTAAATAACTAAGATTTGTTATTTAGGTCTCTGAGGGATGAACTGTGGTGTCCTTGATCACATGAAGCAGTATTTACTCAGGCAAGAAGTGAGTGGGTCTACCACATAATAAATCACTAATATGAATTTAATTCTTGTAAAGTTATATTGTCTGTCTCCTCTGCAATGAAAAAAAATATTTTGGAATCTTGTTATTACACCTATTTTATATATGAAAGTAGCAACAGACCCTTGTCCCTTTCATAGTTTTGAAAAGTAGTGGTGCTTGCACCAGCATTTCCCCATCACTTTTTAGGATTATTTAAGACCTTTGGGGAATGTTTGAAATTTTTCAGGAGATTTCGGGACTGTTGTTTTGCATCAGTTTCCAACACGTTTGCATCACTTAGCTGGTATATAAAGCATAAGCTGCTAAGCATAGTTGGTAGCAGCTCAGTTCATGTTCCATTCAACCAGGTAAAGGTGGTAAGTTTCCTTGTCGCATAAATGTAGGCAAATGACAGGTTTCCATTGAAAACAGCATTTGTTGCAATTTGTCATTTCAGACCTATACTGGGCCCAGACGTTTGATGTCTACAGTCCAGAATCTAATATACTTTAGATACTCAAAACTTTGTAACGTAAGTAAAAAAAAGTTTGCTTTTAAGACAGCCAGTTCATTGAAAATATTTAATGCTAAGAACTTAGCCTGTGAACGTGTGTGTTGGTGGACACCAGAACAGGGGTTGTGAACCTGGTTCAAATCATCAGCCATAAAGATGAACACAAGAGGTGGGTCCCTCAGACCCAGCTCTGTTAGCTCAATACATATGGTCTTGAACAGGGGGTGGGGGGAAGGGTTCTGCCACGGGGTGAGACGGGGGGCCAGTACCTGAGGGATAGGGGAAATGGGGTGGGATGGGGGAGAGATCTCCCTCGCAGTCCTGGCAGGACGGCTGGGGAGGGAAGTTGGGGGGGCATCCTGGGGGGAGGGGGGAGGCACGGCTATTGGGGTCATGAGGATCATCTTGGGGCTATGGATGCCCCATCCTGTCCTATTTTGTGGGATCGGTTTCAGATGGTGTCGCCTGCCGATATGGAGTCCTTGTTGGGATCTATTCATATGACTACTTGAGAGCAAGATCCATTCCCCTGCTGGCTGGTGAAAGCTAGCCAGGAGACGTTATGGCCGTTGCTGGCTGGGGTGGTTAGTGCCTCCCTTCGGGAGGGCAAGTTGCCTGATTGCCTAAAGGAAACATTCTGTCCCCCCTCTTGTTTAACATCTATATGCAGTCGTTAGGGGAGATCGTGAGGGGGTTTCAGGGCATGCAGTGTCATCAGTATGCTGATGACACTCAGCTCTACATCTCCTTTTCCATAAACCCAGGCCATGCAGTCTCCTTATTTTCCAAAACCTGTCAGCTGTGGGGGCTTGGTTGAGGTAGAGCCATCTGCAATTGAATCCTGACAAGACGGAGGTGATGTTGGTGGACGAGGGCTTGGGGGACCTGGGGATGGTTGAATCGCCTCTTGTTGGGGGGGTGGGGAGTTTCGCCCTCCCATGGTCTCAAGTGCGGAGTCTGAGTGTGCTCCTCGATTTGCAGCTCAGCCTGGAATCCGTTTGTGGCCGTGGCGGGGAGTGCGTTTCAGCAGTTACATCTTGTCCAGCAGCTTCGGCCATATCTCTCAGACTCTGACCTTGCCACTGTCATCCATGCCTTCATCACCTCGAGGCTGGATTACTGCAATGCGCTCTATGTGGGGCTGCCCGAGAAGCTGGTCCAGAGGCTGCAGCTGGTGCAGAATGCTGCGGCCTGTCTCCTTACAGGAGCGTGTCGGTGGGAGCACATGACACCAGTGCTCTGGGCTCTGCACTGGCTGCCTATAAAGTACTGGGCCAGGTTCAAGGTTCTGGTTTTAACCTTTAAAGCCCTTCATGGCCTGGGTCCTGCTTATCTGCAGGACCGCCTCACTTCCCATTTGCCCGTGTGACCCTTGAGATTGTCCAAGGGAGCCTTTTTGGAGGTTCCCCGGGTGAGGCGGGTGGCCACCGATGTTAGATCTTTTTCAGTGGCTGTCCCTGTGCTGTGGAATTCGCTCCCGGAGGAGGCTTGGTTGGTTCCCACTCTCCTGCTGTTTCAGCGTGTATGTAAGACCTGGCTGTTCCATCAGGCTTTTGCGAGGGATAGGGGTGGGGGGGTGTTCCCCACATATTGTATTTTTAAATTGTTTAATTTTTTTTCTATTGTTTTTATTGAATGCTGTTCGCAGAATGCTGAGGACAGAAGGGGTGGGATATAAATTTTAAATAAATAAATGACGGGCCAGGGGAGATATGGTCTCGGGGGGGGGGGGGAGAGTGGGGTGGTGAGGCCAGACAGGTATCTGGTGTATGTCCCGCTTATCCCTTCCCCAGCAGATGAGCAAGCGGATCTTGGTCAGGGGGGCCTCAGCCTAGTTTTGGTGCTGTTGAACTCGAGGTTGGTGGCGAATAAGGCAACAACTGTCCAGGAGGTGATCCTGGACTGTGCCGCTGACCTCGCGTGTATCACGGAAACCTGGCTGGACAATAAATTGGGGCTTATTCTGGCTGATCTTGTTCTGGCCAGGTATTCCGTGCAGCACCAGTCACGGTTAGAGGGACGGGGGAGGGGGTGGTGTAGCTATGATTTTTAAGGAGGGGTGGTCTGTGAGGAGGTATCCAGTGCAGACCATGGTAGGCACTAAAAGTCTCCACCTTGTGTTCAGTTTGGCAGGGGACAGTTGGGGAGTGCTGCTGGTATACTGTGCACCTACCAGTACAGCATGCTCTGGCAGAGACTGTGTTGGAGGTGGTGTTGCGGTCTATAGTCCTGGGGGACTTCAACATCCACACCGACGCGGCACTCAGGGGAGCCAAGCATGAGTTCATGGCCACCATGGCAATCATGAGCCTGTCCCAGAGGGTCAACAGCCCGACATCTTGGAGGACATACCATGGACCTCATGTTTTGCACTGGCCTTGAGGCGGGTGCTCCATTAATGGGGGAGATATTAACTGTGCCCTTGTCATGAACAGATCATTTCCTCCTGCAGACCTCCCTTCTAGTACACGTCTGCCCCCAGCAGGGTGTGGAACCCATTAGGATGGTCCAGCCCCGGAGGCTGATGGACCCAGTGTGGTTTCTAGGTGCTCTGGGGGAGGTACCCTTCGACCTTGATGACTGTCTCATTGATGACCTCGTCAAGCTATTGAACACCTTGCTGATGGAGGCCATCAATCACACGGCTCCCAGGCGTCCATTGCCTGGGTGATGGCCCTGCAGGCCTCCTTGGTTCTCCGAGGAACTGCAGGTCCTGAAGCAAGAGGGGCAACAGTTGGAGCGACGGTGGTGTCGATCTCGAGCTGAAGCGGACAGATTGCGACATAGAGCTAGTTTACGAGCCTATGCCATGGCTATGTGGACAGCAAAGAGGTAGCTCATTGCTGCCCTCATAGCGTCCGTGAAATCCCGTCCGTCGGAGCTGTTCTGGGTTGTACAGGGGCTGGTCAGTCCAGCCTCCCTCAACATGGGGGTTGAGACATCATCCGCCCGCTGTGACATTTTTGCATATTATTTTGTGGAGAAAACCACTCGTATTCACCAAGACCTCGATGCCGCACTTAATGCAGTGGAGGCGGTAGAGGCTGAAGAAGCCCCGGCTTGTCTGGTTTTATGGGATCACTTTCAGTCGGTGACACCTGCTGACATGGTGGAGGTGCTGGGGGTTGTTCGAGCCACTTCTTACGAACTAGATTCATGCCCATCCTGGCTGGTTAAGAGCAACCAGGAGACAATGGGGCCATTGCTGGCCACGGTGGTCAACACCTCCCTGTGGGAGGACAGAGTGCCGGGCTGCCTCAAGGAGACAGTGGTATGGCCTCTGCTCAAGAAACCATCTCTTGATGTTGACTCCCCTGCCAGCTATCGGCCTGTCTGTAACCTTCCCTTTTTAGGGCAGGTTATTGAACGGGTAGTGGCTCAGCAGCTCCAAGGGCATCTCGACCATGTTGGTTATCTGGATCCTGCTCAGTTCTGCTTTCATTCGGGGCATGGCACTGAGACAGCATTGGTGACTTTGGTCGATGATCTCCGCCGTGAAAAGGATAAGGGTTGATTGACCCTTTTGGTCCTAATAGATCTGTCAGCTGCATTTGATACAGTTGACCATGAGATGCTGGTGATGCGCCTGTGGGACAGTGCGGGGGTGGGTGGGATCGTTCTTGAATGGTTCAGCTCATTCCTGACCAGAAGAATTCAGTGGGTGGTGTTTGGTGATAATTTTTCATCACACCGAGATCTCTCGTGTGGGGTCCCGCAGGGTTCTGTTTTGTCCCCTCTCCTGTTCAACGTGTACATGCAGCCACTCAGCGAGGTGATCAGGGGGTCTGAGGTGAGGTGTCATCAGTATGCGCATGACACCCAGCTGTACCTCTCATTTTCAACCGACCCAGACCCAGCTGTTTTGGTGCTTACCTGGTGTTTTGACAGCTGTGAGGGACTGGATGAAGGCTAATCGACTGCGACTGAACCCTGACAAGACGGAGGTGAAGTTAGTGAGTAAGTCGATGGAAATGATGCCCCCTTAAATTAAGGGGGTTTGTCCTCCACTGACTTCCCAGGTTCGGAACCTGGGGGTGCTCCTCGATGCACAGCTCCACCTGGATCTCCAGGTGGAGGCTGTGGTGAGGAGGAGTGCCTTCCACCAGTTACATCAGGTGTAACGTCTTTGGCCACTGGTTTCCGTTCCGAATCTGGCCACAATCATCCATGCTTTTATTACCTGTCAGTTAGACTACTGTAATGTGCTCTACGTGGGGATACCTACGGTGACGGCTTGGAAGTTGCAGCTGGTGCAGAATGTGGCGGCCCGGCTCTTGGTGGGGCTGGGCCACCGGGACCACATTACACCAGTGCTCTGATCTCTGCACTGGCTGCCAATAGTCTTCCAGGCCCAATTCAAAGTGTTGGTTTTAACCTATAAAGCCTTACACGACCTGGGCCCTGCGTATCTGCGAGACCGCCTCACTCCCCAGGTTCTAGATCGGCCCCTGTGGTCATCTGGGGGTGCCATGTTGGAGGTCCCCTGGGTTTCCTGGGGGCCATGCAGGACAGGGCATTCTCGGTGGCCACCCCGCGCCTTTGGAACTCCCTCCTGGTGGGGGCTCTGCCATGGAATTCAGTCCTCTGCTCTGCGACTTCATTAAGGAAATTTACTGCAGATTGGAGTGGGGATGCAGTATAAATCTGGTTCAATTGTGTGTGAGTGAAGGTGGTTCCTAACCCCAACATATGTATACTTGGCAAGAAAACAATGGTTAGGGTTGGCTCTGATCCATCTCAGACAGGGTCTGAATTAGGAAATTAGCACAAGGTTGGGTGTATATATTGTAGGACTCTGGTTTGCCCCTCTTAACATGGTCAAGAGTTTATACAGAAGTTTTCATTTTCAAAGCGGTATATAAGTTTCCAATAACATCACTCAGGGTTAGGTCACTTATCTTGTAAACCAAGATTCTTTTCAATATCCTTGCTTGGTATTTATGGATATTTATTCACTGGGAAAATGACCTCATTTTCAGATGACACGATCCACTTGAGGTTCCTTCCTACACATAGTTTTCAAACCTCTGCCTGATGGATTAAGGAGTTTTGTTAACAAGGTAGTTATTCTTCCTTACTCAAAAACTAATTTAAAAACTATGTTTACATGTATATAAAGATTTTACACATTCTGCATGAAGATAACATTTAAGTATGAATTACCTTTTTGGTAATGGTTCGAGATCTCAGTTGAGAATTTTTCTAAATGTACTATTTATAATGATTACTGTTTACTGTTAGTGTGCTGGTAAATCGGTATACCATGTTCCATATATCAATTTACCATGTACCACTTACCATGTACCATGTTTGTTCCGGTAATGTGCATGCACAAAATGGCCACCACAGCTGTTCAGTGCATGCAGAAATTCCAAGATGGCACTGGCAGTGTCACTGCCATTTTGCAAAAGGGCAGCCATTTTGTGCATGCACATTACTGGGACGAATGTGGTAAATGGTAAGCTGTACACAATAAATCATGGTAAACAGTAATCACAGTAAATGGTAAATTGACAAAAATTCTCGACTTAGAAAGTGTAGAGAACTAGGGGTTTTCTCGATTATTGATTCTCACTAAAATGAGCCGAGAATCGTGATTCTGAGTGAGAACTGAGCAAAAAAATCAAAATCAAGTTTCAGTCCTAGGCAGGATATTGTCTTAGCAAGTCCATGGAAGTGTATTAGAAAATAAAGCATGTCCACTTAAGGCAGCCTGCCATTAGTTTTCACTAAACAGAGCTCTGAGCTACATAGAGATTTTAAAATATACACTTCTATATCTAGCTATTATACTGTCACATTTCTGAAGAGTTTTTCAAGGAAAAAATTGTGGACAATGAGGGATACCAGGCAGTAATCTATTCAGTCATACATTTGCTTGTTAATCATAAAGCATGAAAGATAGCTGAACTAACTGGATGTGTTGATTATCAGCTCCATTGCCTTCAGCTGAAAAGAACTGTCAAATGTCATCAACTGTGAGCCTCTTTTCTACTACATCTTAAACTAGCAACAACTATTACCTCTAATAACTGCATCACTATTCTATACAGCTTGAAAGATTCATGAAACCGAGACTGATTAAACTGTCAATGATGACATCAGCAGTTTGTCAGAAAGAGTCTGAAAATAATCTGTCAGTAGCTGATGCTTGAACAAATGTTTCATCTTTTTTAATATCCAAGTGTATTTTGATGTTGTTTCTGAAGCTATCTCACAAAAGCCAAGAAGGAATATTCTACGTGGAACTGTATCTATATATTTCATTTTGCTGAAAGGCAAAGACTTTTTTTTAATTCTGTCAAACTAGTTTTAAAATAATTGGATATTTTTATGCATACAGGTCTATTTTTTCAGCTTTAGTTTGCTGTAATTTCATGTGTGTTTCTGCTTCTGTTTTAGGTTTTAAAATATTTTGTATTCTTAGAGACATAATATGAAATATATAAACAAATACTAATGTATGAAGGTACACTCGTATAGCAATTAAACCAAAAATAGCTGGTATATTGATTTCAGCTTAGACAATAAATACAATCAAGGTCAGTATGATCTTAGAGTGTCCTGAAAAATTAAATGGTCTAATTATTAAAACAGACTGGTTCAGCTGACTTTACTATTTGCTCCTTACAAAACAAAGAATCCATATAAACACAGCTATGTTCAAATATATATGCTTTGAGCAGTAAGATGGAACCAACTATATAAATGCTATCTGTTCTGGCAGAAATCGTGAAGGAGTCCACTTATCGGTTCTGTGAACTCCTCTCCAGAGGTGTAAGACTCCCAAAGAGAAACCATCCAATTTTTGCATATTACAAATAGTATACTTAAGAGAAATTAATACTATGGCATGGTCAGTCTCACCTGGGGTACATCCTGGCCAGTTAAGGTGCCACACAGATACTCGCTGAGAATTAGCTCTAACAGTCCTTTTAATTTCCACACATTCCTCCATGTACAAAGCGGCTACCTTCTAGCCTGGCATGCACCTTCCTCAGGTCAGAGGCCTCTTGTCAAGTCTCCACCAGTTCTCTGGGCTAGGCACCCTCCCTCTGGGTGTTTTTAGAGACATGCAACCACTCAGGTCAACCCATCAACTGCGCACCCAAATGTTTGTGTGAAGGTAGGTGGTGTGGGTGGAGGCGTGCTCCCGGGACCCATGCAGCACCCACTCATGGCACTCACGGGGCACCAGAAAAGTACCACATGTGGAAGAAGGGAAGAAAGTGTGTGAGGAGTGGTGCCCACACATCCTCTGCCCGTGTGAACTGGGGTGCCTACCTATGCCAGCAGACAGGTCCACAGGCTGGCCGTCTCCTCAGTCCCACCCACAGCCCTACCGGGAGCTTACTGGTGAGATCTTAAAGGACACATGTGAAATACAACATCATGTTGGCTCAAAGCACAAGCCTCCCTTGGGATGCATGAGAGAAGAGCTAATACCATGGAAAACAGCTGCTTAGACAGCAGCTTCCTGCATGGCCCACCCTTCCCCCATCAAAACCGGGGACTGCCACCAGCTACAGCAGCTGCACCAGCACCTGGGCAGGATGAGATTACTGACTGCTGCGGCTTCATGTTTCTATGGTGTCTGCAGCTGTGTCTCATGGCAGAGGGCGAGCAGCTGGGTGGGGCTTGGGGTGGGGAGTGTTTTCCGGGGGCGGGGGGAGGAGGGAAACAGCTGTCTGTATGAATGGTTTGCATGGCTGGTCCGTGGAGGCTGCCTGAGTGGGTGTGATTGCCACCCTGGGAGCCACCCATTGGAATCCCTCCCCACTCGCTCCACGTGTGGATGCTCTGTGGCTATTCCACTCAGCAGACACAGACATGCCCCCGCCCCCACCACTTGTGTAACAACACCCTCTGAAACCCAGAAAAACCTCAACATTCAGGCACAACCCTCTGAGCTTACGTCACTGAGGCAGAGCACCCCTCTCAGCTCCTGCCTCTGCCAGTGTCTCTGGCTGCTGCTTATTAGCAGCTCTCTCTGTTTGAGAGAGAACTCTGCCTACCTCCTAACAGGCTTCTCCAGCACCCAGTCTTGCTCGGACCTTTCACTCTGGGCTGGCACTGCCATGCCCAGTCCCAGCTGCCCTTCAATTACCCCCAGAGAAGCACCTTCTTCTATCCTAAAATGTCCCTCCTTAAAGGGCCAGTGGCTCACAGGAAATCTGTCCTGTTACAAATACATTTAAGAAAAATAAATATATTTTAATCAATTACCCATTTAAAAGACATGTACGTTTCTTCATAATATCCCATATTTTGTTCAATATTATTATTTAGTTATATAGCACCAGCAATGTTTCTGATGCTGAACAACTATGCTTAGAGGCAGTTCCCTGCCCTGAGGCAGCCTTGACTGCACAGTGTGTGAGGATCAGACCCCCAATAAGCCACACTACTCCAACTCTTTCCACCACCACATGCAGGTTTATTTATAGCACAGAGGTCCAAACAGTCCAAAATTCCAATATAAAGTTCAAAGCACTTATCACGAAGATACTTCGAGCTAAGATAAGCCAGTCCCTGGGCATCTGATCCTTTGCTCCCACCAAACTCTTCCCAAGCAATAACCTTGGCCCAGTTACAGAGCTCATTCTCTAGCCGCAGCCAGATGCATACTGATCCTCCAGCAGAGCCTTCCATGCTTTATATGCCCAGGAGGGGTATGGCCTGGTGAGGCAGCTCACTCCCTTAAAGGGACAGTCACGCCCAGTTCTCATCATGGCTTATCCACATCCTAGTTCTGCAGCCACTTAGGGCCAACTGTCACATAGACTAAGTGAGGTTAAGGCACACTATAGTAATGAAAAGATTAGTGATCTAAAGAAATCTGTCAGGCCAGGATTAAATCCTGCATCTGGTGCTTTATTAGCCACAGACCTCGCGTTCAACAGCAGCAGCTCTGAACAGAGGGACCTCAGACCTTGATCCATCCTCCCATCTGAGGGGGGGGGGGCAGGCTCTGGGAATAGGCACCAAGCACCTGAGTCCCCGAGCCATCCATACCCTTTGCCCTCCATGACCATACCTCCCTTGCCCCAGGACGATTCCCACGGCTGCTTCACCACCACCCCTCCACTCTAGCCCGACCCCAACTGCTGACTTCCCTGCCCAGGTCCCAGTGGAACCCCTCCCCCATTTCCCAATAAAACTGCCCCCCACTCTCCACTAGCTGCTGAAACCAAGTGGTCCCCTCCAAGATTTGCCCCCCGCCTCACACCAGGGTGCCCCACCTCAGAACTTCCCCCCTCCCTAACCGAATTCCCCCTCTCCCTCACTGGAGTTGAGGTCCCAATCACCCCACTGTTCCCCTTAATCTAATGGACTGGGGGACAGTCCCTAAAACTGGTAAAAAAACTAAAAATTACAATAAATTAAAATAATAATAATAATAATGAAAAAGCTTAGTTCCAGGCTGCACGTCCAAGTTGCCACAGCTACTGCAACAAGTCTGAGGGGCTTCTGGAGGGGGGGGCTCCCTACACCTCCTGGTCACCAAACAACCACCAAACGATCTGAACCCTACGGTCGCAGCCCTTTGGGCGGCCACCTAAGGGCTCCTCTTGCAGGCAGCAGCAGCTTTGTACCTGGGAGGAGGGGGAGGAGGAGAGGAAGGCTCCAATCAGGGAGACAGGTGGTGTCAATGATGTCCTCTTAAGCCTTAATGCACACCCCGCCAAGTCTGTGCAACCAAGAGGCCTGCATTAACCAATGTTGTGGAGGGTGAAGCAAAAGGACTTGGCAACAGAGTCGATGTAAGGTTTAAAGGAAAGGTGAGTATTGAAGACGAAGCCCAAGCTATGGGAGCAATGGAGGTCAGGAGGCGGGAGGGGATTGGGTCGAGAGGGCAGGTGCAGGGGTTGGAGGAAGAGAGCAAAGAGATTTCCTCAAGGGAGGATCAGTTGTGAGATGTTCGGGGGTTGTTTGAAGGCTAGAAGAGGTTGATTCAGGGAAGATTTGTCTTTGTCCCCATCAAGTACGGGTTGTAGCTGTTTAATGATGCCATGTATAGGTTCCTGTATGGGGTGGTAGGTGAAAACAAGGGGTGTGTGGTTAGACGGTTCTTTCTTTCTGTATTCCAACAGGTTTTCTTGAGGAATTTGGGTGGCTCATTCTATACAGAACATTGTATATTATATTCTAGTACAGAATGTTCTATGTGAATTAACTTTGGGCACCAGCCGTTGTCTGGGCTATTTGCCGGACTGAGGTGCCTCCCCCCCCCCCGCTTCACGGACAGCATAATTGCCAATCTACGGCTCTTCTCTGCTGCTGTCGCCACCGCTACAACATCACTGCCATCACTGTTGCCACCGGATCTGCTGCCGGACCCATTGCCCACTGCTGCCACCATCTGGAGCTATGCTGCCCGGCCCCAAAGGTATCAACTTCCCCCCTCCTCCATTTAGAGGAAGGGGTGGGGCCAGGGCATGCAGCTGGGACATTCGGGCCCGGTACGGCCAAAAGCAGCTTGTCACTCGATGGGTGTTGCAGGCGTGCACTGTAGGCAGTGCATAGCCCGTAGCGGGACTGAGGGATTAGGGGGCAGGAGGCGTCTATTTTTTAGTTTTGTGGTTTTAAGGTGTTTTAGTATTTATTTGTTTGTATTTATTATAAGCATTTTTTAGCCGCCCCCTCATGCCCACGGCATCTCAGGGCAGCTTACAACCAACAACACAATAAAATTCCATAAAATCAATATAAAAAATATAACTTCATCAATACATTTAAAAATATCATCCCATCCCCCCTCCCCAAACTACCCCATCCTCCCCTCAGAAGGCCTGGCCAAACAGCCAGGTCTTGCAGGCTCGACAAAATGGGGGTGGGGGGGACATATCCTCAACCTGCTGTTCTGTTCTGGCCTTGAGATGGGTGATCTGGTAGTGGGGGATGTGAAGGTCATGCCCTTGTCATGGACAGATCATTACCTCCTACAGGCCAGTCTCTCGGCACACCACCTCCAGAAGGGGAAGGGACCAGTTAGGTTAGACTGCCTCTGGAGGCTTATGGAACCTCAATGGTTCGAGGAGGCTCTGGGGGATTTAACCTTAGACCCTGATGGTCACTTGGTTGATGAACTTGTTCGGGCTTGGAACATCTTGCTCATGGAAGTCATTGACAGGGTGGTTCCGAGACGTCTCCTATCTCTGTCTCGTCACCGCAGGGCCCCTTGGTTTACCGAGGGGCTGCGGTGTATGAGGCTGGCAGGTAGGCGACTAGAGCGACGTTGGTGTTAGATTCATGCTGAATCCGACTGACCTCTCCGTAGGGCACATTTGCGGTCCTATGTTTAGGCTGTGAGGACAGCAAAGGAAGAGTTCTTTGCTGCCCTCATAGCATCTGCAAAGTCACGTCCAGCGGAGCTTTTCCTGGTGGTGCAGGGGCTGTTCAGTCTGGCATCCCTTCGCCTGGACGGGGACTTGTCCCAGGCCTGCTGTGAGGAGTTTGCCATCTACTTTGCAGACAAGATCGCTCGGATCCAGAGCAACTTGGACACTGGATTAGGGGAAGTGGAGGTGGAGCATGAGGCTATGGAGGCCCCGTCTGGTCCAGCTTCTTAGGATGAGTTTTAAGAAGTGACACCAGCCGATGCTGTGGGTGTTCTGGGATGTGTTAGAGCCACCAGTTGTGAATTAGATCCATGCCCGTCCTGGTTGATGAAGGCCTCTAGGAAGACATTGGGGATGGTGCTAGCGAGGGTAATCAATGTGTCCCTTCAGCCGGGAAGGCTGCCCCTGGTCTCAAGGAGGCCGTGGTGTGCCCCTGCTGAAGAAGCCATCTTTGAATGTGGACGCACTCGCCAGATACCGACCTGTCTCTAATCTTCCCTTTTTAGGGAAGGTTATAGAACGGGCAGTGGCACTGCAGCTCCAGGTGCATCTTGATGGCATCGGTTTCCTTGACCCATTTCAATCTGGGTTCTGCCCTGGCTATGGTACAGAGATGGCATTGGTGATCTTGGCGGATGATCTCCGCTGGGAGATGGACGCAGGACGCTCAACATTTTTGGTCCTGCTGGATCTCTCGGCCGCTTTTGATACAGTGGACCATGGGCTGCTGTTGAGACTATTGGGAGCTCTGGGGAGTCTGGATGGGACTGTCCTATTGTGAGCCCTGGGGGGTCTGGATGGGACTGTCCTTGAGTGGTTCCGCTCATTCCTCTCAGGGAGAAGCCAGCAGGTTGTCCTGGGGGCTGAATCTTCTAGCCCCCGGGCCCTGGAATGTGGCATTCTGCAAGGTTCCATTCTGTCTCCATTATTGTTTTATGTGTATATGCAGTCCTTAGGGGAGATTGTGAGAGGGTTTGGTGTGCGTTGCCACCAATATGCTGATTACACCCAGCTTTACCTCTCTTTTTCAACTGACCCAGGTTCTGCTGTCTCAGTATGTCAAGATTTAGGGAATTAGTTCTCTGGATCGGGGGACCCACACACCCTGGTTTGTAGATACGAGAGAGATTTAAATAGATGGGATCTTAATCATAGTTATAGATTTATTTAGTTGTTCACACATTTATAAAATCCAGTCTGTAATGATCCAGCAGCAGTTACCTAGATATACAATATCCCACACCCAAAGTCAGTCTTACATGTCTTGAAAGATCAAAATGGTGGATGTCATCTGTCAGGAGCAGGAGATAGATGATGGCCTGGTCTGGTCAAGTTGTAGGACTCCCTATGGAGGGGTCCGACTCCTGGAAAGGGTCAATAGCCCACGGACACCAAGTTAGATGCCAAGCGCTGAGACAATGTTCTGGTCTCTGCTTCAGTCCTTTATAGTGTTTTGGGGAGAAGACTTTCTTTAGTATGCATATTCCAGGGTGCTTGATTGTGCAATATGCTTGCTGGTATTCATTTTATGGAGTCTGGCTGTCATCTCCATTTCCCATCCATCTGGAGCCTGGGTGCTAATGGTCATATTAGCAGTTTGTTTGTTAGTCAGGGTGAGCACTTGATAACAGGACATCTTTTTCCCTCCCTTCAGGCAGGGAGCAGATATGCCTTTGTTATCTGTTCTGGTGCAAAAAGGGTGATGGTTGCTTGAATGACTGCTGCTTGTCAGTTGGCATCTCCCTGAGCAGGAACATCTCCTCCTTCCCCCTCCAGGCGTGAAGGAGATATTCTTCAGGGATGCCCCTTTTGTCATTCCAGCTGCGTTCGGTGTCTTGGGTTGCATATAAGCACCCTCTTATCAAGCACCTTTGTTTAGTCCTTGTCAGTGCTTTGTTCCAGGCTGAGTGCAGTTGGTCAGCAATATGATGTAAATCACTGGTCTTGCAAGACATGATGTGGTTGGGAGTTTGTGAAAGTCATGTGAGATTATTTCCCACACATAGCCTACCTGGCTATTTCTAGAAATCCTGCCTACTGGATCAGTACAGGTAATTCAGAGCTTTGGTACAATAGTTACATGCATTTTAAAATATGGTCATTGGTTCCAGTATATTAATTCTCATAGTATATTACATACTATCAAATCGAAACAAGTACTGTCCCAGTGTTTGGAGGCCGTGGCGGATTGGTTACGGCAGAGAAGACTGAAGCTCAATCCTGATAAGACAGAGGTGATGGTGTTGGGTAGGACGAAGGAGGTGTTGACTGCCCTCGTAGAGGGGGTCCGCCCTCCCATAGCTCAGCAGGTTTGGAGTCTGGGGGTATTGTTGGACTCAGATCTCCACCTGGATTGGCAGGTGGAGGCAGTGGCTAAAGCTGCCTTCCACCAGTTGTATCTGATGTGGAGGCTACGTCCATATTTATTTTATTTATTTTTATTTTATTTAAAACTTATATCCCACCCCTCCTGCCCAAAGGCAGCTCGGGGCGGTGAACACCATAAAAAATGAAACATATTCAACAATAAAACTTTTCTTTTTAAAACAACAAATTTTAAAACAAATAATAAAAACACACCATCCCTCCCAAACCCTACCCCCCCAAACACCTTACCCCTCCCCCTCACCAAAAGCCTGGTGGAACAGCCAGGTCTTACACAAACGTCAAAATGACAGGAGGGTGGGGGCCAACTGAGCCTCTTCCGGGAGTAAATTCCACAGCACAGGGGCAGCCACTGAAAAAGATCTCACATCAGTAGCCACCCATCTTGCCCGGGGAACCTTCAAAAAGGCCCCCACGGATGATCTCAGGGATCGCACGGGCACATGGGGAGTGAGGCGATCCTGCAGATAGGCAAGGTTCAGGCCGTGAAGGGCTTTGAAGGTCAAAACCAGCACCTTGAACTTAGCCTGTGCTTTATAGGCAGCCAGTGCAGAGCCTGGAGCACTGGTGTCATGTGATCCCTGCGGCCCGCCCCAGTAAGGAGACAGGCCATGGCATTCTGCACCAGCTGCAGTCTCTGGACCAGCTTCTCGGGCAGCCCCATGTAGAGCGTGTTGCAGTAATCCAGCCTCGAGGTGATGAAGGCATGGATAACAGTGACAAGGTCAGAGTCTGAGAGATACGGCTGAAGCCGCCGGACAAGATGTAACTGCCGAAACGCACTCCCCACCACGGCCACAACCTGAGATTCCAGGCTGAGCCGTGAATCGAGGAGCACACCCAGACTCCGTACCTGCGAGACCATGGGAGGGTGAACCCCTTCCCCCTCCACAGAGGAGATTCAACCACTCCCAGGTCCCCACAGGCCCTCACCCACCAACATCACCTCCATCTTGTCAGGATTCAGCTGCAGATGGCTCAGCCTCATCCAAGTCCCCACAGCCAACAGGCACAGGGAAAATAAAGAGACTTCATGGTCTGGGTGGATGGGAAAAGAGAGGTAGAGCTGAGTGTCACTATCATCAATGCCTTCATCACCTCGAGCTTGGACTACTGCAATGTGCTCTATGTGGGACTTCCCTTGATGCTGGTTCGGAGGCTGCAGCTAGTGCAGAATGCAGTGGCTCGTCTCCTTATGGAGATGGGCCAGCGGGAGCACATCATCCCCCGTGCTCTGCACGCTGCACTGGCTGCCTATAGCGTACCGAGCCAGATTCAAGGTATTGGTTTTAGCCTATAAGGCCCTACATGGTCTAGGTTCTTCATACCTCAGGGACCACCTCACCCTCCGCACCCCAGAACGACCCTTGCGATCCGCCGGGGGCACCTTCTTGGAGGTCCGCTGTGTAAAACGGTGGGCCACAATGGAGAGGGCATTCTCAGTGACCATACCGCGATTGTGGAACTCCCTCCAGGAGGAAGCCCGTCCGGCCCCATGTTTGTTGGCCTTCTGCCGGGCCTGCAAGACTTGGCTGTTCTCCCAGGCCTTCGGAGGAGGGGAGGGTGGGTTGGGATAATTAAAATGTGGGGGGTAGTATGGGTTTTTAGATGGGTTTTCAAATGTTTTTATTTGCTGTGTTTTATTGTTGTTTTATTTACTGCTTTTATGTTGTTCGTCACCCCGAGGTGCCATGGGCATGAGGGGGTGGCTTATAAATATAAACAAATAAATAAAATTAGTACTGTATTTATACAATTCTAGAGGGGGAAATCACACATGGAACACACTTTGTGATTTTTTTATATTTTGAAATCAGTTAATAACTAATTAATACCTTTTTATTTTGAAATGGTTTGCATGGCAGTAAGCACTTAAAAATAGCAATTAATGAAAAGGGGGGAGTTATATTGTAAGTATTAAATTACAACAGTAGATCAGCTGGACATCCTGTTGAAAGTATCAGTGTTTACAAGGTTTTTAAAAACAAAAACAAACAATCTACTGTGGTTTTTTCTAGTTATGTGGTTCTGTGCTAGAATAGAAAATATAATCTCACATTTTTATACTTGATGTTCAGAAATGTATTTGCTCCCAGTCTGGTTGTGTCCTATGGTACTATACATTTTTTTAAAGGGTTCAAATGCAAGAATCACCTTTAACTTCAGTAGAAACATGATCAGTCCCTTTAGCAGTGCTAAAGAGAAGACAAAAGCTAGACTAACAGAAAGAATTCACTATCTATAAAAACCAATTAAAAGATAAACATTTAATAACCAATCAATAGCCAATAAACATTCTGCAGCATTTACTCATTACACTGTTGTGACAGGGCATCAAAATCAGCAAATTAAACTGTCTGGGAGTTGGGACAATGCTCCCTGACCTTTAGATTGTGGGCAACACATTGCCTGATAGAGCTTCATGATTCCATTGTAGAAGCTGCTGGTATGGGGAGGGCTATGCAGGTATCCATTTCCCTCCTCCCTTTCTGGTGTCAAGATTTTGGTGGACACGGGACTAAAAACTAAAACTAATAATCTTCTTCTAGTCTCCAAACATAGAAAAGTCACCACAGGACAGCTTTAAAATGCTTTGGGCGTCATTACTGTATTGCCACAATCTAGCAATTCTAAATTAATTCTAATTCACTTTTAGGGTGTACTTGCAAATCTCTTAGTCATCAGTTCAATTTCTCGGAAAACAATGGTTGGCTTTTTGAGGAACATTTGACAAATTATATCACCGTAACAATTGAAATGTCCTGCAACTAGTTTAACAACTCATTGTTAAATCTGATAGTGTGATGTCTGAGCATTTAAGAACTGGTCAAAAAACAAGTATAAAGCACTTATTTGTCCAAATGAACCCATAATGAATTCACTGATCTTTTGTCCAAGAAGATGAAAACCACATTCTACAACTGGCACATAAAGCCAAGTATTCTTCTATCATGCTTGACTGCACCTGTGATATTAGCAGTGTAGAACAAATTGCCAATGCAGTCATTTTGTCACATGCCCAGTGAGTGAGCAAATGAAAATCCATTAACATTTTCATGGGTTTACTTCAGTAACCTAGGGAATCAGAACTTCTGGAAGTATTACTGGATAAGGTGAATGAGATGGGTTTTCTTCCACACGTTATAGGAGGAGAAGGTTACGCTACTGGCTTGAAAACTAAAGGCAGCATGCAAGGTTTCAAAAGTGAATACTGGATAAAAATCTGTATGCATTCTTTTTTTCCATGAAACTCCTATTCCATCCAATCAAGTTAGATAGCGTTTGCTTTTCCTAGTCCTGGACACATCAAAAGATCCTATGAGTAGACAAGAAGCTGGAGCAATATCAGAAAAGATGGTGAAATTAACGTTCTTATGCACCTTTTCCATGTGCCGGGTACTAAGGAAAACTATTTAATTTATGACTACACCAGCGAAATGATGAGGCTGACAATTATTTTGGATGAAAAATTGGCCACACCCTTTATTTAACATTAGGTATCCAGCTGAACAAAACACAGGAAAAACAGGGTAAACAGGGGTAAGCTCCTAGTAAACTCCCCCAGGGGACAATGTGACTATCCTCCCCCATTCCAGGGGACAAAGGCATGGTATAGAATGCAAACCATTGCCTTGCATCAGGTCCAACATGTGGGAAGCCTGTGAACCACCTCCTGCCTCTATTAGGCAAGGAGGGGAGGAAGTAATTATGCCTCACCCTTACCAGATCACACAGCCTAAATAAGTATGCTGCACACACCAAACCCCTTCGGGTGTAGCATGCTGGAACTGCTCAAGTCTACAAGGTCACCCTCACAAACATCTCAAAGGGATGAATAACTACTATTGTCCTTGATGACTCATTAATAAATATACATTGTTCCTAATGACAAGAGTGCTACAACTAACTAACACACCATCCCAGTCTAAACTTTCCAAGCTGAATGCTATAAACAGCAATACAACCAGATGTAGATACTGTGTGAAAAGCAAAAAACTCAACCACCCCTTCTTCCAATCCAGGTAATTGAGAAAACTCCTTTCCAACCCCAATTAAGGTGGTTCACAATTTTGTGCGCAGTATGAAATTCAAAAGTGGGTGGGATGTTTCACTCAGTTAAACTGCTGCTCCAAAGTCTGCTCCAGGATGTACAGTTCATAAAACAAAAAAGGGGGAACTCCGCATCTTGTGAGAGCTTCCCGCTTTTAAGGTGGAAAACTCAGTCCAACAGTCCTCTACACACCCCTCCCTCCACTGGCAGCTGGGGGGAGGTAGGGAACACACCATCTTTGGAGAAGCTCTCCATGTTGCTTCCACCCCCCCACCATCTTGTTGCCAGGTAAGGGGGGTGGGCGTAAACCCAACCATTTCAATGGGAGGGTGGTATGTTATGCTATGTGTTTGAATTTATTTTTTTTACCTGCCAGGAGCTCTTGGCACAGGACAAAATGAAACAAACAAATAAATCAATTTGTTAGCAAAGCCAAATTTTGATCTTTAACCAACTGTCAATGTACTCCAGTGATACCAGACCTTTTCTGGAAGAAGTATGCCCTCGTGAAGTTTTTTGATAAGTCATTGAAGCAAAGCAATTTACTCATGTGACATGTATTTTCCCTGAATTTAAGCCAACAATTTGGGTGAGCACTCAAATCATAAATATGTAATTTAGGTATGAAACTGAACCCACACAAGTTCTTGAACTCAAGCATAAAATGAAGACTTTTATTCCATATTGGACGCAAAGGGTATTTTCAGAAGTGACGAGATCACGTTCAACCACGGTGGATTCCCACCGGACGAGAAAGGTCTCGTCATGTCTGAAGGGTGAATGGAAGTCCCCCCCCAGATGTTCATCCCCGTCAATCGTAGCAGGGAATCACATTCACCACGCGATCGGCGGAAACGGCGGGGCCGGCCCCAATCGCGTGGTGAATGTGATTCCCTGCTGCGATGAAGGGGCTCATCTCGTCTGGACGGCTACCACAGTCCAGAATCCGCAGCGGGATTCTGGGCCGTGGTCAATTTGGGCGAGCGCTGAGGCCACATTGGCCGTGGCACCCACCCGTCTCCCCAGAGGGCGGGGGGCGAGGGAGCATGGGGGAGTGGGGCCGTGCAACTGCACGTTGCATTGCACGGCCCCTCCCCCTCCCCGATTCCCCATCTGTTGGACATGCCGGTGTGATCCCGGAAGGGAATCCCCGCGGTAATTCCGTGCCGGGGCGACTGGCTCCCCGTCACGTCTGAAATCACCTAAAATCTACATCTGAGTACGAGATCCGAACAGCAAAGTGAACTCAGCCAATATTTTCACTTTATGTGAAAGTGATTAATCTGTTGTGAACCTGCACACGTAGGCTTGAACATGTCCCGTGGAATATGCAAAGGGGATTGCTGACAGGAATGAGTTTGTCAAGATTTGGAAGGAGATTTGCAAGAGGTAGATGTACCACGCCTCTGATACACCCTTCTTCCTTTCTCATGTGTCAGATTATTTCCTTTCGCTTTACACTCGGTCTGTGTCTACTCCTTGGCTTTCTCATCCTGCTTTAGGTGTTTGGTCGACTCCCCTTTACTCCCCTTTACATATTTTCTCCTACTCCTTCACCCTATTGTCTGACCCATCTCCATTTCCACACTCCTGCCTCATATTTTCACCCCAACCATAGGTCCTCCTTGTCTTGCTGCTCAAACAACATCCATCCAACCGCCTGTTCCTTCCACCCCTTCCCCACACCTCTCTAGGAGCTCTCTCTGTATCCTGTCCCCAAGGTTTGCCACTAACCCTCACACCCAACCTCCCCATTTCTCGTTGATGCCTTGGAGGGCCAAATATTTGAAAGTTAAAGAGTTCCAATTTGTCTCATATAAGGTAACTGAAAATAAGATTGGGAATCCTAGGCTTATGATATCTTCAAGAATATTTTTTTCCTTTGCTGCTCTGATTTTTTTCTTCTTGCTTATTACCTCAGGCTTTTGTTTTATTCTCTCATGATAAAATATTGGTGCCAAATGCTAATGAGAAATACGAATCATTTTTATCTTAATATTTTCCACAAAAAAGGACCCAGCTGCTATATTGATTCATTTTGAGATTTTCAAAGTTTCCAAAGACGTTTCATTACAATAAAGTTCTCTTCTTTTATAATTCAAAGAATATACACTTGTGCAACCTGATACTTCTTAAGGTTGTCACCCTCCTGCAGAGCTAAGTGAATTTCCTGAAGCAAAGTTATATGCATCTTTTCACTTTAGAGGAAGGTTAAGATGAAGAACATTTTATATGTAGTCAAGCCTTAGTTAATTCTTTTTTTTTCTTTAAAGGAAAAACAGTAAAATATTAAAACAAGGCACAAAAGGAATTTAGCAATAATCTTTTCAATTTCAATTTTATTTAATTATTGGCTAAGTGAAGTGAGACCTTATAACTCAGCTCTACTACATCCTTTTGTTTGTTTACAATGCCATCATTTTAAAGACTGTGTCTCATCAGTTGAAAAGTTTTAGGGAAAGTTCTGGGCATCAAAGTTCAGCCCTGCCACTGAAGCTACCAAGGTCATCATGGGTGCAGAGGTCTGGCTGACTAGACATGTGTTCTTTACTGAGGCTACATCCTTTTAAAGAACCATTTACCCCATGTGGGGGGTAAGCGGTACCCAGCTTAGGGGACAGGGATGGTTTGGGGATGCCTCTGTTGGTATGTCATATTGTGGCAAACACTTATTAAAATTGTGGCCCTGTTTAAAACAAGTCATATCTGTGCTTTCCTTCTGCCTGCCCATAGTAATTGAGCCTCCTTCGTTCTTCCAACAGACATGCACACAATGCAGCTGAATCACAAAGTGTATTGAACAGGAAAGAATACTGAACAGAAAAAAGAGAATTTGAATCAAGAAATAATTCAGTCAACATTAGCAAGTATTCATTCAAATACGTCTTTAATTGGAGAGTGGGTGTTAGTCAGTCTCTTGCTTAAATTGAGTCCTTCTTAAGAGAAAAGAGGATAACTTGGTGGATTTTCCTTTTTACATGTGAAAGGAAAGAGGTTGATTTTATTCTGCACTCAGCCATCAGTCCCATTGTCACTTCTGCTGCTGGCAGTCATACAGACAACCAAGAGAAAAAGAGAGAGATTGGTAAAGGTGGGTGGTAAGACTGGGTAAAGATCAGGTGGAAAGTGGCTCCCTGTTGCAACCATTAGGTGTAGGCTTTGATGAGGCAAGCTAAGCAGGTGAGTTTGGCAGACACCACACTTGGATCCAGCTCACTTCTCTGGTGAGGAAAATCATCTCACTGGTTGCAGTCCTGCTCAGTCACTGATTTCCCTCAAGATGGTATGATTGGCTGGCCATCTCTCCTTGTCATGTTGGCAGAGATGTTGGTTCGGGCCTTAGGAACAAGTCAAAGAAGCCAGAAGAGACAAGTGATGGGAACTGAGAATACACTGGAGGAATGGGAAGACTATCCAGATCGACGAGTCTAGTGATGATTTGCCACTCCCTACAGGTCTACAAGCTTCACAAATGGTAGTGTAAGTTCCTGAAGCACAGCCAAGGTCCTTAAGCCTCTCAAGAATCCAGGCATGAGTTCTTTCTCTCTTTGACACTGCCCCCAAAAGTTGAAAATTTTAAAATTTCAGAAGATATAATAAAGGGTGGAAAATAGGCCTGCCTTTTCATTAACTTAAACTTACTAAGTCTAGTTTCTACATCCAAATTTGTCAACTCATTTAAGACACTACCACTCTGGTGCTTTTCCAGTTAAGTTAGACTTCTTTTCATTTGAAAGCCCCCTTTCCTTGGTGTTTCTTCCAATATGCTGATGGTCATATAAGGCTGGTAAGTTCCCAAGTCTTGTAAGTCAATGCATTAAGAATGCATTGCTTCTCATACGTGCACCAACAAGAATGCAGAAAGGTCATTTACTGCTAATAGGAAAGACAAGAAGCAACCTAATTGTTTATTACCTAGAAAAAAAACCTTTGATTTAAGAAGCTTGTTAAGGCGGCATTATAAGTTATACTCAAACGTTAACATGACAGTAAATTGTATGTTAAGGCAACTTTATTAAATATCAGACCAATCTATACATTTTTCTTTTCTTATTCATTAATAAAAAAATGATGACAACTGAAATTAAGCTGCATATGTGTGGTATGGTGACTGAACATTGGAGTTTGCTGAAAATTGGATAACCCCAAATAGTTTTGCCCATGAGATTTCTTCACAAACGACATAAACTTCCATGGCAAGATCCCTCTGGGGTCAAGATATTGGTCAAGCCTGAAGGAGTCCGTGTGACAGAAAAGAACCCAACTGCTATATTTATTCATTTTGAGATTTTCAAAGCTCCCAAAAACATTTCATTAGAATAAAGTTCTCTCCTTTCATAATTTAAAGAATATATACTTGTGCAACTTAATACTTCTTAAGGTTCCACAGCATTCTACAGCAGCCAGACAGTGGGGCTGATCCCAAGCCCCATGGGTCCCACGTACACACATGCATGGTTTCCACGAGGCACAATGTGCCTGCAGTGGAGGTGTACATGCACGGCTGTACATGGGATTTATGGGGCATGGGATTGGCCCCACCAAAAGATATAAAAACAAAACACTTCATATATTATTCAAGCCTAAATTTGTATATGAACTAAATATTTATAAATTAATCAAATTATTATTATTATTATTTTGCTCATATAAAAGGCTTTTCAGTGTCAAGTCTCCTATTTTAGTAGCTTGTTTTGCTGACAACAAAAAGGTTAACAAAAGATACAGTACATCCTCAGAGCTATAACTGACCTCTTGGAATCTAAACTTTGGTTTGTTGATTACAGTGAAGGGTTCATAATAGTGACAAGACAATTAAAATGGCAGTCACTGACAATCAAAATGCCAGAGGAACCTGCCCAGCTCATTATACCCAAATTTCAGATATAATGAAGGGCATTATTGAGAGAGTGCAGTGTACAAAATAGACCTCATTGCCAATTTATAAACATTTTTCAATTAACAGGTTAATTATCAAAGTGGAAACAAGTTAAATTATTGCAAAACACTTTTTAAGTGCATCAAACAAAGTATGAAAGGCTACCTTGGACATTAAAAGGGAGATTGGTGAATGGCTTCCAGTAACCACTTAAAGAGACAACTCAGGGACACAGCATTTATCTGGTATAGATTAGAAGAATCCAAAATGAAGAAGATCTGGATTAAAGTGGTTATACTGCACTTTTTCTGTCCCCTTTATATCACTAGGCTGAACACCACTCCATTACATCCAAAAAAACTGTGACTTGCAAATTAGACAAAGGGCATTTTCAGACAAGACACCCTCCATCCATCCACCCACTCACTATACATGTTGAAGGGCTGCAATGTTGCCCTATGGATGCCCTGTAACATGTATAGTGGGTGGGGAGTGTGTAAGGAGTGTCTTCTTTGAAAAAGGTCCAAATGGAAAGTGTGGTAAATTGCTTTATTGCCTGTGATTTATAAGAATGCTTCATTCAGCACTGGGAGTGGGAACAGGAAGGAGAGGAGAATGAAGCCAGAAGAATCCAGGGCAGCTAGTAATTCCCTGAAACAAGGGATGGGCATTGACTGGCAGCTAGTTGGTGGGGAGAGGGCTGGGTTGAGCTTTTATGGAGGTAAGCAGCTGAGAGTGAATAAACTGGGGTTGAGTAATATGAAAAAATGTACCTTGCTCTAGTAGGCAATTTCTTTTGATTTTAGCCTGGGCTCTAATTAGCTGCAAATTATGAACTCAGTCTATAGAAGTAGCAAAGTGTGTGACTAGTACTTCATTCACATGACATTAGTATTTTAAAAAATATGTTTTCAGTCTGTAAAGAAGCATACCATGTAAGGAGAGGCATATACCTCATCCTTAGGCAAACTCATTGCCTCCCATGGCTTCCAATACCACCTTTATGCTGATGACACTCAACTCTATCTCTCTACTCCCTCTCTCTCTCCCTCTGTTCAAGCTCGTCTCATCAACTGTCTCTCTGACATCTCTACCTGGATGTCTCAACGTCAACTCAAACTCAACATGGCTAAAACTGAACTCCTTATCTTCCCCCCTCATCCTTCCTCTCCTTCCTCACTGTCAATAACTATTGATGGAGTCACCATCCTGCCTGTCCCCCAAGCCCGTAGCCTAGGCTTCATCTTTGACTCAGCCCTTTCTTTTAAACCCTACATTGACTCTGTTGCTAAATCCTGTCGCTTCTCCCTCCATAACATTGCTAAGATTCGCCCTTTTCTCTCTGTCTCGTCTGCCAAAACTCTTGTTCATGCTCTGGTCATCTCTCGCCTCGATTACTGTAACCTCCTTCTCACTGGCCTTCCCCGGTCTCACCTTTCTCCCCTCATCTCTGTCCAAAACTCTGCTGCCAGGGTCATCTACCTCGCCAGTCGCTTCGACCATGTGCAGCCCCTCCTCTCTTCGCTTCACTGGCTTCCCCTTCCTGAACGAATCCTGCACAAGCTCCTAGTCTTCACCTATAAAGCTCTTCACAACCTTGCTCCCCCCTACCTCTCTGCACTTATCGCCCTCCATACTCCAGCCCGTGCACTTCGCTCCTCCTCTGTCCCTTCTCTCACCCTTCCACGCCTTCCCTGCTCCCCTAAGCGCCTTCGTCCCTTCTCACTTGCTGCCCCCCATGCCTGGAACTCCCTCCCTGTCCACATCCGCCTTGCCCCCTCCCTTCATACCTTCAAATCTCTCCTTAAAACTCACCTCTTTCGCTCTGCTCTGTCTGACTCTTTATCCTGCTGAGCCACTATTCCTATACCTACGATCGGTTTACCCTTATCCTTGCAACATGGACCTGCCTGCTGTCATTCTCATCGTAACCAAGCCAAGTACGTGCACTTGAGACCTCGCATCTTCATGAATGTTAGACCCCTTGTCTCTCCCTCTGTTCCCCTTCCTAAGTCTCTCCCCCAGCTCCTGTGTCTCAGATTGTAAGCCCTAGGGGCAGGGACCATGTCTATTTTATTACTTTGTAAAGTGCCAGTACACTGCTGGTGCTATATAAATGTTTGTTAATAATAAATAATAATAATGAGATGGCAACTGTAAAACAACTACTTGTATTTACCAATTTAAAGACAAGCTATCAGTCAAACAACAGTTTAAGAATGGTATCATTCTAGTTTTATTGACAATTATTTTGATTTTATAATCACACTTTGATTTCCTATCACTTGTTGCTGTGTGCCACTCTTTCCATAAAAATAATCATAAGTACAGATAAAAAGCGATAGGTAATTGTTTCAGAAAGATTTCATTCAGAAATTTACAGGACTTCCTTAACTACTTCCACCCTTTCCACATGATGTATTTCTAGTGCATGCAAAACAATTCTGAAAAAAACAACCAAAAAAACCACAAAAAAACAAAAGTTTGGAATGAAAATGAAAATTTGGGAAATATTTTTTTTTTTTTACAAAAAATATTGCCAAATTTCAGAAGGGTTGGATAAAGGGTCCCAACATTACAAGAATCATGGTTTGTGATGCATTTCTGCCTATAACATCTTTGCTTCCCATTCAATTTGGATGCAATTTGTAAAGCTTGTATTACTCACACAAGGGATAATTCCTTCATTCACAATGATTGGATAAGGGGTTCCTATTATATAAGCAAGGTAACTTTCATGGTTTCCACACACATTTCCAGATGAAATGTCTTTGTTTTAAATCCTATTTGGATGAAATTAGGACAGAGTGTACCTCTCACTCAAGGGATAATTCCTGACAAATTTCAGAAATATTGGATAAAAGATCCTGATTTTATAAGCAATTGAACATTTGTGATCTTAATAGAAGTCATGCAAATACTAGTCCTGAAAATTTTGGGACAAAGATGAAAATTTCAGGTCACAACTGGAATTTCAGGCAGCTAGGCAGAGGAGAGGGTGAATCAGCCCAACAATCAAGAGACATGATTGACACATCCACTGGGCTACAGTGATAGCTTATGCCCTTTATAAACTAAACTAAACATCCAGAGTGGACAATTGGCATCCCAAACACATCCTGCAGCACTGTGAAAGAGGACATAAGAGAATCCCTTATTGGATCTTTCCTAAGTAGATGCCTCCAGCTTCCCAGTAACAAGCAGCGAGGTTGGTGTTGGCAGAGCACAGAATTGACATTTCTTCTGACCAAGTGGCATCACAAACCCAACTTGTACTGCTCCATGACCAAGCTCCCCCTTACCTCTCGGACCTAATCGCCCTACGCGCTCCTGCGCGCGCTCTCCGCTCTTCCTCTGTCCCCTCCCTCGCTCTCCCTCGTTTCTCCTGCTCGCCCAACCGCCTTCGTCCCTTCTCCCTCGCTGCCCCGCATGCCTGGAACTCCCTCCCTGCCGACGTCCGCCTTGCCTCCTCCCTCCGCTCCTTCAAATCCCTCCTCAAGACCCACCTTTTCCATGCTGCCTTTCCCAATGCCCTCTAGTCTTTCCCCTTGCTCTTACTGTCAGCCCTCCTCTGCTGACTGCTGCTACCGACCACCTTGTAACCAAGCCAAGTACACGCACCTGAGACTTCGCATCCGCCTGAATGTTTGTTTGTCTTCTCCCATGTCTCTCCCGCTGTCCCCTCTCCTTGTCTCCCCCTCCTTGTCTTTTAGATTGTAAGCCACAGGCAGGGACCGCAGCTGATTGTATGTTCTGTACAGCGCCAGGTTGTTGCTGGCGCTTTATAAATGTTTAATAATAATAATAATAATAATAATACTGTGACAAACATTAGAGAATCCCTAGTATTGACTCATTTTCTGGAGATGCTTCCTAGACTTCCAAAACTAGCCAGTACTCAATCTCAGTAATCAGGGAAGCTTGGGGGTGTGCATTGGAGAGCAAAAATAAGTTTTGGCAAAGCTGCACAGCCGCACCATGGCTAAATCCTATGTGGCTCATAGGCTGACTCAAGTGCTGTGTGTGTGTGTGAATGTGTGCGCTGCAGTCTTCAGCCTCACTGAAAGTGCTCATAAAAGTGGGTGATTTCAGACGTTACGGGGCCCTTTGGCCCCGTACCGGAATCACCGGATTCATTCCCCCCCGGGGTCGCCCCGTAACGCCATATCAGATGTGCCGGGGGGATCCCGGGGGGGAATCTGGGAGGGGGCAGGGCCGTGTGGCGCAACATGCAGCCGCACGGCCCCGCCCCCTCCACGCACCCCACCGCCTGCCCTCCGAGGAGACGGGCGGGCGGCGGGGCCATTGCGGCCGCCGCGTCAGGCCGGAAGTGCCATGGTCCGGGATCCTGCCGGGGATCCCGGGCCGTGGCGCACGGCCAGACATTACTTTTCATTGGTCCCTGCGTGGGGTCCGTTTGACCACGCTTCCCAGGACATTCCCCCGGCTAGCCCGGGAAGTGTGGTTCAAACTGACCCCATGTGGGTATTCACCGTGGCGAACATCTGGCGGCCTCCAAACAGACGTTCGAGGCACGGTGACCACAGGTGGGTATTCACCGTGGTTCACCGTGATCTCGTAACGTCTGAAAATACCCAGTGTTCTAGATAGTGAAACTGTATAGTGAAACACTAAAGTTTCACTATATAGTAAAACATTAAAAGTACTCTCTATAAAAATGCTCTATCTATCTATGTGTGTGTAGTGAATCATTTCAATTCAAGACATGTTGGCATACTTCACTCAACTGAGCACTCACTTAGGTTGAAGACTTGGGTTACTTTCAGATATGCCCCCTCCCCACCCTGTGCATATTTGGGCTGCGTGGGGGAATGCACAGACCTAATATCATTGGGATCGGCCGGTCTGAAAGGCCCCCCATGCGGCTTTGCCGGCACAGACGTGCAGGGATGCAGAACAGAAAATCGAGCTCTGCATCCCTGTGCATCTCTGCTGGTAATGCCTCAAGACGGGGGGAGCTTTCAGACTGGCCAAACCCCACGCATATTCAGGCTGAGCACTTCCCCACGCAGCCCAAATATGTGCCGGGGGGGGGGGGAGGGGCACATGTCTGAAAGTGGCCTTGGTCTGATGTCAATAGATCAGAAAGCTCTATTTATACTCATAATTCTAACACACACACACCCTCCCCCTTAGTCTATTTTTCGTTGTTGGAGAGATTCAAACAGCATGCACTTTCATGCCTATCTGTTAGGTGGTTGCCAGATGTTTGCCCAATTCTGTCACTGGGCAGGCATCAGGCTGCTACTCAATGCATTGTCTGGAGAAGGTGATTGATGTGGTACAGGTTAAGGATGGCTCAGCTGAGTTAATCCAGCTTAATGTGCACCCTTCAGTCTGTTAAGCCCCATGTAGCTCCTTTGTGTGGTGAGGTCTGCCAGCACCATAGAAAAGGTCACAGTGGGGCTGATCCCAAGCCTCATGGATACCACATGTGTGCAATTTCCATGTAGCACAATGTGCCCAAAACAGAGGTCCAAGCAGTTTGCACACAGGATCCATGTGGCTTGAGATCAGCCCCATTGCTGACAAGGATAGGGCGCAGGAGCAGCAGGTGCTGATCATTGATCAGATGATGGCACAGACTGGGAATGAGCAAACCCCCTGGCTGCCTGTCATCTGATGGCATGGGCTGGGAGCGAACAGACGACCCCTTGAAACACATCAGTTGATGGTGTGGACTGGGAATGAGCAGAACCCGCACCACCTATCAGATGATGGGCATGGCTGGGAGAAGCTGCTGCTGGTAGGGAGGAAGGGACTGAGGGAGGTCATCTTGTTCAGGGGTGGTGGGTTCCGTAGCCAAGTCCAGACCAGCTCCAGTCAGTCAGTCCCTCTCTCTAGGCCTGTCTCTTGCCCCAAATGTCAGGGGGACCCATTCCTGGGGCAACAGAAGCAATGAGCCCAGGCTTGTGAGTGAGTGGTATGGGCACTGCCTTCACCAATGTGCCGGGTTGGGACCCGCTACCCCTGGGCAAAGGGGACAGGACTATGGGGTGGCTCTTGAGCACAGCTCTGCCCAGATTGAGCCACTGGATTCCCTGCACCATGGACACCAGACAGGAGGAGCCAAGCAGTAATGACAGCACATTGGAGTCGCTCTTTCCCAGAGTTAGAACTGAAACAAGTATCAACTCATGAGAATCTCACGAGAATCAAGAATTCTTAGCAAGATCCTGACAAGATCTCGCTAACAGCTGGAGATTCTCACAAGAATCTCGCATGTACAAAAGGGCTGCAAGGGTGGAGACAGGAGACGAGACAGTCAGACAGATGTGGAATGCAGCACACATGATTCCAGTAAGTAGATGGGGGGGCGGGGATCTCATCGAGAAAGTTTCTTGAAACTGGGGCTTCCTTGACTCTTTTTTCTTTCTTTCTTGATTCTCATTGAGAAACTTGATTCTCGACAAGAATTGAGAGAAAAACAAGACTGAGTTTCAGCCCTACCAGAAGTCTAGGAATGATCTGCTGCCACTAGCCACTTTTCCTGGGTCTGAGTTCTGGCCATGTGTTTGGTTCCTCAGCCCAAACCAGGGTATGGCGACAGTGTGGCAACTGCTAGGAGACTGTACATGTATTTTGCTTTCCACACTAGCCCAGTGGGTGGCAGCTGTGTTGCTCCTCCATGGATTGAGCAGGGACACTTTATCTTATGTTTTTACCCTGATTCTTGCCCAGTCTTAATTTAGTTCCGTTTTCCTATTCTCTTGTGTAAAGTAACACTACCATCAATTCCTCCACTGGAAAAAAAAAGCTATGTTCAGACCTGTAAAATATGGACATCAATAATCTGACTATCCTTTCTACTGAAGAGACTTATTTCCTGTACAGTCAAGTATGTTCAGTACAGAAATCTTTTTTGTTATAGTTTTCAGCTAATTATAATCTTTATAGTTCTACATGTAGCAGCTGCCTTACACATTTTGAACAAGTAATAAATCCTTGCAGGATGTCCTGCAGCTCTGGAAGCTGATAGGGAAATTACTCCAATGTGGGATGTGGGGGCCGGGGGGAGAACCAGTGGGGCGGAACATGTTCCATGGTGACGGAGGAAAAACCTTCGAAAGGTAATGCTAACGGTAAGCTACTCTCACAGAAACAGGCAAAAACATCATATGGTCTCATTTGCTGGAATGCAAAAACTGTGAGATCATTGCGTTGAATAGCCCAATGCAGAGTTTACAGAGGAGTGTGAGTAGCTAATCATTAATAAGCAAGCAGGAAGCATACTTAAGTTTAAGTAGCTTTATTAAGAAATACATGTAGGATAGGAAAGGCCTACAACTATACTAAGTCCTAAGACTAGCTGTGTTCAGGAGGGAAGTTTGTCATCTACTTCGCAGACAAGATTGCTCGAATTCAGACTGACTTTGACGTGGGATTAAGGGCAGTAGGTAGAGAGCGCGAGGTGCTGGAGGCCCCATCTGGTCCATTAATGTGGGGGGAGTTTCAGGAAGTGATGCCGGCCAATGCGGCGGATGTCTTGGGGTCTGTGAGGGCCACTTGTTGCGAACTTGATCCATGCCCGTCCTGGTTGGTGAAAGCCTCCAGGGAGACGTTGGGGATGGTGCTGGCGAGGGTTGTTAATGCATCCTTGCAGCAGGGAAGGTTATCGCCCAGTCTCAAGGAGGCTGTGGTGCGCCCCCTGCTGAAGAAACCATCTTTAGACGTGCATGCCCTCGCCAGCTACCGACCTGTCTCTAACCTTCCCTTTTTAGGGAAGGTTATTGAACGGGCGGTGGCAATCCAGCTCCAGGCACATCTAGATAGCATTGGTTTCCTGGACCCATTTCAATCTGGGTTCCGCCCCGGCTCAGGCACCGAGACGGCGTTGGTGGCCTTGGTCGACGATCTCCGCCGGGAGATGGATGCAGGATGTTCAACATTT